>CM042688.1:379756912-380156912 GCA_023614405.1 Avena insularis
ATCTTCTGGTAGTGGGGGTAGTTCTCCTTGGAGAGGGAGAGAACCTCGCTGAGGTAGTAGAAGTGTCGCTGAACCGACTAAGCCTTGCCCTCCTCGGGGCGCTCCACCACCAGGACGACACTGTCAACCCGGCTGATGGATGCTATATAGAGCAACATCGGCTCCTTGCTAGTCGGCATGGCTAGAACCGACACTGGGGATAGCATGCGTTTGAGGTCATGAAAGGCGGCGTCGTCCTGCGAGGTCTAAGTGAACTTTTCCATCTTCTTCATCAGCTGGTACAACGGAAGTGCCTTCTCCCCCAACCGGGTGAGGAAACGGCTGAGGGAAGCCAGGCATCCGGTGAACTTCTGGACTGCAAGCAAGCTCTTGGGCGGCTGCATTCTCTCGATGGTCGCGATCTTCTCTGGGTTCGCTTTGATCCCTCATTGTGAAACAAGGAAACCAAGTAGTTGGCCGGATGGGATGCGGAAGATGCACTTCTCTGGGTTCAGCTTCATCTGGTACTGACGGAGGTAGCCGAATGTCTCCCCTAAATCCTCGAGGAGGGTGCGCTTCTCCTTTGTCTTAATGACGACATCGTCCACATAGGCATGCATGTTTCGGCCGATCTACGAGTGCAAGTATTTCTGCATATAACGCTGATCGGTAGCACTTGCATTTTTCAGACCGGAAGGCATGGTTACATAGCATAAATCCCTGTATGGGGTGATAAACGATGTATTTATCTGGTCAGCCAGGTTTAGCCGGATCTGATTATAACTGGAGTAACAATCCAAAAAGGACAACAAATCACAGCCGTCCGTGGAATCGATAACTTGATCGATATGGGGCAAGGCAAAGGGGTCTCTTGGGAACGCCTTATTCAGGATGGTGTAGTCGATACACATGCGCCAGGTCTTGTTCTTCTTCAACACTAGGACTGGGTTGGCCAGCCAGTCCGGGTGGTACACCTCCATAATGAACCCGGCTGCAAGGAGCCGGGTGATCTCGTCACCAATTATCTTTCTTTTCTCCTCTGTGAACCGGCACAGAGGCTACTTGACCGGCTTGGCATCCGGCCGCACATGAAGTGTGTGCTCGGTGAACTCCCTCGGCACACCTAGCATGTCCTTGGATGACCATGCGAATATGTCCCAATTCTCACACACAAATTGGACGAGCGTGCCTTCCTATTTGCTGTCCAAGTTGGCACCAATGGTGACGAACTTGGTCGGGTCGGAGGGGTCGAGCAGAATCTTCTGTGTCTCCCTGGCCGACTAGAAAGCTGCATCCTCAGCCGCCTTCCTGCTAGCCAGCACTTCTTGCTGGGCCATGGCCACATTGTGCATGATCTCGCGCTTCTCTTCAGCTATGATGAGGGCCTCGGCTAGCTTGGAGCCGGCTGAGGCGCACTCCATTAACCGCCTAAAGCAGCTAGCGACGGTGATCATGTTGTTTGGCCCCGACATCTTCGTCTTAAGATATGCGTAGTGGGGGATGACCATGAATTTGGCGAGGGTGGGGTGCCCGAGGAGAGCGTGATAGGAGCTCGACAAGTTCACCACCTCGAACCATACCGGCTCATGCCGGAAGTTCCCCTTGGTCCCGAAGATGACATCTAGCTGGATTTTACCCAACGGAGTGCAAGCTTGCCCGGCCAGTACGCCATAGAATGTCGTGGTAGTCGGGCGCAAGTCGCACTCGCAGATGCAAAGCTTCTCCAGCGAAGACCGGTAGAGAAGGTTGAGGCTGCTGCCTCCGTCGATGAGGACGCACGAAAAGCGGCAACTGCGCTCGTTGGAGACGGTGAGGGGGTCAAGCACCATGGCATAGCCCCCGGGATTCGGAAGCTGATCCGGCTGATCCTCCCGGCTCCAGGTGATGGGGGTCTCCGACCAGTTTAGGTACTAGGGGACTGGGGAGACGGAGGCGTTGACCTCCTTAGAGCACCGCCTGCGGCTGTGCTTGTCGTCCAGCTCGATCTCGAAGATGTGGTAGGCGGCATGCGGCTAGGGGTAGCCATTGTTGTTGTTATTGCTGTTGCCGCTGTTACCATCATTGCCGGCTCCCCTAGCTGGTGGTGGGGGTCCACCAGGTGGGGGTGGGGGTAGACGTTGCTGGTTGCCTTGGTCCTTTAGTTGGCGGGTCCAGCTGTAGTTCCGGGTGGTGTGCGTAGCCGGCTTGAAGGGACCGCTATGCCACTTGCACGGGTCGTCAAACATTTGGTCAAAGGTGAGTCGTGGCTTCTGCCTTCTTGCATTGTTAGCTGGTGCGTCGGGCGTGCCCTCCACAGCATTAACCTGCCGCGCGTGGTAGTGAGGCTTCTGCTATTCGGCTTGGCAGTCCCCATATAACTGGTTGTCATTGCCGTGGCGCCTGGAGGATCCGGCTTCTCCAGACGGATTGCTCCGACGGTCGCGAGACAGCTCCAATGGAGTCGGACGCCCGTCAGCACTCACTCGGAGGGGTTTCTTCATCATGGTGTCTGCCGTGGCATACTAGTCTACAACCATCATGAGCTCCTCTTTGGTTTTCAGCTCGTCACACAGTAGCCGGTGGCGAAGCATGGTGCCTTCACGGCACCCCTCAACGAAGAAACTGTTCGCCTGGCTCTCAGGATGCCCTCGCAGGTGTTGTGCAGCTCCGTCCACCTGGCCAGGTACTCGCGGTCTGACTCGTAGTCACTCTGGACGCACAAGGCTAGGTCGCACGGGCGACCCGGAGGCTGTTGAAGTTGTGGACGAACACCTTCTCAAAATCTGGCCAGGCGTTGATGCTGTTGGGCGCGAGGCTGTTGAGCCATGTCCTCGCTGACCCAGTTAGCATGAGGGGGATGTAGTGCACAGCTGTGCGCTTGTTCCCATGGGCGATGCCGGCTGCCGTGGCGTAATCGGTCAGCCAATCTTCCGGTTTCATGCTGTTGTCGTACTTGAGGGTATCCATGGGAAGGGTGAACTTATCAGAAATGGCATGTTCCGGATGCGGGGTCCAAAACAAACCGGTCCAGTGGAATCTTCTTCTTCCGTGACGCATCCTTGAGCGAGGAGCTCGATGCGGTCACGGGCATCCGGACGATCTGGTTTAGGCGCTCCTACCCGGCCTGAGAGACGGGAACCGGCAGGTCGTGGCGCTCTGGTTGGTGGAGGAGGAGATGGTGGGTTGCTGTTCACCGTTTACTCCTGGTGTGGCTAGCCCTTGTTGCCAGAGCTACAGCGCTTGCTGTGGGCCTCAGCCGGCGGAGAGGACGTCTGCTGGGTATCGCAGGGTGCGCCCTTGCTGTTGCCGGGCGGCTTGCTTCCCCTGGAGCAGCTGGGGTCCTCGCGCATCTGTTGGATGGCATCAGCCTACTCATCCGTGATCCTATGGAGCTCCTGCACCCGGGCGTGCTGCCGGTCTCGCTCCTCGCCCTCCATGTTGGGCAGTTCGTCTGTCGCGGCTCACGCCGCGCGCAGGATCTTGATGGGTGTGTTGTATGCGGGCCAGATGAGAGCAGGTGGCAGATCCGGCTCGCCATCCCTTTCCATCCATCCGCCTAGCTCGCCGCCCCGGTGCCGCACCTGTCCGCGCCGGCTCAGCTCCGTGGTAGCCGGAGTGTGGCCGTGCGCGTGGTCGTACTCGCGCCCGGTGATTTCGAGCTGCTTCCGAGTCACAGCCAGCTCCATGGCCTCCTGGAGGAGAAGCTTCCTATCCATGGCGAAGTTGGCCTCTCCCTCCTTCGAGTAATCCCCGAGGTTAACCGGCATGAGGAGCCGGTCGATGGCCTCTTCGACCGGGTTCCTAGGCCGTGGCGGAGCAGAAGTTCCGACCTCGTGCGAGCCACGCTCCCGCGGCTGGCGGGGATGAGAGTTGGAACCGCCATTATCACCTCGACGCTGCGAGGAGTGACGGAGGCGCCACTGCCAAGGTGCGGCAGCTCCGTGACGGAGACGATCTCCCTAGGGAAACGCTCCAGTACGATGGCGACATAGACGGGGAGGTCGCCAATGAGAAGGATAGAGCCGTTCGCCGGGAACGTGGATCTGGCGAAACACGAAGCATTGTCGATGACGCAGTCGAACTTGCCGACCATAAGCACTAGGCCGGAGGCCACTTGCTCACCGGCTGAAGTGCGGGGTCCCATGCGGAACGTGACTCCGGTCGAAGCCATCTAGCCCCACGGTAGGCGCCAACCATCGTTGTATTAGGAACGGCAGTACCTAAGAAGGTTAGATAGAGGTGTGGGGACTAGCAGGGAAGCTCTCGATGGCGTCCGTAGGCGGGATTGGATACGAGCAAGTTTAGCGAGACACAAGAAGTACCCAGGTTCGGAGCCCTCGTAGTGAGGTAAAGCTCCTACTCCTACCGGTCTGACTATTAGTAGTGTACGGGCTACAATCGCTCCTCGAGCTGTATCTTCTATCTACCTCCTTAAATGCACTGAGACCAACCCTTGCTATGAGAGCCTTGCCTCTCCTTATATAGGTAGAGAGGCAACGGTCTTACTAGCCAGTCCGGCTGGCAGGTCCCATAGGCGGGCCCCAACCGGCTGGTCATCTACAGTATCCGGTACACTTACATCCCATCAGGGTGCATGCGGTAGGGTCATCGTGGGTACAGTGATTGCCGTGTGAGCCTATCGTCAGCATCTGGCCGCTGTTCCCACGTCACCCAGCAAAGTCTTAGGTATGGCCGTGTAGTTGCGGGTCTTGTCATCGTACCAGGGCGTACCGTGCACTATGCAACACGTCGCTCTATCCTCTTGATTGAGTCCGGCTACACTGGTGTAGCCGGTCCCGTGCCATGCTGCTCCTCGTGGTTATGGCTACCATGAAGTAGCGAGCATGACCTACCCGTGTCCAGCTGCGCTCAGCTAGCCGGACACGAACCGACTGCCGTAGTTCTTGTCTGGTTGGGGTATCCGGAGGTCATCCCCCCGACAAGTGTCATTGCATGTCTTTGCATGTTTGTTCTTTCCCTAAACCACCACTAGGGTCATTGTATGTGTGTTATTTTACTAAACCACATAGATACACCAGTGTCAATGCATGTGTGTCCTTTTCATAAACCACCACTAGAGTCATTGCTTGTTTGTTCTTTTCCTAAACCACAACTAGAGACATTGCATGTGTGTTCTTTTCCTAAACCACCACTAGTGTCATTGAATGTGTGTTATTTTACTAAACAATATGGATCCACCAGTGTCAATGCATGTGTGTCCTTTTCATAAACCACCACTAGAGTCATTGCATGTTTGTTATTTTCCTAACCCACAACTAGAGACATTGCATGTGTGTTCTTTTACTAAACCACCACTAGTGTCACTGCATCTGTGTTATTTTACTAAACCACATGGATCCACTAGTTTCATTTGCCTGTGTGTTATTTTCATAAACCACCACTAGTGTCATTGCATGTTTGTTCCTTTCCTAAACCACATGGATCCACCAGTGTCATTGCATGTGTGTTCTTTTCCTAAACCACCACTAGTGTCATTGCATGTGCGTACTTTTCATAAACCACAATTATAGTCATTGCATGTTTGTTCTTTTCATAAACCACCACTAGATTCATTGCATGTGTGTTCTTTCCATAAACCACATGGATCCACCAGAGTCATTTGCATGTGTGTTCTTTTCATTAACCACCACCAGTGTCATTGCATGTGTGTTCCTTTCCTAAACCACAACTAGTGTCATTGCATGTGTTTCATTGCATGTCTTTGAATGTGTCATTGCATGTCTTTGAATGTGTGTTATTTTCCTAAACCACCACTAGTGTCATTGCATGTGTGTTATTTTACTAAACCACATGGATCCAACAGTGTCAATGCATCTGTGTCCTTTTCATAAACCACCACTAGGGTCATTGCTTGTTTGTTCTTTTCCTAAACCACAACTAGAGACATTGCATGTGTGTTATTTTCCTAATCCACCAGTAGAGTCATTGCATGTTTGTTCTTTTCCTAAACCACATGGATCCACTAGTGTCATTGCATGTGTGTTCTTTTCATAAACCACCACTAGATTCATTCCATGTGTGTTCTTTCCATGAACCACATGGATCCACCAGAGTCATCGCATGTGTGTTCTTTTCATAAACCACTTGGATCCACCAGAGATATTGCATGTGTGTTCTTTTTCCAACACCACCACTAGTGTCATTGCATGTGTGTTATTTTAGTAAACCATATGGAACCACAACTAGAGTCATTTGCTTCGGTTTCTTTTCATAAACCACCACTAGTGTCATTGCATGTGTGTACTTTCCATAAACCACATGGATCCACCAGAGTCATTTGCATGTGTTTTCTTTTTAATGACCACCACCAGTGTCATTGCATGTGTTACTTTTCTAAGCCACATGGATCCACTAGAGACATTGCATGTGTGTTTTTTTCCTAAACCACCACTAGTGTCATTGCATGTGTGTTATTTTACTAAAACACATGGAACCACAACTAGATTCATTTGCATGAGTGTTCTTTTCAGAAACCACCACCAGTGTCATTGCATGTGTGTTCTTTCCATAAACCACATGGATCCACCAGAGTCATTTGCATGTTTATTCTTTTCAATAATCACCACCAGTGTCATTGCGTGTGTGTTCCTTTCCTAAACCGCATCGATACACCAGTGTCGTTGCATGTCTCTGCATGTGTGTTCTTTTCTTAACCACCACTAGTGTCATTGAATGTGTGTTATTTTACTAAACCACATGGATCCACCAGTGTCAATGCATGTGTCTCCTTTTCATAAACCACCACTAGAGTCATTGCATGTTTGTTCTTTTCCTAAACCACAACTAGAGACATGCATGTGTGTTCTTTTCCTAGACCACCACTAGTGTTATTGCATGTGTGTTCTTTTCCTAAACCACATGGATCCACCGGTGTCATTGCATGTCATTGCATGTGTGTTCTTTTCCTAAACCACCACTAGTGTCATTGCATGTGTGTACTTTTCATAAACCACAATTATAGTCATTGCATGTGTGTTCTTTTTATAAACCACTTGGATCCACCAGTGTCATTGCATGTGTGTACTTTTCATAAACCACCACTAGGTTCATTGTATGTGTGTTCTCACTACAAGAAGACCCCACCTAAAACAACACATTTATCCGTATCTAAATGTCTATATAGGCGTTGCTAGCACATTTACCAACGGATTAGGATGCGTTGCGTTTTTGGGCGTTGCCAGGGTACAATGCAACACATATAGTTCCGTTGGTAACCAATTGTACAAGCATTGCAAAATAGCCACACACTTCGTTCACCACTTATATGCGTCGTTGGTAGAAAAATCCCCATACAAATGGTAATTTTCAATTTTTTAATATTGATTTTTAGGCCTGGATGGTTTGATCTTTCTAGAAGGTGGTAGATTTTTTCTTGACAAGTTAACATAGTTTATATGAGTCATACAGAGTGACCATAGTTTATGTGAGACATCAAAACACATCATACTCATCAATATGAATGTATTGCATGCCAAACAAATCAATATATTTATTAATAAAACCATCATCCGTACATGAATGTTGTCTAAAGAGTAGACAATTCACAATATTGGATCAACATCTAATATTCTACCAAGTCCTATATATGTTCCTTCTAATACTTTGTCTAGCATGTTTAGATCTGATATCCCGCTCTAGCAAGCATTGCTGATATATAGTACCTGCAAGAACCTTGATCAGTAGGAAAAGTTAGTGTTAAGGGTATAGTTCTATGTAGCTGCTTGACAATATGTAAATGTGGTTTACTCACCTTGGTGACAATATGTAGCACGCAAGACATATGTGCTATCTTGCGCATTTGAGATAGGTCATGAGACCTACAAGTCATTGTAAAAAATCCATCAACCAAAAGATTAAACTACTTCAACTAACTAGATTGTCCATCTAACACCATATCAAAATTCTTATAATTAACTAATAAAAAGATTGTTCGATCACATTATCAGGAAGCTAAATATTTAATCTAAGAGCATAAGTAGAGTTTCTGTAGTGATCGTTTGACATATAAAAAAGTAAGACTAGAGGAAGCTAACATTCTTTTTTAAGCAACTTGATAAGTGCAAGTCTACTTGATAAGATATCAACATATATACCAAATCTCAGTTTTATTTATTAACTTCTTTTATCTACTAAAATTTCGAGATTTACAACGCAACAGTAATAACAATAGCCTATACATGCAAATGACTTATGGCCATCAATAACGACAGATTAATGTGCTACGTCCAAATGACTCATAACAACAGTCCAGTGTGCTACTTCCAAATGACTCATTGCCCACTAGAACTTGGTTAGTACTGTCCATCCTAATGATTTTAGTCCGTCTCCCATAAATTTCCAACATCATCCTCTTCCTACGCTCTATGTCTCTCTCTCTCTCACGGTTGTGGGCTTATGGCTGCATCACCTCCGCCTCTTGTCGTTAGTAGTTTCTGCCAATACATATTCCTTTCTATGTTTCTTTGAATGATACTCTACTTTAGTACAAAATGCTACTCCTCTGTGCTTAATAATCCTGAATTTTTCCTATACAAATCTTGTGGACCAAAGGAGGCCTTACAGGGGAAAAGAGAATCTAAATAATTCAAACCTGTGACATGCCCTTGCTCGTTGCGCCTCTTTCTGTCAAAGTTGCCCCCATGTTATGATCTTACGAACCAAAATACACTCTGTAATTTTGGTAGAAGTTAAAGACATAATCAATTACACTCATAAAATTATAGAGTAATTAAGGCAAGCTAATTTGGTCTAATCATCGACAAATGCTAGGAAAGATTAACAATAATAAAATGAATAATCTATAGGGATAGAGAGCGGATGCTGGGTGGTGCCTTCGATGACTGCACGGTGGCCTCGCCCCAAGTTGAATGCGGACACCAATGCGGACCACCACTCCCAGCCAAGATGGAAAGTGGATAACATGTGTTATGAGGTTGGAGAGGAGAAACATATAAAAGAAATTCAGATCGGAGTTGGACAAAATCATTCTTGGCCGCGTCGGGATCTCATGGTGGATGAACGCAAAGCCATGATTAAATCAGACCTTCCAGATGTCCTCTCTCCTATTCCCGGCAATAGTAGGTATTAGCGCGAGGTGCTTCACCGGCGATGGAGGCGATGCCCACCATCAGCCGAGCGACGAGAAGTGCCCATGGGAAGAGAGGGAGGCGGCTAGGTTAAGGAGAGGGGAGGTGCGTGCGTCGTGGCTGCGTCCCTTGGGATATACTAGTCAAGTAAGGGAGTGGACGAGTGGTGCTTAGTGTGGGCTCGGCCCATAATTAGTTTTTATGGGTTGATATGTGTATTTTGGACTACGGGTTACTGTGCAACATATACATGTGTATCTACAGTAAAATTTTGCAGCACTAATTATTTCGTTGCTGAGTATATGTTGTTTTACGAGGTTTCTTCTTGTAGTGTCTTTCCATAAACCACATGGATCCACCAGAGGCATTTGCATGTGTGTTCTTTTCATTAACCACCACCAGTGTCATTGCATGTGTTTTCCTTTCCTAAACCACATGGATCCACCAGTGTCATTGCATGTCTTTGCATGTGCTTTCTTTTCCTAAACCACCACTGGTGTCATTGAATGTGTGTTATTTTACTAAACCACATGGATCCCCTAGTGTCAATGCATGTGTGTCCTTTTCATAGACCACCACTAGAGTCAATGCATGTTTGTTCTTTTCCTAAACTATAACTAGAGACATTGCATGTGTGTTATTTTCCTAAACCACGACTAGAGTCATTGCATGTTTGTTCTTTTTGTAAACCACATGGATCCACTAGTGTCATTGCATGTGTGTTCTTTTCATAAACCACCACTAAATTCATTGCATGTGTGTTCTTTCCATAAACCACATGGATCCACCAGAGTCATTGCATGTGTGTTCTTTTCATAAACCACTTGGATCCACTAGAGATATTGCATTTGTGTTCTTTTCCTACACCACCACTAGTGTCATTGCATGTGAGTTATATACTAAACCACATGCAACAACAACTAGAGTCATTTGCATGTGTGTTCTTTTCAATAACCACCACTAGTGTTATTGCATGTTTGTTCTTTCCATAAACCACATGGGTCCACTAGAGTCATTTGCATGTGTATTCTTTTCAATAACCACCATCAGTGTCATCGCATGTGTGTTCCTTTCCTAATCCACATGGATCCACCAGTGTCATTGCATGTCTTTGCATGTGCGTTCTTTTCCTAAACCACCACTAGTGCCATTGCATGTGTGTTATTTTACTAAACCAAAAGGATCCACCAGTGTCATTTGCATGTGTGTTCTTTTCATAAACCACCACCACTGTCATTGCATGTGTGTTCCTTTCCTAAACCACATGGATCCACCAGTGTCATTGCATGTCGTTGCATGTCTGTCCTTTTCCTAAACCACCACTAGTGTCATTGCATGTGTGTTATTTTACTAAACCACATGGATCCACCAGTGTCATTTGCATCTGTGTTCTTTTCATAAACCACCACCAGTGTCACTCCATGTGTATACTTTTCATAAACCACAACTATAGTCATTGCATGTTTGTTCTTTTCATAAACCACTTGGATCAACCAGTGTCATTGCATGTGTGTTCTTTTCATAAACCACCACTAGTGTTCTTTCCATAAACCACAGGGATCCACGAGAGTCATTTGCATGTGTTTTCTTTTCATAAACCACCACCAGTGTCATTGCATGTGTGTTCCTTTCCTAAACCACATGGATCCACCAGTGTTATTGCATCTCTTTGCATGTGTGTTCTTTTCCAAAAGGATCCACTAGTGTCATTCCATGCGCGTTATTTTACTAAACCACATGGATCCACCAGAGTCATTGCATGTGTGTTATTTTCCTAAACCAACACTAGATTCATTGCATGTGTGTTCTTTCCATAAAAATCATGGATCCACCAGAGTCATTTGCATGTGTGTTCTTTTCATTAACCACCACTAGTATCACTGCATGTCTGTACTTTTCATAAACCACAACTATAGTCATTGCATGTTTGTTCTTTTCATAAACCACTTGGATCAACCAGTGTGATTGCATGTGTGTTCTTTTCAGAAACCACCACTAGATTCATTGCATGTGTGTTCTTTCCATAAACCACAGGGATCCACCAGAGTCATTTGCATGTTTGTTCTTTTCATTAACCACTAGTGTCATTGCATGTGTTCCTTTCCTAAACCACATGGATCCACCAGTGTCATTGTATGTCTTTGGATGTGCGTTCTTTTCTTAAACCATCACTAGTGTCATTGCATGTGTGTTATTTTACTAAACCACATGGATCCACCAGTGTTAATGCATGTGTGTTATTTTGATAAACCACCACTAGAGTGATTGCATGTTTGTTCTTTTTTTCCTATACCAGAACTAAAGACATTGCATGTGTGTTCTTTTCCTAAACCACCACTACTGTCGTTGCATGTGTGTTCCTTTCATAAACCACATGGATCCACCGGTGTCATTGCATGTGTGTTCTTTTCCTAAACCACCACTATTGTCATTCCATGTGCGTTATTTCACTAAACCACATGGATCCACCAGGGTCATTGCATGTGTGTTCTTTTCCTAAACCACCACTAGATTCATTGAATGTGTGTTCTTTCCATAAAAATCATGGATCAACCAGAGTCATTTGCATGTGTGTTCTTTTCATTAACCACCACCAGCGTCATTGCATGTGTGTTCCTTTCCTAAACCACATGGATCCACCGGAATCATTGCATGTCTTTGCATGTGCGTTCTATTGCTAAACCACCACTAGTGTCATTTTATGTGTGTTCTTTTCCTAAACCACCACTAGTGTCACTGCATGTGTGTTCTTTTTATAAACCACTTGGATCCACAAGAGTCATTGCATGTGTGTTCTTTTCGTAAACCACAATTATAGTCATTACGTGTTTTTTAATCTTTTCATAAACCACATGGAACCACAACTAGAGTCATTGCATGTGCGTTCCTTTCCTAAACCACCACTAGTGTCATTGCATGTGTTTTATTTCCATAAACCACATGGATCCACCAGAGTCATTTGCATGTGTGTTCTTTTCAATGACCACCACTAGTGTCATTGCATGTCTTTGCATGTGTGTTCTTTTCCTAATCCATCACTAGTGTCATTCCATGTGCGTTATTTTACTAAACCACTTGGATCCACCAGTGTCATTGCATGTGTGTCCTTTTTATAAACCACCACTATACTCATTGCATGTTTGTTCTTTTCCTAAACCACAACTAAACTCATTGCACGTTTGTTCTTTTCATAAACCACACGGATCCACCAGTATCATTGCATATGTGTTCCTTTCCTAAACCACCACTAGATTTATTGCATGTCTGTTCTTCCCATAAACCACATGGATCCACCAGTGCCATTGCATGTCTTTGCATGTGTGTTCTTTTCCTAAACCATCACTAGTGTCATTCCATGCGCGTTATTTTACTAAACCACATGGATCCACCGGTGTCATTGCATGTGTGTTCTTTTCCTAAACCACCACTATTGTCATTCCATGTGCGTTATATCACTAAACCACATGGATCCACCAGGGTCATTGCATGTGTGTTCTTTTCCTAAACCACCACTAGATTCATTGAATGTGTGTTCTTTCCATAAAAATCATGGATCAACCAGAGTCATTTGCATGTGTGTTCTTTTCATTAACCACCACCAGTGTCATTGCATGTGTGTTCCTTTCCTAAACCACATGGATCCACCGGAATCATTGCATGTCTTTGCATGTGCGTTCTATTGCTAAACCACCACTAGTGTCATTTTATGTGTGTTATTTTTATAAACCACTTGGATCCACCAGAGTCATTGCATGTGTGTTCTTTTCGTAAACCACAATTATAGTCATTACGTGTTTTTTAATCTTTTCATAAACCACATGGAACCACAACTAGAGTCATTGCATGTGCGTTCCTTTCCTAAACCACCACTAGTGTCATTGCATGTGTTTTATTTCCATAAACCACATGGATCCACCAGAGTCATTTGCATGTGTGTTCTTTTCAATGACCACCACTAGTGTCATTGCATGTCTTTGCATGTGTGTTCTTTTCCTAATCCATCACTAGTGTCATTCCATGTGCGTTATTTTACTAAACCACTTGGATCCACCAGTGTCATTGCATGTGTGTCCTTTTTATAAACCACCACTATACTCATTGCATGTTTGTTCTTTTCCTAAACCACAACTAAACTCATTGCACGTTTGTTCTTTTCATAAACCACACGGATCCACCAGTATCATTGCATATGTGTTCCTTTCCTAAACCACCACTAGATTTATTGCATGTCTGTTCTTCCCATAAACCACATGGATCCACCAGTGCCATTGCATGTCTTTGCATGTGTGTTCTTTTCCTAAACCATCACTAGTGTCATTCCATGCGCGTTATTTTACTAAACCACATGGATCCACCGGTGTCATTGCATGTGTGTTCTTTTCCTAAACCACCACTATTGTCATTCCATGTGCGTTATATCACTAAACCACATGGATCCACCAGGGTCATTGCATGTGTGTTCTTTTCCTAAACCACCACTAGATTCATTGAATGTGTGTTCTTTCCATAAAAATCATGGATCAACCAGAGTCATTTGCATGTGTGTTCTTTTCATTAACCACCACCAGTGTCATTGCATGTGTGTTCCTTTCCTAAACCACATGGATCCACCGGAATCATTGCATGTCTTTGCATGTGCGTTCTATTGCTAAACCACCACTAGTGTCATTTTATGTGTGTTCTTTTCCTAAACCACCACTAGTGTCACTGCATGTGTGTTCTTTTTATAAACCACTTGGATCCACCAGAGCCATTGCATGTGTGTTCTTTTCGTAAACCACAATTATAGTCATTACGTGTTTTTTAATCTTTTCATAAACCACATGGAACCACAACTAGAGTCATTGCATGTGCCTTTTCCTAAACCACCACTAGTGTCATTGCATGTGTTTTATTTCCATAAACCACATGGATCCACCAGAGTCATTTGCATCTGTGTTCTTTTCAATGACCACCACTAGTGTCATTGCATGTCTTTGCATGTGTGTTCTTTTCCTAATCCATCACTAGTGTCATTCCATGTGCGTTATTTTACTAAACCACTTGGATCCACCAGTGTCATTGCATGTGTGTCCTTTTTATAAACCACCACTATACTCATTGCATGTTTGTTCTTTTCCTAAACCACAACTAAACTCATTGCACGTTTGTTCTTTTCATAAACCACACGGATCCACCAGTATCATTGCATATGTGTTCCTTTCCTAAACCACCACTAGATTTATTGCATGTCTGTTCTTCCCATAAACCACATGGATCCACCAGTGCCATTTCATGTCTTTGCATGTGTGTTCTTTTCCTAAACCATCACTAGTGTCATTCCATGCGCGTTATTTTACTAAACCACATGGATCCACCAGAGTCATTGCATGTGTGTTATTTTTCTAAACCACCACTAGATTCATTACATGTGTGTTCTTTCCATAAAAAACATGGATCCACCAGAGTCATTTGCATGTGTGTTTTTTCATTAACCACCACTAGTGTCACTGCATGTGTGTACTTTTCATAAACCACAACTATAGTCATTGCATGTTTGTTCTTTTCATAGACCACTTGGATCAACCAGTGTGATTGCATGTGTGTTCTTTTCAGAAACCACCACTAGATTCATTGCATGTGTGTTCTTTCCATAAACCACAGGGATCCACCAGAGTCATTTGCATGTGTGTTCTTTTCATTAACCACTAGTGTCATTGCATGTGTTCCTTTCCTAAACCACATGGATCCACTAGTGTCATTGTATGTCTTTGGATGTGCGTTCTTTTCTTAAACCATCACTAGTGTCATTGCATGTGTGTTATTTTACTAAACCACATGGATCCACCAGTGTTAATGCATGTGTGTTCTTTTGATAAACCACCACTAGAGTGATTGCATGTTTGTTCTTTTCCTATACTAGAACTAAAGACATTGGATGTGTGTTCTTTTGCTAAACCACCACTACTGTCATTGCATGTGTGTTCCTTTCAAAAACCACATGGATCCACCGGTGTCATTGCATGTGTGTTCTTTTCCTAAACTACCACTAAAGACATTGCATGTGTGTACTTTTCATAAACCACAACCAGTGTCATTGCATGTGTGTTCCTTTTCATAAACCACTTGGATCCACCAGAGTCATTGCATGTGTGTTATTTTCCTAAAACACCACTTGATTCATTGCATGTGTGTTCTTTCCATAAAAATAATGGATCAACCAGAGTCATTTGCATGTGTGTTCTTTTCATTAACCACCACAAGTGTCATTGCATGTGTGTTCCTTTCCTAAACCACATGGATCCACCGGAATCATTGCATGTCTTTGCATGTGCGTTCTATTGCTAAACCACCACTAGTGTCATTTTATGTGTGTTCTTTTCCTAAACCACCACTAGTGTCACTGCATGTGTGTTCTTTTTATAAACCACTTGGATCCACCAGAGTCATTGCATGTGTGTTCTTTTCGTAAACCACAATTATAGTCATTACGTGTTTTTTAATCTTTTCATAAACCACATGGAACCACAACTAGAGTCATTGCATGTGCGTTCCTTTCCTAAACCACCACTAGTGTCATTGCATGTGTTTTATTTCCATAAACCACATGGATCCACCAGAGTCATTTGCATCTGTGTTCTTTTCAATGACCACCACTAGTGTCATTGCATGTCTTTGCATGTGTGTTCTTTTCCTAATCCATCACTAGTGTCATTCCATGTGCGTTATTTTACTAAACCACTTGGATCCACCAGTGTCATTGCATGTGTGTCCTTTTTATAAACCACCACTATACTCATTGCATGTTTGTTCTTTTCCTAAACCACAACTAAACTCATTGCACGTTTGTTCTTTTCATAAACCACACGGATCCACCAGTATCATTGCATATGTGTTCCTTTCCTAAACCACCACTAGATTTATTGCATGTCTGTTCTTCCCATAAACCACATGGATCCACCAGTGCCATTTCATGTCTTTGCATGTGTGTTCTTTTCCTAAACCATCACTAGTGTCATTCCATGCGCGTTATTTTACTAAACCACATGGATCCACCAGAGTCATTGCATGTGTGTTATTTTTCTAAACCACCACTAGATTCATTACATGTGTGTTCTTTCCATAAAAAACATGGATCCACCAGAGTCATTTGCATGTGTGTTTTTTCATTAACCACCACTAGTGTCACTGCATGTGTGTACTTTTCATAAACCACAACTATAGTCATTGCATGTTTGTTCTTTTCATAGACCACTTGGATCAACCAGTGTGATTGCATGTGTGTTCTTTTCAGAAACCACCACTAGATTCATTGCATGTGTGTTCTTTCCATAAACCACAGGGATCCACCAGAGTCATTTGCATGTGTGTTCTTTTCATTAACCACTAGTGTCATTGCATGTGTTCCTTTCCTAAACCACATGGATCCACTAGTGTCATTGTATGTCTTTGGATGTGCGTTCTTTTCTTAAACCATCACTAGTGTCATTGCATGTGTGTTATTTTACTAAACCACATGGATCCACCAGTGTTAATGCATGTGTGTTCTTTTGATAAACCACCACTAGAGTGATTGCATGTTTGTTCTTTTCCTATACTAGAACTAAAGACATTGGATGTGTGTTCTTTTGCTAAACCACCACTACTGTCATTGCATGTGTGTTCCTTTCAAAAACCACATGGATCCACCGGTGTCATTGCATGTGTGTTCTTTTCCTAAACTACCACTAAAGACATTGCATGTGTGTACTTTTCATAAACCACAACCAGTGTCATTGCATGTGTGTTCCTTTTCATAAACCACTTGGATCCACCAGAGTCATTGCATGTGTGTTATTTTCCTAAAACACCACTTGATTCATTGCATGTGTGTTCTTTCCATAAAAATAATGGATCAACCAGAGTCATTTGCATGTGTGTTCTTTTCATTAACCACCACAAGTGTCATTGCATGTGTGTTCCTTTCCTAAACCACATGGATCCACCGGAATCATTGCATGTCTTTGCATGTGCGTTCTATTGCTAAACCACCACTAGTGTCATTTTATGTGTGTTCTTTTCCTAAACCACCACTAGTGTCACTGCATGTGTGTTCTTTTTATAAACCACTTGGATACACCAGAGTCATTGCATGTGTGTTCTTTTCGTAAACCACAATTATAGTCATTACGTGTTTGTTCTTTTCATAAACCACATGGAACCACAATTAGAGTCATTGCATGTGTGTTCCTTTCCTAAACCACCACTAGTGTCATTGCATGTGTTTTATTTCCATAAACCACATGGATCCACCAGAGTCATTTGCATGTGTGTTCTTTTCAATGACCACCACTAGTGTCATTGCATGTCTTTGCATGTGTTTTCTTTTCCTAATCCATCACTAGTGTCATTCCATGTGCGTTATTTTACTAAACCACTTGGATCCACCAGTGTCATTGCATGTGTGTCCTTTTTATAAACCACCACTATACTCATTGCATGTTTGTTCTTTTCCTAAACCCCAACTAGACTCATTGCATGTTTGTTCTTTTGATAAACCACATGGATCCACCAGTATCATTGCATATGTGTTCCTTTCCTAAACCACCACTAGATTTATTGCATGTGTGTTCTTCCCATAAACCACATGGATCCACCAGAGTCATTTGCATGTGTGTTCTGTTCATTAACCACCACCAGTGGCACTGCATGTGTGTTCCTTTCCTAAACCACATGGATCCACTAGTGTCATTGCATCTCTTTGCATGTGTGTTCTTTTACTAAACCACATGGAACCACAACTAGCGTCATTTGCATGTGTGTTCTTTTCATAAACCACCACCAGTGTCATTGAATGTGTGTTCTTTCCATAAACCAAATGGATCTACCAAAGTCATTTGCATGTGAATTCTTTTCAATGACCACCACTAGTGTCATTGCATGTGTGTTCCTTTCCTAAACCACATGGATCCACCAGAGACATTGCATATGTGTTCTTTTCCTAAACCAACACTAGTGTCATTGCATGTGAGTTATTTACTAAACCACATGCAACAACAACTAGAGTCATTTGCATGTGTGTTCTTTTAAATAACAACCACTAGTGTTATTGCATGTTTGTTCTTTCCATAAACCACATGGGTCCACCAAAGTCATTTGCATGTGTTTTCTTTTCAATAACCACCATCAGTGTCTTTGCATGTGTGTTCCTTTCCTAAACCACATGGATCCATCAGTGTCATTGCATGTCTTTGCATGTGTGTTCTTTTCCTAAACCACCACTAGTGTCATTCCATGTGTGTTATTTTACTAACCAAATGGATCCACCAGTGTCATTTGCATGTGTGTTCTTTTCATAAACCACCATCACTGTCATTGCATGTGTGTTCCTTTCCTAAACCACATGGATCCACCTGTGTCATTGCATGTCGTTGCATGTGTGCGCTTTTCCTAAACCACCACTAGTGTCATTGCATGTGTGTTATTTTACTAAACCACATGATCCACCAGTTTCATTTGCATGTGTGTTCTTTTCATAAACCACCACCAGTGTCACTGCATGTGTGTACTTTTCATAAACCACGGCTATAGTCATTGCATGTTTGTTCTTTTCATAAACCACTTGGATCAACCAGTGTCATTGCATGTGTGTTCTTTTCATAAACCACCACTAGATTCATTGCATGTGTGTTCTTTGCATAAACCACAGGGATCCACCAGAGTCATTTGCATGTGTGTTCTTTTCATTAACCACTAGTGTTATTGCATGTGTTCCTTTCCTAAACCACATGGATCCACTAGTGTCATTGTATGTCTTTTGATGTGTGTTCTTTTCTTAAACCATTACTAGTGTCATTGCATGTGTGATATTTTACTAAACCACATGGATCCACCAGTGTCAACGCATGTGCGTTGTTTTGATAAACCACCACTAGAGTGATTGCATGTTTGTTCTTTTCCTAAACCAGAACTAAAGACATTGCATGTGTGTTCTTTTCCTAAACCACCACTACTGTCATTGCCTGTGTGTTCCTTTCATAAACCACATGGATCCACCGATGTCATTGCATGTGTGTTCTTTTCCTAAACTACCACTAAAGTCATTGCATGTGTGTACTTTTCATAAACCACAACCATTGTCATTGCATGTGTGTTCCTTTTCATAAACCACTTGGATGCACCAGTGTCATTGCATGTGTGTTCTTTTCATAAACCACCACTAGATTCATTGCATGTGTGTTCTTTCCATAAAACACATGGATCCACCAGAGTTATTTGCATGTGTGTTCTTTTCATTAACCACCACCAGTGTCATTGCATGTGTGTTCCTTTCCTAAACCATATGGATCCACCAGTGTCATTGCATGTCTTTGCATGTGTGTTATTTTCCTAAACCACCACTAGTGTCAATGCATGTGTGTTATTTAAACCAATTTAGACAGGAGATAGTTGATTAGCATGTTATCCCTCTTTTTTGAGGTGGAATATGGTTGTAAATATTCTTTTGTAACTCTATATAATCTATAAAAGTTGAAGTGGGGTTTTTTTGCCCTACTGTTTTACCCTCAAAAAAATGTGTGCTATTTAACTAAACCACATGGATCCACCAGTGTCAATGCATGTGTGTCCTTTTCATAAACCACCACTAGAGTCATTGCATGTTTGTTCTTTTCCTAAACCACAACTAGAGACATTGCATGTGTGTTCTTTTCCTAAACCACCACTAGTGTCATTGCATGTGTGTTATTTCACTAAACCACATGGATCCACCAGTTTCATTTGCATGTGTGTTCTTTTCATAAACCACCACTAGTGTCATTGCATGTGTGGTATTTTCCTAAACCACATGGATCCACCGGTGTCATTTGCATGTGTGTTCTTTCCATAAACTACCACTAGTGTCATTGCTTGTGTGTTCCTTTACTACACCACATGGATCCACCAGTGCCATTGCATGTCTTTGCATGTGTGTTCTTTTCCTAAACCATCACTAGTGTCATTCCATGCACGTTATTTTACTAAACCACATGGATCCACCAGAGTCATTGCATGTGTGTTATTTTCCTAAACCACCACTAGATTCATTGCATGTGTGTTCTTTCCATAAAAATCATGGATCCACCAGAGTCATTTGCATGTGTGTTTCTTTTCATTAACCACCACTAGTGTCACTGCATGTGTGTACTTTTCATAAACCACAACTATAGTCATTGCATGTTTGTTCTTTCCGTAAACCACTTGGATCAACCAGTGTGATTGCATGTGTGTTCTTTTCATAAACCACCACTAGAATCATTGCATTTGTGTTCTTGCCATAAACCACAGGGATCCACCAGAGTCATTTGCATGTGTGTTCTTTTCATTAACCACAAGTGTCATTGCATGTGCTCCTTTCCTAAGCCACATGGATCCACCAGTGTCATTGTATGTCCTTGGATGTGTGTTGTTTTCTTAAACCATCACTAGTGTCATTGCATGTGTGTTATTTTACTAAACCACATGGATCCACCAATGTTAATGCATGTGTGTTCTTTTGATAAACCACCACTAGAGTGATTGCATGTTTGTTCTTTTCCTATACCAGAACTAAAGACATTGCATGTGTGTTATTTTCCTAAACCACCACTATTGTCATTGCATGTGTGTTCCTTTCATAAACCACATGGATCCACCGGTGTCATTGCACGTGTGTTATTTTGCTAAACTACCACTAAAGTCATTGCATGTGTGTACTTTTCATAAACCACAACCAGTGTCATTGCATGTGTGTTCCTTTTCATAAACCACTTGGATCCACCAGTGTCATTGCATGTGTGTTCTTTTCATAATCCACCACTAGATTCATTGCATGTGTGTTCTTTCCATAAAACACGTGGATCCACCAGCGTTATTTGCATGTGTGTTCTTTTCATTAACCACCACCAGTGTCATTGCATGTGTGTTGCTAAACCACATGGATACACCAGTGTCATTGCATGTCTTTGCATGTGTGTTATTTTCCTAAACCACCACTAGTGTCAATGCATGTGTGTTATTTAACTAAACCACATGGATCCACCAGTGTCAATGCATGTGTGTCCTTTTTATAAACCACCACTAGAGTCATTGCATGTTTGTTCTTTTCCTAAACCACAACTAGAGACATTGCATGTGTGTTCTTTTCCTAAACCACCACTAGTGTCATTGCATGTGTGTTATTTCACTAAACCACATGGATCCACCAGTTTCATTTGCATGTGTGTTCTTTTCATAAACCACCACCAGTGTCATTGCATGTGTGGTATTTTCCTAAACCACATGGATCCACTAGTGTCATTTCCATGTGTGTTGTTTTCATAAACCACCACCAGTGTCATTGCATGTGTGTTCCTTTACTAAACCAGATGGATCTACCAGTGCCATTGCATGTCTTTGCATCTGTGTTCTTTTCCTAAACCATCACTAGTGTCATTCCATGTGCGTTATTTTACTAAACCACGTGGATCCACCAGAGTCATTGCATGTGTGTGATTTTCCTAAACCACCACTAGATTCATTGCATGTGTGTTCTTTCCATAAAAATCATGGATCAACCAGAGTCATTTGCATGTGTGTTCTTTTCATTAACCACCACCAGTGTCATTGCATGTGTGTTCCTTTCCTAAACCACATGGATCCACCGGAATCATTGCAAGTCTTTGCATGTGTGTTCTATTGCGAAACCACCACTAGTGTCATTTTATGTGTGTTCTTTTCCTAAACCACCACTAGTGTCACTGCATGTGTGTTCTTTTTATAAACCACTTGGATCCACCAGAGTCATTGCATGTGTGTTCTTTTCGTAAACCACAATTATAGTCATTACGTGTTTGTTCTTTTCATAAACCACCTGGAACCAAAACTAGAGTCATTGCATGTGCGTTCCTTTCCTAAACCACCACTAGTGTCATTGCATGTGTTTTATTTCCATAAACCACATGGATCCACCAGAGTCATTTGCATGTGTGTTCTTTTCAATGACCACCACTAATGTCATTGCATGTCTTTGCATGTGTGTTCTTTTCCTAATCCATCACTAGTGTCATTCCATGTGCGTTATTTTTCTAAACCACTTGGATCCACCAATGTCATTGCATGTGTGTCCTTTTTATAAACCACCACTATACTCATTGCATGTTTGTTATTTTCCTAAACCACAACTAGACTCATTGCATGTTTGTTCTTTTGATAAACCACATGGATCCACCAGTATCATTGCATATGTGTTCCTTTCCTAAACCACCACTAGATTTATTGCATGTGTGTTCTTCCCATAAACCACATGGATCCACCAGAGTCATTTGCATGTGTGTTCTGTTCATTAACCACCACAAGTGGAACTGCATGTGTGTTCCTTTCCTAAACCACATGGATCCACTAGTGTCATTGCATCTCTTTGCATGTGTGTTATTTTACTAAACCACATGGAACTACAACTAGAGTCATTTGCATGTGTGTTCTTTTCAATAACCACCACTAGTGTTGCTGCATGTTTGTTCTTTCCATAAACAACATGGGTCCACCAAAGTCATTTGCATGTGTTTTCTTTTCAATAACCACCATAAGTGTCATTGCATGTGTGTTCCTTTCCTAAACCACATGGATCCACCAGTGTCATTGCATGTCTTTGCATGTGTGTTCTTTTCCTAAACCAACACTAGTGTCATTGCATGTGTGTTATTTTACTAAACCAAATGGATCCACCAGTGTCATTTGCATGTGTGTTATTTTCATAAACCACCACCTGTGTCATTGCATGTGTGTTATTTTACTAAACCAAATGGATCCACCAGTGTCATTTGCATGTGTGTTATTTTACTAAACCAAATGGATCCACCAGTGTCATTTGCATGTGTGTTCTTTTCATAAACCACCACTACTATCATTGCATGTGTGTTCCTTTCCTAAACCACATGGATCCACCAGTGTCATTGCATGTCATTGCATGTGTGCGCTTTTCCTAAACCACCACTAGTGTCATTGCATGTGTGTTATTTTACTAAACCACATGGATCCACCAGTTTCATTTGCATGTGTGTTCTTTTCATAAACCACCACCAGTGTCACTGCATGTGTGTACTTTTCATAAACCACAACTATAGTCATTGCAAGTTTGTTCTTTTTATAAACCACTTGGATCAACCAGTGTCATTGCATGTGTGTTCTTTTCATAAATCACCACTAGATTCATTGCATGTGTGTTCTTTGCATAAACCACAGGTATCCACCAGAGTCATTTGCATGTTTGTTCTTTTCAGTAACCACTAGTGTTATTGCATGTGTTCCTTTCCTAAACCACATGGATCCACCAGTGTCATTGTATGTCTTTGGATGTGTGTTCTTTCCTGAAACCATCACTAGTGTCATTGCATGTGTGATATTTTACTAAACCACATGGATCAACCGGTGTCAATGCATGTGTGTTGTTTTGATAAACCACCACTAGAGTGATTGCATGTTTGTTCTTTTCCTAAACCAGAACTAAAGACATTGCATGTGTGTTCTTTTCCTAAACCACCACTACTGTCATTGCATGTGTGTTCCTTTCATAAACCACATGGATCCACCGATGTCATTGCATATGTGTTCTTTTCCTAAACTACCACTAAAGTCATTGCATGTGTGTACTTTTCATAAACCACAATCAGAATCATTGCATGTGTGTTCCTTTTCATAAACCACTTAGATGCACCAGTGTCATTGCATGTGTGTTCTTTTCATAAACCACCACTAGATTCATTCCATGTGTGTTCTTTCCATAAAACACATGGATCCACCAGAGTTATTTGCATGTGTGTTCTTTTCATTAACCACCACCAGTGTCATTGCATGTGTGTTCCTTTCCTAAACCACATGGATCCACCAGTGTCATTGCATGTCTTTGCATGTGTGTTATTTTCCTAAACCACCACTAATGTCAATGCATGTGTGTTATTTAACTAAACCACATGGATCCACCAGTGTCATTGCATGTGTGTCCTTTTCATAAACCACCACTAGAGTTATTGCATGTCAGTTCTTTTCCTAAACCACAACTAGAGACATTGCATGTATGTTCGTTTCCTAAACCACTACTAGTGTCATTGCATGTGTGTTATTTCACTAAACCACATGGATCCACCAGTGCCATTTGCATGTGTGTTCTTTTCATAAACCACCACCTATGTCATTGCATGCGTGGTTATTACCTAAACCACATGTATCCACCAGTGTCATTTGCATTTGTGTTCTTTTCATAAATCACCACCAGTGTCATTGCATGTGTGTTCCTTTACTAAACCACATGGATCCACCAATGCCAATGCATGTCTTTCCATGTGTGTTTTTTTCCTATACCATCACTAGTGTCATTCCTTGTGGGTTATTTTAGTAAACCACATGGATCCATCAGAGTCATTACATGTGTGTTCTTTCCATAAAAATCATGGATCCACCAGAGTCATTTGCATGTGTGTTCTTTTCATTAACCACCACCAGTGTCACTGCATGTGTGTTCCTTTACTAAACCACATGGATCCACCAGAATCATTGCATGTCTGTGCATGTGTGTTGTATTCCTAAACCACCACTAGTGTCATTTTATGTGTGTTCTTTTACTAAACAACCACTAGTGTCATTGCATGTGTGTTCTTTTTATAAACCACTTGGATCCACCAGAGTCATTGCACGTGTGTTCTTTTCGTAAACCACAATTATAGTCGTTACATGTTTGTTCTTTTGATAAACCACATAGAACCACAACTAGAGTCATTGCATGTGCGCTCCGTTCCAAAACCACCACTAGTGTGATTGCATGTGTGTTCTTTCCATAAACCACATGGATCCACCAGAGTCATTTGCATGTGTGTTCGTTTCAATGACCACCACCAGTGTCATTGCATGTGTGTTCCTTTCCTAAACCACATGGATCCACTAGTGTCATTGCATGTCTTTGCATGTGTGTTCTTTTCCTAATCCACCACTAGTGTCATTCCATGTGCATTATTTTACTAAACCACTTGGATCCACCAGTGTCATTGCACGTGTGTCCTTTTCAGAAACCAGCACTAGACTCGTTGCATGTTTGTTCTTTTACTGAACCACAACTAGACTCATTGCATGTTTGTTCTTTTCATAAACCACATGGATCCACTAGTATAATTGCATATGTGTTCCTTTCCTAAACCACCAATAGATTTATTGCATGTATGTTCTTCCCATAAACCACATGGATCCACCAGAGTCATTTGCATGTGTGTTCTGTTCATTAACGACCACCAGTGGCATTGCATGTGTGTTCCTTTCCTAAACCACATCGATCCACCAGTGTTATTGCATATGTTGGCGTGTGTGTTCTTTTCCTAAGCTACCACTAGTGTCATCGCATGTGTGTTCTTTTCCTAAACCACCACTAGTGTTATTGCATGTGTGTTCTTTTCATTAACCACTTGGATCCACCAGAGTCATTGCATCTGTGTTCTTTTCCTAAACCACCACTAGAGTCATTGCATGTGTGTACTTTTACTAAACCACAACTAGAGTCATTTCATGTTTATTCTTTTCATAAACCACTTGGATCCACCAGTGTCATTGCATGTGTGTTATTTTCCTAAACCACCACTAGATTCATTGCATGTGTGTTCTTTTCATAAATCACTTGGATCCACCAGAGTCACTGCATGTGTGGTCTTTTCATAAACCACAACTATAGTAATTGCATGTTTGTTCTTTTCATAAACGACATGGAATCACAACTAGAGTCATTGCATGTGTGTCATTTTCATAAACCACCACCAGTGTCATTGCATGTGTGTTCTTTCCATAAACCACATGGATCCACTAGCGTCATTGCATGTCTTTGCATGTGTGTTCTTTTCCTAAACCACCACTAGTGTCATTATATGTGTGTTCTTTTCCTTAACCACCAGTAGTGTCACTAGATTTGTGTTCTTTTCATAAACCACTTGGATCCACTAGAGTCATTTCATGTGTGTTCTTTACATAAACCACAACTATAGTTATTGCATGTTTGTTCTTTTCATCAACCAAACAGAACCACAACTAGAGTCATTGCATGTGTGTTCTTTTCATAAACCACCACTAGTGTCATTGCATGTGTGTTCTTTCCATAAACCACATGGAGCCACCAGAGTCATTTGCATGTGTATTCTTTTCAATGACCACCAGTGTCATTGTATGTGTGTTCCTTTCCTAAACCACATGGATCCACCAGTGCCATTGCATGTCTTTCCATGTGTGTTCTTTTCCTAAACCATCACTAGTGTCATTCCTTGTGGGTTATTTTACTAAACCACATGGATCCACCAGAGTCATTACATGTGTGTTCTTTCCATAAAAATCATGGACCCACCAGAGTCATTTGCATGTGTGTTATTTTCATTAACCACCACCAGTGTCACTACATGTGTGTTCCTTTCCTAAACCACATGGATCCACCAGAATCATTGCATGTCTTTACATGTGTTTTCTATTCCTAAACCACCACTAGTGTCATTTTATGTGTGTTCTTTTCCTAAACCACCACTAGTGTCATTGCATGTGTGTTCTTTTAATTAACCACCACCAGTGTCATTGCATGTGTGTTCCTCTCCTAAACCACATGGATCCACCAGTGTCATTGCATGTCTTTGCATGTGTGTTCTTTTCCTAAACCACCACTAGTGTCATTATATGTGTGTTCATTTCCTAAACCACTACTAGTGTCCCTGCATTTCTGTTCTTTTCATAAACCACTTGGATCCACCAGACTCATTGCATGTGTGTTCTTTACATAAACCACAATTATAGTCATTGGATGTTTGTTCTTTTCATAAACCACACGGAACCACAACCAGAGTCATTGCATGTGTGTTATTTTCATAAACCACCACTAGTGCCATTGCATGTGTGTTTTTCCATAGACCACATGGATCCACCAGAGTTATTTGCACGTGTATTATTTTCAATGACCACCACCAGTGTCATTTCATGTGTGTTCCTTTCCTAAACCACATGCATCCACCAATGCCATTGCATGTCTTTGCATGTGTGTTCTTTTCCTAAACCATCACTAGTGTCATTCCATGTGCGTTATTTTACTAAACCACATGGATCCACCAGTGTCATTGCATGTGTGTTATTTTCCTAAACCACCACTAGTGTCATTGCATCTGTGTTCTTTCGATAAAAATCATGGATCCACCAGAGTCATTTGCATGTGTCTTCTTTTCATTAACCACCACCAGTGTCATTGCATGTGTGTTCCTTTCCAAAACCACTTGGATCCACCAGAATCATTGCATGTCTTTGCATGTGTGTTCTATTCCTAAACCACCACTAGTGTCATTTTATGTGTGTTGTTTTTCTAACCCACCACTAGTGTCACTACATGTGTGTTCTTTTTATAAACCACATGGATCCACCAGAGTCATTGCATGTGTGTTCTTTTCATAAACCACAATTATAATCATTACATTTTTGTTCTTTTCATAAACCACATGGACCACAACTAGAGTCATTGCATGTGCGTTCCCTTCCATAAACCACGTGGATCCACAAGAGTCATTTGCATGTGTGTTCTTTTCAATGACCCCCACCAGTGTCATTGCATGTGTGTTCCTTTCCTAAGCCACATGGATCCACCAGTGTCATTGCATGTCTTTGCATGTGTGTTCTTTTCCTAATCCACCACTAGTGTCATTCCATGTGCGTTATTTTACTAAACCACTTGGATCCACCAGTGTCATTGCATGTGTGTTATTTTCCTAAACCACCACTAATGTCATTGCATCTGTGTTCTTTCCATAAAAATCATGGAACCACCAGAGTCATTTGCATGTGTGTTCTTTTCATTAACCACCACAAGTGTCATTGCATGTGTGTTCCTTTCCTAAACCATACGGATCCACCAGACTCATTGCATGTCTTTGCATGTGTGTTCTATTCCTAAACCACCACTAGTGTCATTTTATGTGTGTTCTTTTTATAAACCACTTGGATCCACCAGAGTCATTACATGTGTGTTCTTTTCATAAACCACAATTATAATCATTACATGTTTGTTCTTTTCATAAACCACATGGAACCACAACTAGAGTCATTGCATGTGCGTTCCTTTCCATAAACCACATGGATCCGCTAGAGTCATTTGCATGTGTGTTCTTTTCAATGACAGCCACCAGTGTCATTGCATGTGTGTTCCTTTCCTAAACCACATGGATCAACCAGTGTCATTGCATGTCTTTGCATGCGTGTTATTTTCCTAATCCACCACTAGTGTCATTCCATGTGCGTTATTTTACTAAACCACTTGGATCCACCAGTGTCATTGCTTGTGTGTCCTTTTCATAAACCACCACTAGACTCATCGCATATTTGTTCTTTTCCTAAACAACAACTAGACTCATTGCATGTTTGTTCTTTTCATAAACCACATGGATCCACCAGTATCATTGCATATGTGTTCCTTTCCTAAACCACCACTAGATTTATTGCATGTCTGTTCTTCCCATAAACCACATGGATCCACAAGAGTCATTTGCATGTGTGTTCTGTTCATTAACCACCAGTGGCATTGCATGTGTGTTCACTTCCTAAACCACATGGATCCACCAGTGTCATTGCATCTCTTTGCATGTGTGTTCTTTTCCTAAGCTACCACTAGTGTCATTGCATGTGTGTTCTTTTCCTAAACCACCACTAGTGTCATTGCATGTGTGTTCTTTTCACTAACCACTTGGATCCACCAGAGTAATTGCATGTGTGTTCTTTTCCTAAACCACCACTAGAGTCATTGCATGTGTGTACTTTTACTAAACCACAACTAGAGTCATTTCATGTTCATTCTTTTCATAATACACATGGATCCACCAGTGTCATTGCATGTGTGTTATTTTCCTAAACCACCACTAGATTCATTGCATGTGTGTTCTTTTCATAAACCACTTGGATCCACCTGAGTCATTGCATGTGTGTTCTTTTCATAAACCACAACTATAGTCATTGCATGTTTGTTCTTTTCATAAACCACATGGAATCACAAGTAGAGTCATTGCATGTGTGTTATTTTCATAAACCACCACCAGTGTCATTGCATGTGTGTTCTTTCCATAAACCACATGGATCCACCAGAGTCATTTGCATGTGTGTTCTTTTGATTAACCACCACCAGTGTCATTGCATGTGCATTCCTTTCCTAAACCACAACTAGAGTCATTTCATGTTTATTCTTTTCATAAATCACTTGGATCCACCAGTGTCATTGCATGTGTGTTATTTTCCTAAACCACCACTAGATTCATTGCATGTGTGTTCTTTTCATGAATCACTTGGATCCACCAGAGTCATTGCATGTGTGGTCTTTTCATAAACCACAACTATAGTAATTGCATGTTTGTTCTTTTCATAAACCACATGGAATCACAACTAGAGTCATTGCATGTCGGTCATTTTCAAAAACCACCACCAGTGTCATTGCATGTGTGTTCTTTCCATAAACCACAAGGATCCACCAGTGTCATTGCATGTCTTTGCATGTGTGTTCTTTTCCTAAACCACCACTAGTGTCATTATATGTGTGTTCTTTTCCTTAACCACCAGTAGTGCCACTGCATTTGTGTTCTTTTCATAAACCACTTGGATCCACTAGAGTCATTTCATGTGTGTTCTTTACATAAACCACAACTATAGTTATTGCATGTTTGTTCTTTTCATCAAACAAACGGAACCACAACTGGAGTCATTGCATGTGTGTTCTTTTCATAAACCACCACTAGTGTCATTGCATGTGTGTTCTTTCCATAAACCACATGGATCCACCAGAGTCATTTGCATGTGTATTCTTTTCAATGACCACCAGTGTCATTGTATGTGTGTTCCTTTCCTAAACCACATGGATCCACCAGTGCCATTGCATGTCTTTCCATGTGTGTTCTTTTCCTAAACCATCACTAGTGTCATTCCTTGTGGGTTATTTTACTAAACCACATGGATCCACCAGAGTCATTACATGTGTGTTCTTTCCATAAAAATCATGGACCCACCAGAGTCATTTGCATGTGTGTTATTTTCATTAACCACCACAAGTGTCATTGCATGTGTGTTCCTTTCCTAAACCATACGGATCCACCAGACTCATTGCATGTATTTGCATGTGTGTTCTATTCCTAAACCACCACTAGTGTCATTTTATGTGTGTTCTTTTCTAAAACCACCACTAGTGTCACTGCATGTGTGTTCTTTTTATAAACCACTTGGATCCACGAGAGTCATTGCATGTGTGTTCTTTTCGTAAACCACAATTATAGTCATTACGTGTTTGTTCTTTTCATAAACCACCTGGAACCACAACTAGAGTCATTGCATGTGCGTTCCTTTCCTAAACCACCACTAGTGTCATTGCATGTGTTTTATTTCCATAAACCACATGGATCCACCAGAGTCATTTGTATGTGTGTTCTTTTCAATGACCACCACTAGTGCCATTGCATGTCTTTGCATGTGTGTTCTTTTCCTAATCCATCACTAGTGTCATTCCATGTGCGTTATTTTACTAAACCACTTGGATCCACCAGTGTCATTGCATGTGTGTCCTTTTTATAAACCACCACTATACTCATTGCATGTTTGTTCTTTTCCTAAACCATAACTAGACTCATTGCATTTTTGTTCTTTTCATAAACCACATGGATCCACCAGTATCATTGCATATGTGTTCCTTTCCTAAACCATCACTAGATTTATTGCATTGTGTTCTTCCCATAAACCACATGGACCCACCAGAGTCATTTCCATGTGTGTTCTGTTTATTAACCACCACCAGTGGCACTGCATGTGTGTTCCTTTCCTAAACCACATGGATCCACTAGTGTCATTGCATCTCTTTGCATGTGTGTTCTTTTACTAAACCACATGGAACCACAACTAGAGTCATTTGCATGTGTGTTCTTTTCAATAACCACCACTAGTGTTGTTGCATGTTTGTTCTTTCCATAAACCACATGGGTCCACCAAAGTCATTTGCATGTGTTTTCTTTTCAATAACCACCACTAGTGTCATTGCATGTGTGTTCCCTTCCTAAACCACATGGATCCACCAGTGTCATTGCATGTCTTTGCATGTGTGTTCTTTTCCTAAACCACCACTAGTGTCATTGCATGTGTGTTATTTTACTAAACCAAATGGATCCACCAGTGTCATTTGCATGTGTGTTCTTTTCATAAACCACCACTACTATCATTGCATGTGTGTTCCTTTCCTAAACCACATGGATCCACCAGTGTCATTGCATGTCATTGCATGTGTGCGCTTTTCCTAAACCACCACTAGTGTCATTGCATGTGTGTTATTTTACTAAACCACATGGATCCACCAGTTTCATTAACATGTGTGTTCTTTTCATAAACCACCACCAGTGTCACTGCATGTGTGTACTTTTCATAAACCACAACTATAGTCATTGCAAGTTTGTTCTTTTCATAAACCACTTGGATCAACCAGTGTCATTGCATGTGTGTACTTTTCATAAACCACAACCAGTGTCATTGCATGTGTGTTCCTTTTCATAAACCACTTGGATGCACCAGTGTCATTGCATGTGTGTTCTTTTCATAAACCACCAGTAGATTCATTCCATGTGTGTTCTTTCCATAAAACACATGGATCCACCAGAGTTATTTGCATGTGTGTTCTTTTCATTAACCACCACCAGTGTCATTGCATGTGTGTTCCTTTCCTAAACCACATGGATCCACCACTGTCATTGCATGTCTTTGCATGTGTGTTATTTTCCTAAACCACCACTAATGTCAATGCATGTGTGTTATTTAACTAAACCACATGGCTCCACCAGTGTCAATGCATGTGTGTCCTTTTTATAAACCACCACTAGAGTCATTGCATGTCTGTTCTTTTCCTAAACCACAACTAGAGACATTGCATGTGTGTTCGTTTCCTAAACCACCACTAGTGTCATTGCATGTGTGTTATTTAACTAAACCACATGGATCCACCAGTGCCATTTGCATGTGTGTTCTTTTCATAAACCACCACCCGTGTCATTGCATGCGTGGTTATTACCTAAACCACATGGATCCACCAGTGTCATTTGCATTTGTGTTCTTTTCAAAAACCACCACCAGTGTCATTGCATGTGTGTTCCTTTACTAAACCACATGGATCCACCAGAATCATTGCATGTCTTTACATGTGTGTTCTATTCCTAAACCGCCACTAGTGTCATTTTATGTGTGTTCTTTTCCTAAACCACCACTAGTGTCATTGCATGTGTGTTCTTTTAATTAACCACCACCAGTGTCATTGCATGTGTGTTCCTTTCCTAAACCACATGGATCCACCAGTGTCATTGCATGTCTTTGCATGTGTGTTCTTTTCCTAAACCACCACTAGTGTCATTATATGTGTGTTCATTTCCTAAACCACCAGTGTCCCTGCATTTGTGTTCTTTTCATAAACCACTTGGATCCACCAGACTCATTGCATGTGTGTTCTTTACATAAACCACAATTATAGTCATTGCATGTTTGTTCTTTTCATAAACCACACGGAACCACAACTAGAGTCATTGCATGTGTGTTATTTTCATAAACCACCACTAGTGCCATTGCATGTGTGTTTTTCCATAGACCACATGGATCCACCAGAGTTATTTGCACGTGTATTATTTTCAATGACCACCACCAGTGTCATTGCATGTGTGTTCCTTTCCTAAACCACATGCATCCACCAATGCCATTGCATGTCTTTGCATGTGTGTTCTTTTCCTAAACCATCACTAGTGTCATTCCATGTGCGCTATTTTACTAAACCACATGGATCCACCAGTGTCATTGCATGTGTGTTATTTTCCTAAACCACCACTAGTGTCATTGCATCTGTGTTCTTTCCATAAAAATCATGGATCCACCAGAGTCATTTGGATGTGTCTTCTTTTCATTAACCACCACCAGTGTCATTGCATGTGTGTTCCTTTCCTAAACCACTTGGATCCACCAGAATCATTGCCTGTCTTTGCATGTGTGTTCTATTCCTAAACCACCTCTAGTGTCATTTTATGTGTGTTGTTTTCCTAACCCACCACTAGTGTCACTACATGTGTGTTCTTTTTATAAACCACTTGGATCCACCAGAGTCATTGCATGTGTGTTCTTTTCATAAACCACAATTATAATCATTACATTTTTGTTCTTTTCATAAACCACATGGAACCACAACTAGAGTCATTGCATGTGCGTTCCTTTCCATAAACCACATGGATCCACCAGAGTTATTTTCATGTGTGTTCTTTTCAATGACCGCCACCAGTGTCATTGCATGTGTGTTCCTTTCCTAAGCCACATGGATCCACCAGTGTCATTGCATGTCTTTGCATGTGTGTTCTTTTCCTAATCCACCACTAGTGTCATTCCATGTGCGTTATTTTACTAAACCACTTGGATCCACCAGTGTCATTGCATGTGTGTCCTTTTCATAAGCCACCAGTAGACTCATTGCATGTTTTATCTTTTCCTAAACAACAACTAGACTCATTGCATGTTTGTTCTTTTGATAAACCACATGGATCCACTAGTATCATTGCATTTGTGTTCCTTTCCTAAACCACCACTAGATTTATTGCATTTGTGTTCTGCCCATAAACCACATGGATCCACTAGAGTCATTTGCATGTGTGTTCTGTTCATTAACCACCACCAGTGGCATTGCATGTGTGTTCCTTTCCTAAACCACATGGATCCACCAGTGTCATTGCATCTCTTTGCATGTGTGTTATTTTCCTAAGATACCACTAGTGTCATTGCATGTGTGTTCCTTTCCTAAACAACATGGATCCACCAATGCCATTGCATGTCTTTGCATGTGTGTTCTTTTCCAAAACCATCACTAGTGTCATTCCATGTGCGTTATTTTACTAAACCACATGGATCCACCGGTGTCATTGCATGTGTGTTATTTTCCTAAACCACCACTAGTGTCATTGCATCTATGTTATTTCCATAAAAATCATGGATCCACCAGAGTCATTTGCATGTGTGTTCTTTTCATTAACCACCACCAGTGTCATTGCATGTGTGTTCCTTTCCTAAACCACATGGATCCACCAGAATCATTGCATGTCTTTGCATGTGTGTTCTATTCCTAAACCACCACTAGTGTCATTTTATGTGTGTTCTTTTCCTAAACCACCACTAGTGTCATTGCATGTGTATTCTTTTTATAAACCACTTGGATCGACCAGAGTCATTGCATGTGTGTTCTTTTCATAAACCACAATTATAATCATTACATGTTTGTTCTTTTTCACAAACCACATGGAACCACAATTAGAGTCATTGCATGTGCGTTCCTTTCCATAAACCACATAGATCCACTAGAGTCATTTGCATGTGTGTTCTGTTCAATGACCGCCACCAGTGTCATTGCATGTGTGTTTCTTTCCTAAACCACATGGATCCACCAGTGTCATTGCATGTCTTCGCATGTGTGTTCTTTTCCAAATCCACCACTAGTGTCATTCCATGTACGTTATTTTACTAAACCACTTGGATACACTAGTGTCATTGCATGTGTGTCCTTTTCATAAACCACCACGAGACTCATTGCAAGTTTGTCCTTTTCCTAAACAACAACTAGACTCATTGCTTGTTTGTTCTTTTCATAAACAACATGGATCCACCAGTATCATTGCATATGTTTTCCTTTCCTAAACCACCACTAGATTTATTGCATGTGTGTTCTTCCCATAAACCACATGGACCCACCAGAGTCATTTGCATGTGTGTTCTGTTCATTAACCACCACCAGTGGCATTGCATGTGTGTTCCTTTCCTAAACCACATGGATCCACCAGTGTCATTGCATCTCTTTGCATGTGTGTTCTTTTCCTAAGCTACCACTAGTGTCATTGCATGTGTGTTCTTTTCCTAAACCACCACTAGAGTCATTGCATGTGCGTACATTTACTAAACCACAACTAGAGTCATTTCATGTTTATTCTTTTCATAAACCACATGGATCCACCAGTGTCATTGCATGTGTGTTATTTTCCTAAACCACCACTAGATTCATTGCAAGTGTGTTCTTTTCATAAACCACTTGGATCCACCAGAGTCATTGCATGTGTGTTCTTTTCATAAACCACAACTATAGTCATTGCATGTTTGTTCTTTTCATAAACCACATGGAATCACAAGTAGAGTCATTGCATGTGTGTTATTTTCATAAACCACCACCAGTGTCATTGCATGTGTGTTCTTTCCATAAACCACATGGATTCACCAGAGTCATTTGCATGTGTGTTCTTTTGATTAACCACCACCAGTGTCATTGCATGTGTGTTCCTTTCCTAAACCACATCGATCCACAAGTGTCAGTCCATGTCTTTGAATGTGTGTTCTTTTCCTAAACCACCACTAGTGTCATTATATATGTGTTCATTTCCTAAAACACCACCAGTGTCACTGCATTTGTGTTCTTTTCATAAACCACACGGAACCACAACTAGAGTCATTGCATGTGTGTTATTTTCATAAACCACCACTAGTGTCATTGCATGTGTGTTTTTCCATAAACCACATGGATCCACCAGAGTTATTTGCACATGTATTCTTTTCAATGACCACCACCAGTGTCATTGCATGTGTGTTCCTTTCCTAAACAACATGGATCCACCAATGCCATTGCATGTCTTTGCATGTGTGTTCTTTTCCTAAACCATCACTAGTGTCATTCCATGTGCGTAATTTTACTAAACCACATGGATCCACCAGTGTTATTGCATGTGTGTTATTTTCCTAAACCACCACTAATGTCATTGCATCTGTGTTCTTTCCATAAAAATCATGGAACCACCAGAGTCATTTGCATGTGTGTTCTTTTCATTAACCACCACAAGTGTCATTGCATGTGTGTTCCTTTCCTAAACAATACGGATCCACCAGACTCATTGCATGTCTTTGCATGTGTGTTCTATTCCTAAACCACCACTAGTGTCATTTTATGTGTGTTCTTTTCCAAAACCACCACTAGTGTCACTGCATGTGTGTTCTTTTTATAAACCACTTGGATCCACCAGAGTCATTACATGTGTGTTCTTTTCATAAACCACAATTATAATCATTACATGTTTGTTCTTTTCATAAACCACATGGAACCACAACTAGAGTCATTGCATGTGCGTTCCTTTCCATAAACCACATGGATCCGCCAGAGTCATTTGCATGTGTGTTCTTTTCAATGACCGCCACCAGTGTCATTGCATGTGTGTTCCTTTCCTAAACCACATGGATCAACCAGTGTCATTGCATGTCTTTGCATGCGTGTTATTTTCCTAATCCACCACTAGTGTCATTCCATGTGCGTTATTTTACTAAACCACTTGGATCCACCAGTGTCATTGCTTGTGTGTCCTTTTCATAAACCACCACTAGACTCATTGCATGTTTGTTCTTTTCCTAAACAACAACTAGACTCATTGCATGTTTGTTCTTTTCATAAACCACATGGATCCACCAGTATCATTGCATATGTGTTCCTTTCCTAAACCACCACTAGATTTATTGCATGTCTGTTCTTCCCATAAACCACATGGATCCACAAGAGTCATTTGCATGTGTGTTTTGTTCATTAACCACCAGTGGCATTGCATGTGTGTTCCCTTCCTAAACCACATGGATCCACCAGTGTCATTGCATCTCCTTGCATGTGTGCTCTTTTCCTAAGCTACCACTAGTGTCATTGCATGTGTGTTCTTTTCCTAAACCACCACTAGTGTCATTGCATGTGTGTTCTTTTCACTAACCACTTGGATCCACCAGAGTAATTGCATGTGTGTTCTTTTCCTAAACCACTACTAGAGTCATTGCATGTGTGTACTTTTACTAAACCACAACTAGAGTCATTTCATGTTTATTCTTTTGATAAACCACATGGATCCACCAGTGGCATTGCATGTGTGTTATTTTCCTAAACCACCACTAGATTCATTCCATGTGTGTTCTTTTTCATAAACCACTTGGATCCACCAGAGTCATTGCATGTGTGTTCTTTTCATAAACCACATGGAATCACAAGTAGAGTCATTGCATGTGTGTTATTTTCATAAACCACCACCAGTGTCATTGCATGTGTGTTCTTTCCATAAACCACATGGATCCACCAGAGTCATTTGCATGTGAGTTCTTTTGATTAACCACCACCAGTGTCATTGCATGTGTGTTCCTTTCCTAAATCACATGGATCCACCAGTGCCATTGCATGTCTTTCCATGTGTGTTCTTTTCCTAAACCATCACTAGTGTCATTCCTTGTGGGTTATTTTACTAAACCACATGGATCCACCAGAGTCATTACATGTGTGTTCTTTCCATAAAAATCATGGACCCACCAGAGTCATTTGCATGTGTGTTATTTTCATTAACCACCACCAGTGTCACTGCATGTGTGTTCCTTTCCTAAACCACATGGATCCACCAGAATCATTGCATGTCTTTACATGTGTGTTCTATTCCTAAACCACCACTAGTGTCATTTTATGTGTGTTCTTTTCCTAAACCACCACTAGTGTCATTGCATGTGTGTTCTTTTAATTAACCACCACCAGTGTCATTGCATGTGTGTTCCTTTCCTAAACCACATGGATCCACCAGTGTCATTGCATGTCTTTGCATGTGTGTTCTTTTCCTAAACCACCACTAGTGTCATTATATGTGTATTCATTTCCTAAACCACCACCAGTGTCCCTGCATTTGTGTTCTTTTCATAAACCACTTGGATCCACCAGACTCATTGCATGTGTGTTCTTTACATAAACCACAATTATAGTCATTGCATGTTTGTTCTTTTCATAAACCACACGGAACCACAACTAGAGTCATTGCATGTGTGTTATTTTCATAAACCACCACCGGTGCCATTGCATGTGTGTTTTTCCATAGACCACATGCATCCACCAGAGTTATTTGCACGTGTATTATTTTCAATGACCACTACCAGTGTCATTGCATGTGTGTTCCTTTCCTAAACCACATGCATCCACCAATGCCATTGCATGTCTTTGCATGTGTTTTCTTTTCCTAAACCATCACTAGTGTCATTCCATGTGCGATATTTTACTAAACCACATGGATCCACCAGTGTCATTGCATGTGTGTTATTTTCCTAAACCACCACTAGTGTCATTGCATCTATGTTCTTTCCATAAAAATCATGGATCCACCAGAGTCATTTGCATGTGTCTTCTTTTCATTAACCACCACTAGTGTCATTGCATGTGTGTTCCTTTCCTAAACCACTTGGATCCACCAGAATCATTCCATGCCTTTGCATGTGTGTTCTGTTCCTAAACCACCACTAGTGTCATTTTATGTGTGTTGTTTTCCTAACCCACCACTAGTGTCACGACATGTGTGTTCTTTTTATAAACCACTTGGATCCACCAGAGTCATTGCATGTGTGTTCTTTTCATAAACCACAATTATAATCATTACATTTTTGTTCTTTTCATAAACCACATGGAACCACAACTAGAGTCATTGCATGTGCGTTCCTTTCCATAAACCACATGGACCACCAGAGTCATTTGCATGTGTGTTCTTTTCAATGACCGCCACCAGTGTCATTGCATGTGTGTTCTTTTCCTAAGCCACATGGATCCACCAGTGTCATTGCATGTCTTTGCATGTGTGTTCTTTTCCTAATCCACCACTAGTGTCATTCCATGTGCGTTATTTTACTAAACCACTTAGATCCACCAGTGTCATTGCATGTGTGTCCTTTTCATAAGCCACCACTAGACTCATTGCATGTTTGTTCTTTTCCTAAACAACAACTAGACTCATTGCATGTTTGTTCTTTTGATAAACCACATGGATCCACTAGTATCATTGCATTTGTGTTCCTTTCCTAAACCACCACTAGATTTATTGCATGTGTGTTCTTCCCATAAACCACATGGATCCACCAGAGTCATTTGCATGTGTGTTCTGTTCATTAACCACCACTAGTGGCATTGCATGTGTGTTCCTTTCCTAAACCACATGGATCCACCAGTGTCATTGCATCTCTTTGCATGTGTGTTCTTTTCCTAAGCTACCACTAGTGTCATTGCATGTGTGTTCCTTTCCTAAACCACATGGATCCACCAATGCCATTGCATGTCTTTGCATGTGTGTTCTTTTCCTAAACCATCACTAGTGTCATTCCATGTGCGTTATTTTACTAAACCACATGGATCCACTAGTGTCATTGCATCTCTTTGCATGTGTGTTCTTTTCCTAAGCTACCACTAGTGTCATTGCATGTGTGTTCCTTTCCTAAACCACATGGATCCACCAATGCCATTGCATGTCTTTGCATGTGTGTTCTTTTCCTAAACCATCACTAGTGTCATTCCATGTGCGTTATTTTACTAAACCACATGGATCCACCAGTGTCATTGCATGTGTGTTATTTTCCTAAACCACCACTAGTGACATTGCATCTATGTTCTTTCCATAAAAATCATGGATCCAACAGAGGCATTTGCATGTGTGGTCTTTTCATTAACCACCACCAGTGTCATTCCATGTGTGTTCCTTTCCTAAACCACATGGATCCACCAGAATCATTGCATGTCTTTGCATGTGTGTTCTATTCCTAAACCACCACTAGTGTCATTTTATGTGTGTTGTTTTCCTAAACCACCACTAGTGTTATTGCATGTGTGTTCTTTTTATAAACCACTTGGATCGACCAGAGTCATTGCATGTGTGTTCTTTTCATAAACCACAATTATAATCATTACATGTTTGTTCTTTTCACAAACCACATGGAACCACAATTAGAGTCATTGCATGTGCGTTCCTTTCCATAAACCACATAGATCCACTAGAGTCATTTGCATGTGTGTTCTTTTCAATGACCGCCACCAATGTCATTGCATGTGTGTTTCTTTCCTAAACCACATGGATCCACCAGTGTCATTGCATGTCTTCGCATGTGTGTTCTTTTCCAAATCCACCACTAGTGTCATTCCATGTGTGTTATTTTACTAAACCACTTGGATACACCAGTGTCATTGCATGTGTGTCCTTTTCATAAACCACCACGAGACTCATTGCAAGTTTGTCCTTTTCCTAAACAACAACAAGACTCATTGCTTGTTTGTTCTTTTCACAAACAACATGGATCCACCAGTATCATTGCATATGTTTTCCTCTCCTAAACCACCACTAGATTTATTGCATGTGTGTTCTTCCCATAAACCACATGGATCCACCAGAGTCATTTGCATGTGTGTTCTGTTCATTAACCACCACCAGTGGCATTGCATGTGTGTTCCTTTCCTAAACCACATGGATCCACCAGCGTCATTGCATCTCTTTGCACGTGTGTTCTTTTCCTAAGCTACCACTAGTGTCATTGCATGTGTGTTCTTTTCCTAAACCACCACTAGTGTCATTACATGTGTGTTCTTTTCACTAACCACTTGGATCCACCAGAGTCATTGCATGTGTGTTCTTTTCCTAAACCAACACTAGATTCATTGCATGTGTGTACTTTTACTAAACCACAACTAGATTCATTTCATGTTTATTCTTTTCATAAACCACATGGATCCACCAGTGTCATTGCATGTGTGTTATTTTCCTAAACCACCACTAGATTCATTGCATGTGTGTTCTTTTCATAAACCACTTGGATCCACCAGAGTCATTGCATGTGTGTTCTTTTCATAAACCACAACTATAGTCATTGCATGTTTGTTCTTTTCATAAACCACATGGAATCACAAGTAGAGTCATTGCATGTGTGTTATTTTCATAAACCACCACCAGTGTCATTGCATGTGTGTTCTTTCCATAAACCACATGGATCCACCAGAGTCATTTGCATGTCTGTTCTTTTGATTAACCACCACTAGTGTCATTGCATGTGTGTTCCTTTCCTAAACCACATGGATCCACAAGTGTCATTGCATGTCTTTGCATGTGTGTTCTTTTCCTAAACCACCACTAGTGTCATTATATGTGTATTCATTTCCTAAACCACCACCAGTGGCATTGCATTTGTGTTCTTTTCATAAACCACTTGGATCCACCAGACTCATTGCATGTGGGTTCTTTACATAAACCACAATTATAGTCATTGCATGTTTGTTCTTTTCATAAACCACACGGAACCACAACTAGAGTCATTGCATGTGTGTTATTTTCATAAACCACCACTAGTGTCATTGCATGTGTGTTTTTCCATAAACCACATGGATCCACCAGAGTTATTTGCACATGTATTCTTTTCAATGACCACCACCAGTGTCATTGCATATGTGTTCCTTTCCAAAACAACATGGATCCACCAATGCCATTGCATGTCTTTGCATGTGTGTTCTTCTCCTAAACCATCACTAGTGTAATTCCATGTGCGTTATTTTACTAAACCACATGGATCCACCAGTGTCATTGCATGTGTGTTATTTTCCTAAACCACGACTAATGTCATTGCATCTGTGTTCTTTCCATAAAAATCATGGAACCACCAGAGTCATTTGCATGTGTGTTCTTTTCATTAACCACCACAAGTGTCATTGCATGTGTGTTCCTTTCCTAAACCATACGGATCGACCAGACTCATTGCATGTCTTTGCATGTGTGTTCTATTTCTCAACCACCACTAGTGTCATTTTATGTGCGTTCTTTTCCTAAACCACCACTAGTGTCACTGCATGTGTGTTCTTTTTATAAACCACTTGGATCCACCAGAGTCATTACATGTGTGTTCTTTTCATAAACCACAATTATAATCATTACATGTTTGTTCTTTTCATAAACCACATGGAACCACAACTAGAGTCATTGCATGTGCGTTCCTTTCCATAAACCACATGGATCCGCCAGAGTCATTTGCATGTGTGTTCTTTTCAATAACCGCCACCAGTGTCATTGCATGTGTGTTCCTTTCCTAAACCACATGGATCAACCAGTGTCATTGCATGTCTTTGCATGCGTGTTATTTTCCTAATCCACCACTAGTGTCATTCCATGTGCGTTATTTTACTAAACCACTTGGATCCACCAGTGTCATTGCTTGTGTGTCCTTTTCATAAACCACCACTAGACTCATTGCATGTTTGTTCTTTTCCTAAACAACAACTAGAATCATTGCATGTTTGTTCTTTTCATAAACCACATGGATCCACCAGTATCATTGCATATGTGTTCCTTTCCTAAACCACCACTAGATTTATTGCATGTGTGTTCTTCCCATAAACCACATGGATCCACCAGAGTTATTTGCATATGTGTTCTGTTCATTAACCACTAGTGGCATTGCATGTGTGTTCCTTTCCTAAACCACATGGATCCACCAGTGTCATTGCATCTCTTTGCATGTGTGTTCTTTTCCTAAGCTACCACTAGTGTCATTGCATGTGTGTTCTTTTCCTAAACCACCACTAGTGTCATTGCATGTGTGTTGTTTTCATTAACCACTTGGATCCACCAGAGTCATTGCATGTGTGTACTTTTACTAAACCACAACTAGAGTCATTTCATGTTTATTCTTTTCATAAACCACATGGATCCACTTATGTCATTGCATGTGTGTTATTTTCCTAAACCACCACTAGATTCATTGCATGTGTGTTCTTTTCATAAACCACTTGGATCCACTAGATTCATTGCATGTGTGTTCTTTTCATAAACCACAACTATAGTCATTGCATGTTTGTTCTTTTCGTAAACCGCATGGATCCACCAGAGTCATTTGCATGTGTGTTCTTTTGATTAACCACCACCAGTGTCATTGCATGTGTGTTCCTTTCCTAACACTACTAGAGAAAGGCTTATGGATAGATTTATTATCAGTGGAGCATTGTTTTGAATATTCTCCACAAATAATTATTAGTGGAGCATTTAAAAATATGCTCCACTGGTATTATTTATAACCAATGGCGCATATCACAAATAATGCGCCACTGATAATGTGGGCCCGGCACCTGGAGGCCTGTGGACCAAATATCAATGGCGCATATGGATATATGCGCCATTGATATACTATTATCAGTGGCGCATATGCCATATGTGCCATTGATATTCCCCTCACCAATGGCGCATGTAGATATAAATGCGCCACTGGTAACTAAGTGGGCCCCTCGATCCTGAAAGGTGTTAGAAATATCAATGGCGCATTTGGTATATGCGCCACTGATACTTGGTCCACCAATGGCGCATATAGTGTTAAATGTGCCAATGATAAGTCTTAGGCCCACCACCTGAAAAGGTGACAGACTTATCAGTGGATCATTTAGTGTAATATGCGCCACTGATAATTTCGTCTAGATCTACAAGTTGGCATCCACCCCACCCACCACCACCATTCCATTCTTCTCCACCCACCACCCCAAACTAGATCTAGCTCGTCCTCCTCCTCCCTACCACCTCAATTTCTCCATTCTTGGTTGTTGAACCTACCTTGCTTCATAGTTTTGTGAGGGGAAGCCTCCTCCAACATCCATCTTGTTCTCCAACAACAACCACACTATCTCGTCGCGGACTTGGCTCGATAATGATTCTACTTGGTGAGTTGTTGGAGGACATGCATGTGGATGTTTTGTGTGGAGTGTGGACGTCGGTGCGGTGTGTATGTGTGTGCATGCTTATGTTTGTGAAGCCTACTTATTAATTGCGAGAGGGATGGTGTGTTTGCATGGATGTGGTGCATGAATGTTTGGAGGTGACGAAGAATAAAGCATGTTGTTTGCTCTGGTGGTGCATGGATGTTTGCCGAAATGTCGATTAATTTCCGTTTCGGCAAATTTTTGCACTATCCATATGTCCCATTTTTAGGAGATGTCATGCTGAATTTTTTCGGCGGCCATGCACGCATGTGTGTGTGTGTGCATGATGGTGCTGTGGTTCTAAGATACTCTCTCTTTTTGCTCTATACCACGCAGGAAACCATGGTTAGACACATGAGCGAAGGTTGAGCAGCTAGATACAAGAAACGCGTGGTGGCCGACATGATTCTGAACAAGAGGACCTACATAAGATGTCCGTGTCGAACATGCAATCTCGGGAGCTTGGTTGACCCTGATTCCGGACACCTAGAGAATCACCTGCTCACGCGTGGTTTCATGCGCGGCTATGATTCTGAAGATGACGAGGACGTCAACAATCCAGAAGACAAGGGCAGGCATGATGATCATCACGAAGGAGATGCCAGCGGCGGACATGATCATGATCATGAAGGAGATGTCGGCAGTGGCGGACTGATACATTGTGAATGTATCTATAATTTTTTATGTTCCATGCTTGGTTTTATCCACTTTCTTGTGTTTTGTTCCAACTTTGGAGTACTTTTCATATGATTTCTTGGACTAACGTATTAACAAGAGCCACAGTGCCATTACTGCTTTCTGCTGTTTTTGGTTCCAGAAAGTCGGAAAATGAATATTCTCGGATTGGACGGACAAAGTCAAGTGCCTATTTTCTAAGTCATCAAGTGCCAAAATACGAGACGGAGAGGGGCCAGAGGCCGGCCACACCACCTAGCCGTGCGGCCAGTCTTGGCCCGCACCAGGGGGTGGTGTGGTCGCCCCTGGCACCCCGTCGATCTCCCCTTCCGACTACAAGATTCCCCCGGGACGTAAACCCTAAGGCCCCGATCAAAATTCCACGAAAGAGTCTGTAGCCGCCGTCATCTCCATCCCTAGATCGGGAGGGATCTGAAGCTCTTCCCCAAGACTGCCGAGAGGGATTTCACCACGAGGCCTTCTTCATCACCATGCAAGCCTCCAGTGTGATGCGTGAGTAGTTCATCCTTGGACTACAGATCCATGTAGTAGCTAGATGGCTGGTTCTCCTCCTTTGTGCTTTCATGTTTAGATCTTGTGAGCTCCGTTCATGATCAAGATCATCTATTTGTAATCATACATGTTGTGTTTGCGGGGATCCGAGGGATATTGAGATGCTATTTCAAATTGCTTATTGATCCTATCATGTCTTTGTTATTTGTGATCTTGCATGCTTTCCGTTGTTAGTAGCTATCTTGGCCAAGTAGATGCTAGAAGCTCCAAGAGTTAGTATTTATGCTCGATAGTGGGTTCATGCCTCTGGTAATATGGGGAAGTGACAGAAATCTCTAAGGTACTAGATGTGTTGTTGCTACTAGGGAGAAAACAACAATCCTTTGTTCATAGAACAATCATATTGTTTACTTTACATGCATTTCGTAAAGCAATAATCTGTTGCTTGCAACTTAATACTGGAGGGGGTTCGGATGATAACCTGAAGGTGGATTATTAGCCATAGATGCATTTGGATGGCGGTCTATGTATAATGTTGTAATGCCCAATCAAGTCTCAAAGGAGTCAAGATGATTAGTATATGCATGTATTGCTTTCTCGGTGTTTGTCAATTGCCCTGCTGTAATTTGTTCACCCAGCATGTTATCTATCTAAGGAGAGCCACCTCTAGTGAACTATGGATCCCGGTCCTTGTCTTTTACATACAATCTATAAACTGTTTACTGCTTTGTGTTTAGTTTCTTCAAACTTTTACTTCTTTCCATTCGATACGTTTAATCCTTTGTTTTCCGCAAAACACGGTGATATTGACAACCTCATCGCAAGTTGGGGACAAAGTTCTGTGGTTGTATTGTGTAGGTCTCCACGTTGCTACTAGCACCGGTAGTGCATACTGCCAAGCTCAGCTAGTAACACCTTTGGGGTGTTCCTTGCTCCTACTGGTTCGATTAAACCTTGGTTTCATAACCGAGGGAAACTTGCTGCTGTGCTCATCATACCTTCCTCTTGGGGTTCCCAACGAGCTCTACATCAACACCGCCATCAAGCATTTTTCTAGGCACCGTTCATTGAGCCATCAAGCATTTATCCCATGCGTCAAGGACATCTTCACAAGGGGAGTCCCTCATAACCAATCTCTTTACTTTGTTATTTTTGTTTTTCTTAGTTTCTTTTTGCTTTGTTTGCTTGTTTTGTTATCAAAAACACAAAGAAATTAGTTTTACTAGTTTGCTTTCTTATTTGAAAACACAAAAAAATTAAGTCTCCTTTAGTTGTCACCTCTTCCTTAGCTCACCATGTTGATCCCCAAATTCACCCTGAAAGACCTTTCAATCGGTAGTGGTTCTATAATTGGGAAAGATAATATTGAAGAATTCTTTAATCATGTTAGTAAGCATGAAGATACTGAGGATAGATCCCTTGCAGAATCTTGATTGGATTGTTCCTGCAAACCCTTTTGATGAGATAGTGAACCTAATAGCATTGAGAGAGGATCCTCTTGAACTTATTTGGATGATATACCTTGCCTTGTTAAAATTATTTCTGGTATTGGTTTTAATGCTTCTTTATTTGAGAACACTTGATTCTTTCTTGCTTCTTATGCATAACTTAAAGGCGTTAAAGAAAAGTACTTATTGGGAGATAACCTAAAAGTTTTAGATGAGTCTTGGAAGTTATTACTTCAGTAATAACCGCTCCTTATCCTTTTTATTTGCTTTTTGTGCCAAGAGTAACCTCTAATGAGAGAGAAGTAATGATTGGCAAAGTTGCTGTCCCAAAACAGATTTTTGGGCTTCACCGTAAAAAATCGTGTAAAATATCTGAACGTCTTTTTGAGGCGTGAATTGTTGTGCTTCTGCCCCAGGTTGTTATCTAACTTTCGTTAGTTCAACACTTTTTGATTTGAGCAACAGAAGGTCTTCAAAAAAATTCATCTTTACCTGCTGGTCTGTTTTAACAGATTTGTGCCATTTTCTGCATTTGCTTATTGTTGGTTCTTTTTTGAGTTCTTTTGGGGAATTGATCTTTTTGAGGGAAGTGCTACAGTATCTAGTGTTCTAATGGAAGTTTATTTGGTGTTAGAACTGAACCTTAAGACTTATTTATCTTGAGTGCACTAATGTTGCTAATAAAGATTGTGTGAAGTTTTGTATGAAGGAAAACTTTCAGGTGTATGGAAGGAATGAGTAATGAGATAAAGGATGGACTAAAGCTCAAGCTTGGGGATGCCAAGAGTGTCACCCTAAGAAATCTCCAAGAAGTACAAGCGTCAAAGCTCGGGGATTCCCAAGGAATCCCCTTCTTCATCAATAAAAATTCCAGGTTTCTTCCAAACGCTTCATTTTTATTGTTTCATGCACAGTTGTGTTTTTCTTGGAGCGTCTTATTTTTCGTTTTCGTTTTGGTTTTTCGTTTGCTTGGTTTGCTTAGTTCGCGGAATAAAGTGGTTGGACCCCCTCTTTCATACATTGGTTTGCAAATAGTTTGGTTTGGTTTGGAAAAGAGTAGGAAAGTTCATACTTATGTGGTAAAAAGAGCTTGTTTTTGACTGTGGCCTATGCTTTGTCATGCCATGCTTGATGTTGTTTTGGCTTTATGCTTAGTATTCGTTGTTGTAGCATGACTTGTTATAAAAAATAGAGATTGCTTAATGTGCCTTGGATGAATCATGCGTTGTTTTAGCATATTAAAACATAGTATAGTGGTATTCCCCTTTGATGCTTTATTTGGGTTGACTTGGCGCATGCTCACACCATGTTATGACTATCTCAAGTCACCATAGCCTTTACGATCCTTTAGTTTTCAACTTGTAGTATCACTTTATGTTTTGATCAATGATGTTTTATCGGTCTGCATGATTATGGCCATTATTGCTCTCTTAGTTTGTCGCTCCCAGTCTTTTGCTAGCCTCCACAACCAAGTATGAGTTCCACTCATGCATCCAACTCCCTAAACCAAGTTATTCCAAAAGAGTCCACCATACCTACCTACTATCTTATGCTATTCCAAGTACATTCATCTTTTTTTTACCTTCCAAATTAAACTTGTTATGAGAAAACTAGCGATTAAAGCTCTCACGAACTTGATGGCACACTTTACTTTATTGCCTCTAATAAACTTGAACCATTGGGTCCTTGTTTGTTGCGTATATGCTTGCGCTTTATAAGTTTAAATTAGCAGAACCATGTTTCATGGGGAACGCTTTCAACATTGCACTTGTACTTTGTACCCCGTTGATATCATGTTCGTTTGCTTATGGATCCCGGCGGTGTGAAATAAAAGTGGAACTTGTAAGATCATGGAGTTTGTATGTGTGTTAGTGAAACGCCTGGGCCGCTAGCCTAAGCCATGCCTAATCATGGTGGAAACTTGCAGCATCACCATAATGAGCATTCTATGAAGCATCCTCAATAAAAACCTATGCAAATAGCAAATAAAAAGATCACTGAGATGCTCATTGTCTGCTTGCCTTGTCATTTTGATTATGGGAAAGCTCCCGTATCATGTGCAAGGGGTACCCCGTTGGCGGTTCTCAATGATACACATATACTTACAATGACAAGAGCTTGCTCGTGACTGAAGTTGAGTAGCATGAGGATCGGTCTTCATAAGTAAGGGGCATGAGATTTCGATTTATAACTTATCAAGCATATCCTCTTAGTTGTGTCACTTTAACCTTAATCACCTTCAAGATTCTTATGATAGGGGCAATGAGAGCTGAAAGCTATAAGTACCATAATTTCTGGAAGCTCTTTATGAGACTTGAATCCCTTCTTCCTTTTACAAAGGCCTTTCTTCCACCATTATATTGAGTCTCCACCTTCTACCTTTATGCACCTACTTTGAGAGCATAGTGGCCATTCTTAGTTCTATGTGCATTTCCCAAGACTAGTTGATTGATGCATAACTTGATATTACTTGTTTTAAACTATTATATCTAGTCACTCTTATGAACTTTGAAGGTGTCCTATGCATTTATATTTGATACTCTATTGAGGGACAAGCTAAATACTATTATGCTATGTTTTCTTTATGTGAAACAAACAAACGTCTTGCAAAGCATTGTTATTCATGAATCTTTTGTTTGTACCTTTTCATGTTGCATCATAGTTTCTTTGCTTATTGCTAGAACTTTGTCTTTCATGTTATGATTGAAGTACTATGATCCAAGCTTTGAATGTTTTACAAATACTTTGATCAAGTCTTTAATGGTGCATGTCACCTCAAAAATTATTCTTTCTTTTTATCACTTACCTACACGAGGACGAGCAGGAGTTAAGCTTGGGGATGTTGATACATTGCAAATGTATCTATAATTTTTGATGTTCCATGCTTGGTTTTATCCACTTTCTTGTGTTTTGTTCCAACTTTGGAGTACTTTTCATATGATTTCTTGGACTAAACTATTAACAAGAGCCACAGTGCCAACTGCTTGTTTTCTGCTGTTTTTGGTTCCAGGATAGTCAGAAAATGAATATTCTCAGAATTGGACGGGACAAAAGCCAAGGTGCCTATTTTACCGAAAGTCATCAAGTGCCAGAATATGAGACGGAGAGGGCCAGAGGCCGGCCACACCACCTGGCCACGCGGCAAGGCTTGGCCTGCGCCAGGGGGTGGTGTGGTGGCCCCTGGCACCCCCTCGGCCTCCCCTTCCGACTATAAGATGCCCTCGAGACGTAAACCCTAAGGCCCCGATCAAAAATCCACGAAAGAGTCTGTAGCCGCCGTCATCTCCATCCCTAGACCGGGAGGGATCTGAAGCTCTTCCCGGCACCCTGCCAAAGAGGGGAATTCACCCTGGAGGCCTTCTTCATCACCATGCAAGCCTCCGGTGTGATGCGTGAGTAGTTCATCCTTGGACTACGGATCCATGTAGTAGCTAGATGGCTGGTTCTCCTCCTTTGTGCTTTCATGTTTAGATCTTGTGAGCTCCGTTCATGATCAAGATCATCTATTTGTAATCATACATGTTGTGTTTGCGAGGATCCGATGGATATTGAGATGCTATTTCAGATTGATTATTGATTCTATCATGTGTTTTTTATTTGTGATCTTGCATGCTTTCCGTTATTAGTAGCTATCTTGGCCAAGTAGATGCTAGCAGCTCCAAGAGTTAGTATTTATGCTCGATAGTGGGTTCATGCCTCCGTAACTGGGAAGTGATGTAAATCTCTAAGGTACTAGATGTGCTATTGCTACTAGGGAGAAAACAACAATCCTTTGTTCATAGAACGATCGTATTGTTTACTTTACACGCAGTTCGTAAAGAAATAATCTGTTGCTTGTAACTTAATACTAGAGGGGGGTCGGATGATAACCTGAAGGTGGATTATTAGTCATAGATGCAGTTGGATGGCGGTCTATGTATAATGTTGTAATGCCCAATCAAGTCTCAAAGGAGTCAAGATGATTAGTATATGCATGTATTGTTTTCTCGGTGTTTGTCAATTGCCCCGCTGTAACTTGTTCACCCAGCATGTTATCTATCTAAGGAGAGCCATTCGGTCCTTTTCTTTACATACAATCTACAATCTGTTACTGCTTTGTGTTTACTTTCTGCAAACTTTTACTTCTTTCCATTCGATACGTTTAATCCTTTGTTTTCCACAAAACATGGTGAGATTGACAAACTCATCGCAAGTTGGGGACAAAGTTCTGTGGTTGTGTTGTGCAGGTATCCATGTTGCTACTAGCACCGGTAGTGCGCCCTGCCAAGGCTCAGCTAGCAACACCTTTGGGGTGTTTCCTTGCTCCTACTGGTTCGATTAAACCTTGGTTTTATACTGAGGGAAACTTGTTGCTGTGCTCATCATACCTTCCTCTTGGGGTTCCCAACAAGCTCTACATCAACACCGCCATCAAGCATTTTTCTGGGCGCCGTGCATTGAGCCATCACGGACATGATGATCAACACGAAGGAGATGATGGCAGTGACGGACATGATGATCATCACGAAGGAGGTGTCGGTGGAGAAGACACAGACACACAAACGACGCGGCTAACCTCGGCCTTGCAGGACCCTCATTGCCAGGGAGAAAGCCAAGCTAGCGCAGATGGAGATAGACGGGAAAACTCCATTGTATCCTGGGTGTCGGACCGAGGATACCCGCTTGAACGTAACGCTCAAGGCTCTGGAGATGAAGGCAGAAAGCAAATGGACCGAGGTAAGCTTCAACAAAAACATGAGATTCTGGCAAGAACGTCTTCCCAAGGGGAACACGTGTCCAACTAGTATCGAGGAGGCCAAGAAAATCGTATGTCCTCTCGACCTACCATATGTTAAGTACCACGCCTGCATTAATGACTGCGCACTTTATCGGGACGAGTACAAGGATAGAACCACATGTCCGGTGTGTGGCCAAGGACGATACAAGAGAGGGAACAAGAAAGTTCCTCGGAAAGTGGTATGGTACTTTCCTATCACTCCCCGTCTGCAGCGGTATTTCGTGGACCCTAAGGAAGCAAAGCTCATGCAATGGCATGTGGAAAGGAAGAAGCCGGCCAAAGATGATCCACATAAGGGCAAGATCCTCACACACCCTTCGGACGCTAGCCCGTGGAACGCACTGGACATTGACTTTCCAGACTTTGGGGGCGATCCAAGGAACGTCAGGCTTGGTATGAGCACCGATGGACTCAATGCGTTTGGCAACCAGAGTAGCACACATAGCACCTGGCCCGTGTTTGTATTGCCGTACAACCTCCCTCCCTGGCTGTGCACCAAGCAGAGATACGTACACATGTGTATTATGATTTAGGGGCCTAAACAACCAGGTATTGACATGCATCTGTATCTCGGGCTGCTGAAAGAAGAGTTAGCCACGCCGTGGGAGACGCCAGCCCATACGTGGGACGCATACACAGGAGATTATTTCCCTATGGGAGCCGCGCTGCTCACGACGTTGCAGGACTATCCAGGTTACGCATACATGTCTGCCCAGGTCAACCACGGACACAAAGCATGTGTCAAGTGCATGGATACGACCCCGCATCTCCAACTACCAAGGGATCTCGGGTCATCAAAGACCGTGTTCCAACAGACTCGAATGCGGCTTCCAAAGGATCACGTGTGGAGAAAGCGTAGAGATCTGTTCGATGGCAAAGTAGAGCTCGAAAAAGCCCCATGTCCGAGGAGCGGAGAAGTGATCCAAGATATGTTGGACAACTGGGAAGAGTTCCCTTTGCTGGGAAAGAAGCGTCCGAGGACGAAACCACTGCATGGTGTGTGGAAAGCTAGGCCTGTTTTCTGGGACCTGCCATACTAGAAATACCTCCATAGGCCCCATAACCTTGATGTCATGCACATCACGAAGAACGTGTGCGAGAGTCTGCTTGCCACTATCATCAACATGCCGGATAGGACCAAAGACGGGCCGAAAGCAAGGGACGACCTGATGGAACTTGGCATCAAGGAAGAACTTCATGAGACGCCGCTGCCCGATGATGATGATGATGATGATGATGATGATGATGAGACGGCGCCTGAAGATACTCAAGGTCGCCGTAGAAGGGTAAAGAGGGGAATTGCAGTGTTTCCGGCTGCCTGCTTCACTCTAAGTGAGCAGGAGCTTGAGCAGTTTTTCAAATGCCTCCTAGGAGTCAAAGTTTCTTACGGTTACTCGGGGAACATAGGAAGATATCTGGACAAAGCGAAAAAGAGGTTCAGTAGGATGAAGTCTCATGACTGTCACGTGCTGATGATGTAGATACTTCCCGTTGCGATCCGAGGGATAATGGACGAGCACGTCCGTGAGACACTGCTTGGCCTCTGCAACTTCTTCGAGCAGAGGTTCATTGACCTTGGTCGACCGAGGAAGAAGGTAGACGTAACAAGAGAGCACAACTCTAGCTTCATGGCTTGGTTCAAGAAGAAGCTTCAAGACAATCCCCCCACAGACCAGCAAACGCCTTCTACGGAGGATGAAAAACTAATTTTCGCCTTGTCAAATGGCCCTGGGCACAACATGAGGGCATATCAGGCATACGACATCAACGGGTATAGATTCTACACCAAGAAAAGGGACATGAGCAGCGACTATCAGAACTCAGGAGTAACGATGCTATCCTATGCCAATGATGAAGCCACCGTCAAGGAACGATCTTTCAGAAGGATCGAGGAGATCTGGGAGCTCGGCTACGCCGGCGAGAAGGTTCCGATATTCCATGTCAGATGGGCCAAGAGCGTCCAAAAAGAGAGTCGGTATTTCACCACCATGGTTATACCTGATGCCTCCATGAAGAACGCCTCCGCAAAAAATGAGCCATGGGTACTCGCGAGCCAAGTTGACCAATGTTTCTTCATCACTGACTCGTCAAAGCTAAGCCGTGTTGTCGTGAGGAGGGGCAAGAGGAGAATCATCAGAATGGACGGACCCGCCAACGAGCAAGACTTAGAAAAGAACGGTGATCCGAATATCGAAGAGGAATTTGACATGTACTTCGACAAGCTGACTGCCGCAGGGAAAAAGAAGACCACCCTACCTACTAAAGGTTGTCCGTTCATGAGAAGAAACCTTAACCTTTTCAGGCTAAAGTATTCAAACTTAACTCTAACTTGTTCAGCCTATACGCGCTCCATCGGGCGATGAAGGTCAACAAAGAGAAGACCCCTGGCGTCACGATAGTGGACCCCTACTTCATGCGTGATAGCCAGTTGGTGAATCCAGTGACCCGGGCCAGCGCAAGGAGCTACCTCCAAAATTTCATGGTGGACAACAATAGTGGAAAAGAGCTTATTTTGCCATTCTTTCCCGAGTAAGTGCACACACTCGCTCATCGCCGTAACTTGTCCTTTCTTAGTTTTCGGTTGCTCTTTTTCCAACATTGTTTTGTTTCAATTGATTTGCATAGAGATAAATACTACACACTGATCCTCATTCACCCGAGTTATTCGCTAGCCACGTACTTGGACTCGGGGAGCGAGCAAAAGAAGAAAGACTACACGAACATAAGGAGTCTTCTAGATGATGCTCTCCGGGTATACGCCGAAAATGGAGGCGAATTCAAGAAGGGGGCGGAAAATTTCAGGGATGGCAGACACGTGTTCAAAAACGTAATGAAGTTCGCCTGCGTCAAGCAGCCGGATAACTGTGTCAAGGAGGCCTACTACGCCCTCCATCACATGCGGGCGATCGTCTGGGATGCACACATCATTACGTTGCCATCTAGTCTCCGAGCATGGGACGAAGCTGAGGCAATAATGGACGATGATGAACTTAAGGACGACTTCTTACGCATCCAGACTCAGATTGCGACCATCGTGCAAGAAGATGTCATCACATGGGGGGCCTTATCCTGCAAAAGAGCGTTCAGTAAGCGCGAGATCGAAGCACGGCTCGAGGCGCAGGGTGACCGTAGGACATGGACAACGAAAGAGGGCTACAAACCGTTCCCGGCGCCGTGTAAAACAAAGTCTTCATGATGTAGTGTTCCTAGCTAGCTAGCGCTCAGACGGTTTGTGTATCTCGTGTGTGTGTGTGTCATAAACTTTAACTTGCCTTAGCTCGAAACGGTCGTTGTTGGACTTTGTTTACTTATTACAATATGTATGAAACTTAATAGCTTGCCTTAGATCGAAACCTTCTTTTTTTGTGGAGATGCATGTGACCTTTTAATTCTTTCTGTTGCATGATATAGTACTTATATGCCTTGTGTATAGAGATGTCGTGCTACGTGGTGTTCATAGGGAGGGTCCCAGGAGTCTACGACGAGTGGGAGGATTGTCATAAGAAAGTGAACAAGTTCAGTGGCAACAGATACAAAGGGTACCCAACGAGAGATAAGGCGGAAGCTAGGTGGAGGAACCACCTCCTTGGAGAGCAGAGAGACAGGAACCAGATGAAGACCTTGATGATCGTGCTCCCCGTCTTTATCATCACCGCCATTGCGGTTGTACTCTACTTGGTCCTTTAGTAGTTTAGGACTTGGCTAATAATCATGATGATCAACTTGTTGTAATGTGTAATGTATGAGAAGATGAGATCAATTTGTTCTAGACTTGTATAATATTCGGGCACTTGTCACTTTGTCGGGTTCTAATTGATGTGATGATGTATAATTCTAGTGGTATTATTATCTTTGTTTTTACACTATTGTGTATCTGTATAAATACATATATATGTACCTGTATATGTACCTGTATAAATACTTGAGAGCCCTATATTGTGTATACCTGTACGAAACATCAGTGGCGCATATTTTATTCATCCAGTGGCGCATATAGTATAAATGGCGCATTTGGCTCTACGCGCCACTAGTAAAATATCAATGGCGCATATATTAGGTGCGCCACTGGTGGGCCTCTTATCAATGGCGCATATTGTATATGCGCCATTGATATCTGATTATCAGTGGCGCAACACTAGTGGCACATTCCGTATTCACCATTGATAACAAAAAATATGATCCACTTATTGCATGTGTTTTCTTTTCCTAAACTACCACTAGTGTCATTGCATGTGTGTTCTTTTCCTAAACAACCACTAGTGTCATTGCATGTGTGTTCTTTTCATTAACCACTTGGATGCACCAGAGTCATTGCATGTGTCTTCTTTTCCTAAACCACCGCTAGAGTCATTGCATTTGATTACTTTTCCTAAACCACAACTACAGTCATTTCATGTTTATTCTTTTCAGAAACCACATGGATCCACCAGTGTCATTGCATGTGTGTTATTTTACTAAACCACCACTAGATTCATTGCGTGTGTTCTTTTCATAAACCACTTGGATCCACCAGAGTCATTGCATTTGTGTTGTTTTCATAAACCACAACTATAGTCATTGCATGTTTGTTCTTTTCATAAACCACATGGAACCACAACTAGAGTCATTGCATGTGTGTTATTTTCATAAACCACCACCGGTGTCATTGAATGTGTGTTCTTTCCATAAACCACATAGATCCACCAGAGTCATTTGCATGTGTGTTCTTTTGATTAACCGCCACTAGTGGCATTACATGTGTGTTCCTTTCCTAAACCACATGGATCCACCAGTGTTATTGCATGTCCTTGCATGTGTGTTCTTTTCCTAAACCAACATTAGTGTCATTGTATGTGTGTTCTTTTCCTAAACCACAACTAGTGTCACTGCATTTGTGTTCTTTTCAGAAACCACTTGGATCCACCAGAGTCATTGCATGTGTGTACTTTTACTAAACCACAACTAGAGTCATTTCATGTTTATTCTTTTCATAAACTACATGGATCCAGCATTAGAGTCATGTGTGTTATTTTCCTAAACTACCACTAGTGTCATTGCATGTGTGTTCTTTTCCTAAACCACCACTCGTGTCATTGCATGTGTGTTCTTTTAATTAACAACTTGGATCCACTAGAGTCACTACATGTGTGTTCTTTTCCTAAACCACCACTAGAGTCATTGCATGTTTGTACTTTTCCTAAACCACAACTAGTGTCATTTCATGTTTATTCTTTTCATAAACCACATGGATCCACCAGTGTCATTGCATGTGTGTTATTTTACTAAACCACCACTAGATTCATTGCATGTGTGTTCTTTTCATAAACCACTTGCATCCACCAGAGTCATTGCATGTGTGTTCTTTTCATAAACCACAACTATAATCATTGCATGTTTGTTCTTTTCATAAACCACATGGAACCACAACTAGAGTCATTAAATGTGTGTTATTTTCATAAACCACCACCAGTGTCATTGAATGTGTGTTCTTTCCATAGACCACATAGATCCACCAGAGTCATTTGCATGTGTGTTCTTTTGATTAACCACCACTAGTGTCATTGCATGTGTGTTCCTTTCCTAAACCACATGGATCCACCAGTGTTATTGCATGTCGTTGCATGTGTGTTCTTTTCCTAAACCAGCATTAGTGTCATTGTATGTGTGTTCTTTTCCTAAACCACAACTAGTGTCACTTTATTTGTGTTCTTTTCATAAACCACTTGGATCCACCAGAGTAATTGCATGTGTGTACTTTTACTAAACCACAACTAGAGTCATTTAATGTTTATTCTTTTCATAAACCACATGGATCCACCATTGTCATTGCATTTGTGTTATTTCCCTAAACCACCAATAGATTCATTGCATGTGTGTTCTTTTCATAAACCACATGGATCCACTAGAGTCATTGCATGTATGTTCTTTTCATAAACCACAACTATAGTCATTGCATGTTTGTTCTTTTCATAAACCACTTGGAACCACAACTAGAGTCATTGCATGTGTGTTATTTCAAAATCCACCACCAGGGTCATTGCATGTGTGTTCTTTCCATAAACCACATATATCCACCAGAGTCATTTGCATGTGTGTTCTTTTGATTAACCACCACTAGTGTCATTGCATGAGTGTTCCTTTCCTAAACCACATGGATCCACCAGTGTTATTGCATGTCCTTGCATGTGTGTTCTTTTCCTAAACCAGCATCAGTGTCATTGTATGTGTGTTCTTTTCCTAAACCACAACTAGTGTCACTGCATTTGTGTTCTTTTCAGAAACCACTTGGATCCACCAGAGTCATTGCATGTGTGTACTTTTACTAAACCACAACTAGAGTCATTTCATGTTTATTCTTTTCATAAACTACATGGATCCAGCATTAGAGTCATGTGTGTTATTTTCCTAAACTACCACTAGTGTCATTGCATGTGTGTTCTTTTCCTAAACCACCACTCGTGTCATTGCATGTGTGTTCTTTTAATTAACAACTTGGATCCACTAGAGTCACTACATGTGTGTTCTTTTCCTAAACCACCACTAGAGTCATTGCATGTTTGTACTTTTCCTAAACCACAACTAGTGTCATTTCATGTTTATTCTTTTCATAAACCACATGGATCCACCAGTGTCATTGCATGTGTGTTATTTTACTAAACCACCACTAGATTCATTGCATGTGTGTTCTTTTCATAAACCACTTGCATCCACCAGAGTCATTGCATGTGTGTTCTTTCATAAACCACAACTATAATCATTGCATGTTTGTTCTTTTCATAAACCACATGGAACCACAACTAGAGTCATTAAATGTGTGTTATTTTCATAAACCACCACCAGTGTCATTGAATGTGTGTTCTTTCCATAGACCACATAGATCCACCAGAGTCATTTGCATGTGTGTTCTTTTGATTAACCACCACTAGTGTCATTGCATGTGTGTTCCTTTCCTAAACCACATGGATCCACCAGTGTTATTGCATGTCGTTGCATGTGTGTTCTTTTCCTAAACCAGCATTAGTGTCATTGTATGTGTGTTCTTTTCCTAAACCACAACTAGTGTCACTTTATTTGTGTTCTTTTCATAAACCACTTGGATCCACCAGAGTAATTGCATGTGTGTACTTTTACTAAACCACAACTAGAGTCATTTAATGTTTATTCTTTTCATAAACCACATGGATCCACCATTGTCATTGCATTTGTGTTATTTCCCTAAACCACCAATAGATTCATTGCATGTGTGTTCTTTTCATAAACCACATGGATCCACTAGAGTCATTGCATGTATGTTCTTTTCATAAACCACAACTATAGTCATTGCATGTTTGTTCTTTTCATAAACCACTTGGAACCACAACTAGAGTCATTGCATGTGTGTTATTTCAAAATCCACCACCAGGGTCATTGCATGTGTGTTCTTTCCATAAACCACATATATCCACCAGTGTCATTTGCATGTGTGTTCTTTTGATTAACCACCACCAGTGTCATTGCATGTGTGTTCCTTTCCTAAACCACATGGATCCATCATTTTTATTGCATGTCCTTGCATGTGTGTTCTTTTCCTAAACCACCACTAGTGTCATTATATGTGTGTTATTTTCCTAAACCACCACTAGTGTCACTGCATTTGTGTTCTTTTCATTAACCACTTGGATCCACCAGAGTCATTGCATGTGTGTTCTTTTCCTAAACCACCACTAGAGTCATTGCATGTGTGTACTTTTACTAAACCACAACTAGAGTCATTTCATGTTTATTATTTTCATAAACCACATGGATCCACCAGTGTCATTGCATGTTTGTTATTTTCCTAAACCACCACTAGATTTATTGCATGTGTGTTCTTTCCATAAACCACATGGATCCACCAGAGTAATTTGCATGTGTGTTCTTTTCATTAACCACCAGTATCATTTCATGTGTGTTCCTTTCCTAAACCACACGGATCCACCAGTGTCATTGCATGTCTTTGCATGTGTGTTCTTTTCCTAAAATACCACTAGTGTCATTTCACGTGTGTTCTTTTCCTAAACAACCACTAGTGTCATTGCATGTGTGTTGTTTTCATTAACCACTTGGATGCACCACAGTCATTGCATGTGTGTTCTTTTCCTAAACCACCGCTAGAGTCATTGCATTTGTGTACTTTTCCTAAACCACAACTACAGTCATTTAATGTTTATTCTTTTCAGAAACCACATGGATCCACCAGTGTCACTGCATGTGTGTTATTTTCCTAAACCACCACTAGATTCATTGCATGTGTGTTATTTCATAAACCACTTGGATCCACCAGAGTCATTGCATGTGTGTTCTTTTCATAAACCACAACTATATTCATTGCATGTTTGCTCTTTTCGTAAACCGCATGGAACCACAACTAGAGTAATTGCATGTGTGTTATTTTCATAAACCAACACCAGTGTCATTGCATGGGTGTTCTTTCCATAAACCACATAGATCCACCAGAGTCATTTGAATGTGTGTTCTTTTGATTAACCACCACCAGTGTCATTGCATGTGTGTTCCTTTCCTAAACCACATGGATCCACTAGTGTCATTGCATGTCTTTGCATGTGTGTTATTTTCCTAAACCACCACTAGTGTCACTGGATGTGTGTTATTTTCCTAAACCACCACTAGTGTCACTGCATTTGTGTTCTTTTCATAAACCACCACTAGTGTCATTGCATGTGTGTTTTTTCCATAAACCACATGGATCCACCAGAGTCATTTTCCTGTGTATTCTTTTCAATGACCATCACCAGTGTCATTGCATGTGTGTTCCTTTCCTAAACCACATGGATCCACCAGTGCCATTGCATGTCTTTGCATGTGTGTTCTTTTCCTAAACCATCACTAGTGTCATTCCATGTGCGTTATTTTACTAAACCACATGGATCCACCAGTGTCATTGCATGTGTGTCCTTTTCATAAACCACCACTCGACTCATTGCATGTTTGTTATTTTCCTAAACCACAACTAGAGTCATTGCATGTTTGTTCTTTTCATAAACCACATGGATCCACCAGTATCATTGCATGTGTGTTCTTTTCCTAAACCACCACTAGATTCATTGCATGTGTGCTCTTTCCATAAACAACATGGATCCACCAGAGTCATTTTCATGTGTATTCTTTCAATTAACCACCACCAGTGTCATTGCATGTGTGTTCCTTTCCTAAACCACATGGATGCACTAGTGTCATTGCATGTCTTTGCATGTGTGTTCTTTGACTAAACTACCACTAATGTCATTGCATGTGTCTTCTTTTCCTAAACCACCACTAGTTTCATTGCATGTGTGTTCTTTTCATTAACCACTTGGATCCACCAGAGTCATTGCATGTGTGTTCTTTTCATAAACCACAACTATAGTCATTGCATGTTTGTTCTTATCATAAACCACATGGAACCACAACTACAGTCATTGCATGTGTGTTCTTTTCCTAAACCACCAGTGTCATTGCATGTGTGTTCTTTCCATAAACCACATGGATCCACCAGAGTCATTTGCATGTGTGTTATTTTGTTTAACCACCAGTGTCATTGCATGTGTGTTCCTTTCCTAAACCACATGGATCCACTAGTGTCATTGCATGTCTTTGCATGTGTGTTCTATTCCTAAAGCACCACTAGTGTCATTGTATGTGTGTTCTTTTCCTAAACCACCACTAGTGTCACTACATGTGTGTTCTTTTCATAAACCACTTGCATCCACCAGAGTCAATGCATGTGTGTTCTTTTCATAAACCACAACTATAGACATTGGATGTTTGTTCTTTTCATAAACCACCACCAGAGTCATTTCATGTCTTTGCATGTGTGTTCTTTTCCTAATCCACCACTAGTGTCATTCCATGTGCATTATTTTACTAAACCACATGGATCCACCAGTGTCATTGCATGTGTATCCTTTTCATAAACCACCACTAGACTCATTGCAAGTTTGTTCTTTTCGTAAACAACAACTAGACTCATTGGATGTTTGTGGTGGTACTTGTGATATTTCTGCTTGGGACGCCTTTTATTTGGCAGTTTTTTGGATGTTAAATACCATTGGATGGTTTACTTTTTATTGCTCGAAATCAAGATATCAGAATTGGATTAGTGAATCGATTCATAACTGCCTTTCGAGCACAACCATTTCGAGCACAACCAATCATCTTATTTTTCTGTTCATTCTAGCTGAATAAAATTAATATCTGATTTTCAAAATAGGTTTTTGTTCCCATCGAGCTTTCTTGCCTAGTGACTAAGGATTTTCACACTTGTTGTGTCTAGGCTGCTTCTATGAATCTTTCTAGAATCCTTTTCTCTTGAATATCAGTTAAGAGAGTTTCGGATTTCCTTTTTCCCTTCATTTGACATAACATAATTAAGAAACTGTTTGATGGTCAACGGAACCGGATCTGCTCCCTCTTTCTAGTCCCACTCTTCTCAAACAGAGCTCCCTCACTAAGCGAGCATTCGGCATTCCTTGCTTTTCTTTCTGTTACTTCGAAAGTAGCTGCTTCAGCTTCAGCCACGCGAATTCTCGATATTCCTTTTTATGTCTCATCAAACGAATGGTGTTCTTTTCATAAACCACATGGATCCACCAGTATCATTGCGTATGAGTTCCTTTCCTAAACCACCACTACATTTATTGCATCTGTGTTCATTCCATAAACCACATGGATCCAGCAGAGTCATTTGCATGTGTGTTCTTTTCATTAACCACCACCAGTGTCATTGCATGTGTGTTCCTTTCCTAAAACACATGGATCCACCAGTGTCATTGCATGTCTTTGCATGTGTGTTCTTTTCCTAAACTACCACTAGTGTCATTGCATGTGTGTTCTTTTCCTAAACCACCACTAGTGTCATTGCATGTGTGTTCTTTTAATTAACCACTTGGATCCACTAGAGTCACTACATGTGTGTTCTTTTCCTAAACCACCACTAGAGTCATTGCATGTTTGTACTTTTCCTAAACCACAACTAGAGTCATTTCATGTTTATTCTTTTCATAAACCACATGGATCCACCAGTGTCATTGCATGTGTGTTATTTTACTAAACCACCACTAGATTCATTGCATGTGTGTTCTTTTCATAAACCACTTGGATCCACCAGAGTCATTGCATGTGTGTTCTTTTCATAAACCACAACTATAGTCATTGCATGTTTGTTCTTTTCATAAACCACATGGAACCACAACTAGAGTCAATGCATGTGTGTTATTTTCATAAACCACCACCAGTGTCATTGAATGTGTGTTCTTTCCATAAACCACATAGATCCACCAGAGTCATTTGCATGTGTGTTCTTTTGATAGACCACCACTAGTGTCATTGCATGTGTGTTCCTTTCCTAAACCACATGGATCCACCAATGTTATTGCATGTCCTTTCATGTGTGTTCTTTTTGTAAACCAGCATTAGTGTCATTTTATGTGTGTTATTTTCCTAAACCACAAGTAGTGTGACTGCATTTATGTTCTTTTCATAAACCACTTGGATCCACCAGAGTCATTGCATGTGTGTACTTTTACTAAAACACAACTAGAGTCATTTCATGTTTATTCTTTTCATAAACCACATGGATCCACCATTGTCATTGCATGTGTGTTATTTCCCTAAACCACCACTAGATTCATTGCATGTGTGTTCTTTTCATAAACCACATGGATCCACCAAAGTCATTGCATGTATGTTCTTTTCATAAACCACAACTATAGTCATTGCATGTTTGTTATTTTCATAAACCACATGGAACCAGAACTAGAGTTATTGCATGTGTGTTATTATCATAATCCACCACCAGTGTCATTGCATGTATGTTCTTTCCATAAACCACATATATCCACCAGTGTCATTTGCATGTGTGTTCTTTTGATTAACCACCACCAGTGTCATTGCATGTGTGTTCCTTTCCTAAACCACATGGATCCATCATTTTTATTGCATGTCCTTGCATGTGTGTTCTTTTCCTAAACCAACACTAGTGTCATTGTATGTGTGTTATTTTCCTAAACCACCACTAGTGTCACTGCATTTGTGTTCTTTTCATTAACCACTTGGATCCGCCAGAGTCGTTGCATGTGTGTTCTTTTCCTAAACCACCACCTGAGTCATTGCATGTGTGTACTTTTACTAAACCACAACTAGAGTCTTTTCATGTTTATTATTTTCATAAACCACATGGATCCACCAGTGGCATTGCATGTTTGTTATTTTCCTAAACCACCACTAGATTTATTGCATGTGTGTTCTTTCCATAAACCACATGGATCCACTAGAGTCATTTGCATGTGTGTTCTTTTCATTAACCACCAGTATCATTTCATGTGTGTTCCTTTCCTAAACCACATGGATCCACCAGTGTCATTGCATGTCTTTGCATGTGTGTTCTTTTCCTAAAATACCACTAGTGTCATTGCATGTGTGTTCTTTTCCTAAACAACCACTAGTGTCATTGCATGTGTGTTCTTTTCATTAACCACTTGGATGCACCAGAGTCATTGCATGTGTGTTCTTTTCCTAAACCACCGCTAGAGTCATTGCATTTGTGTACTTTTCCTAAACCACAACTACAGTCATTTCATGTTTATTCTTTTCAGAAACCACATGGATGCACCAGTGTCACTGCATGAGTGTTATTTTCCTAAACCACCACTAGATTCATTGCATGTGTGTTATTTTCATAAACCACTTGGATCCACCAGAGTCATTGCATGTGTGTTCTTTTCATAAACCACAACTATAGTCATTGCATGTTTGCTCTTTTCGTAAACCGCATGGAACCACAACAAGAGTCATTGCATGTGTGTTATTTTCATAAACCAACACCAATGTCATTGCATGTGTGTTCTTTCCATAAACCACATAGATCCACCAGAGTCATTTGAATGTGTGTTCTTTTGATTAACCACCACCAGTGTCATTACATGTGTGTTCCTTTCCTAAACAACATGGATCCACAAGTGTCATTGCATGTCTTTGCATGTGTGTTATTTTCCTAAACCACCACTAGTGTCACTAGATGTGTGTTATTTTCCTAAACCACCACTAGTGTCACTGCATTTGTGTTCTTTTCATAAACCACCACTAGTGTCATTGCATGTGTGTTCTTTCCATAAACCACATGGATCCACCAGAGTCATTTGCCTATGTATTCTTTTAAGTGACCACCACCAGTGTCATTGCATGTGTGTTCCTTTCCTAAACCACATGGATCCACCAGTGCCATTGCATGTCTTTGCATGTGTGTTCTTTTCCTAAACCATCACTAGTGTCATTCCATGTGCGTTATTTTACTAAACCACATGGATCCACCAGTGTCATTGCATGTGTGTCCTTTTCATAAACCACCACTAGACTCATTGCATGTTTGTTATTTTCCTAAACCACAACTAGAGTCATTGCATGTGTGTCCTTTTCATAAACCACCATTAGACGCATTGCATGTTTGTTCTTTTCCTAAACCACAACTAGAGTCATTGCATGTTTGTTCTTTTCATAAACCACATGGATCCACCAGTATCATTGCATGTGTGTTCTTTTCCTAAACTACCACTAGATTCATTGGATGTGTGCTCTTTCCATAAACAACATGGATCCACCAGAGTCATTTGCATGTGTATTCTTTCAATTAACCACCACCAGTGTCATTGCATGTGTGTTCCTTTCCTAAACCACATGGATCCACCAGTGTCATTGCATGTCTTTGCATGTGTGTTCTTTGACTAAACTACCACTAATGTCATTGCATGTGTGTTATTTTCCTAAACCACCACTAGTTTCATTGCACGTGTGTTCTTTTCATTAACCACTTGGATCCACCAGAGTCATAGCATGTGTCTTCTTTTCATAAACCACAACTATAGTCATTGCATGTTTGTTCTTTTCATAAACCACATGGAACCACAACTACAGTCATTGCATGTGTGTTCTTTTCCTAAACCACCAGTGTCATTGCATGTGTGTTCTTTCCATAAACCACATGGATCCACCAGAGTCATTTGCATGTGTGTTATTTTGTTTAACCACCACCAGTGTCATTGCATGTGTGTTCCTTTCCTAAACCACATGGATCCACTAGTGTCATTGCATGTCTTTGCATTTGTGTTCTATTCCTAAATCACCACTAGTGTCATTGTATGTGTGTTCTTTTCCTAAACCACCACTAGTGTCACTACATGTGTGTTCTTTTCATAAACTACTTGCATCCACCAGAGTCATTGCATGTGTGTTCTTTTCATAAACCACAACTATAGACATTGGATGTTTGTTCTTTTCATAAACCACCACTAGAGTCATTTCATGTCTTTGCATGTGTGTTCTTTTCCTAATCCACCACTAGTGTCATTCCATGTGCATTATTTTAATAAACCACATGGATCCACCAGTGTCATTGCATGTGTATCCTTTTCATAAACCACCAGTAGACTCATTGCAGGTTTGCTCTTTTCGTAAACAACAACTATACTCATTGCATGTTTGTTCTTTTCATAAACCACATGGATCCACCAGTACCATTGCATATGTGTTCCTTTCCTAAACCACCACTATATTTATTGCATCTGTGTTCATTCCATAAACCACATGGATCCAGCAGAGTCATTTGCATGTGTGTTCTTTTCATTAACCACCACCAATGTCATTGCATGTGTGTTCCTTTCCTAAAACAAATGGATCCACCAGTGTCATTGCATGTCTTTGCATGGGTGTTCTTTTCCTAAACTACCACTAGTGTCATTGCATGTGTGTTCTTTTCCTAAACCACCACTAGTGTCATTGCATGTGTGTTCTTTTAATTAACCACTTGGATCCACTAGAGTCACTACATGTGTGTTCTTTTCCTAAACCACCACTAGAGTATTTGCATGTTTGTACTTTTCCTAAACCACAACTAGACACATTTCATATTTAGTCTTTTCATCAACCACATGGATCCACTAGTGTCATTGCATGTGTGTTATTTTACTAAACCACCACTAGATTCATTGCATGTGTGTTCTTTTCATTAACCACTTGGATCCACTAGAGTCATTGCATGTGTGTTCTTTTCATAAACCACAACTATAGTCATTGCATGTTTGTTCTTTTCATAAACAACATGGAACCACAACTAGAGTCATTGCATGTGTGTTATTTTCACAAACCACCACTAGTGTCATTGAATGTGTGTTCTTTCCATAAACCACATAGATTCACCAGAGTCATTTGCATGTGTGTTCTTTTGATTAACCACCACTAGTGTCATTGCATGTGTGTTCCTTTCCTAAACCACATGGATCCACCAGTGTTATTGCATGTACTTGCATGTGTGTTCTTTTCCTAAACCAGCATTAGTGTCATTGTATGTGTGTTCTTTTCCTAAACCACAACCAGTGTCACTGCATTTGTGTTCTTTTCATAAACCACTTGGATCCACCAGAGTCATTGCATGTGTGTACTTTTACTAAACCACAACTAGAGTCATTTCATGTTTATTCTTTTCATAAACCACATGGATCCACCATTGTCATTGCATGTGTGTTATTTCCCTAAACCACCACTAGATTCATTGCATGTGTGTTCTTTTCATAAACCACATGGATCCACCAGAGTCATTGCATGTATGTTCTTTTAATAAACCTCAACTATAGTCATTGCATGTTTGTTCTTTTCATAAACCACATGGAACCACAACTACAGTCATTGCCTGTGTGTTCTTTTCCTAAACCACCACTAGTGTCATTGCATGTGTGTTCTTTCCATAAACCACATGGATCCACCAGAGTCATTTGCATGTGTGTTATTTTGTTTAACCACCACCAGTGTCATTGCATGTGTGTTCCTTTCCTAAACCACAAGGATCCACTTGTGTCATTGCATGTCTTTGCATGTGTGTTCTATTCCTAAAGCACCACTAGTGTCATTGTATGTGTGTTCTTTCCCTAAACCACCCCTAGTGTCACTACATGTGTGTTATTTTCATAAACTACTTGCATCCACCAGAGTCATTGCATGTGTGTTCTTTTCATAAACAACAACTATAGACATTGGATGTTTGTTCTTTTCATAAACCACCACTAGAGTCATTTCATGTCTTTGCATGTGTGTTCTATTCCTAATCAACCACTACTGTCATTCCATGTGTATTATTTTACTAAACCACATGGATCCACCAGGGTCATTGCATGTGTATCCTTTTCATAAACCAACAGTAGACTCATTGCAAGTTTGCTCTTTTCGTAAACAACAACTATACTCATTGCATGTTTGTTCTTTTCATAAACCACATGGATCCACCAATATCATTGCATATGTGTTCCTTTCCTAAACCACCACTATATTTATTGCATCTGTGTTCATTCCATAAACCACATGGATCCAGCAGAGTCATTTGCATGTGTGTTCTTTTCATTAACCACCACTAGTGTCATTGCATGTGTCTTCCTTTCCTAAAACAAATGGATCCACCAGTGTCATTGCATGTCTTTGCATGTGTGTTCTTTTCCTAAACTACCATTAGTGTCATTGCATGTGTGTTCTTTTCCTAAACCACCACTAGTGTCATTGCATGTGTGTTCTTTTAATTAACCACTTGGATCCACTAGAGTCACTACATGTGTGTTCTTTTCCTAAACCACCACTAGAGTCATTGCATGTTTGTACTTTTCCTAAACCACAACTAGACACATTTCATATTTAGTCTTTTCATCAACCACATGGATCCACCAGTGTCATTGCATGTGTGTTATTTTACTAAACCACCACTAGATTCATTGCATGTGTGTTCTTTTCATAAACCACTTGGATCCACCAGAGTCATTGCATGTGTGTTCTTTTCATAAACCACAACTATAGTCATTGCATGTTTGTTCTTTTCATAAACAACATGGAACCACAACTAGAGTCATTGCATGTGTGTTATTTTCACAAAACACCACTAGTGTCATTGAATGTGTGTTCTTTCCATAAACCACATAGATTCACCAGAGTCATTTGCATGTGTGTTCTTTTGATTAACCACCATTAGTGTCATTGCATGTGTGTTCCTTTCCTAAACCACATGGATCCACCAGTGTTATTGCATGTCCTTGCATGTGTGTTCTTTTCCTAAACCACAACTAGTGTCACTGCATTTGTGTTCTTTTCATAAACCACTTGGATCCACCAGAGTCATTGCATGTGTGTACTTTTACTAAACCACAACTAGAGTCATTTCATGTTTATTCTTTTCATAAACCACATGGATCCACCATTGTCATTGCATGTGTGTTATTTCCCTAAACCACCACTAGATTCATTGCATGTGTGTTCTTTTCATAAACCACATGGATCCACCAGAGTCATTGCATGTATGTTCTTTTAATAAACCACAACTATAGTCATTGCATGTTTGTTCTTTTCATAAACCACATGGAACCACAACTAGAGTCATTGCATGTGTGTTATTTTCATAAATCACCACCAGTGTCATTGCATGTGTGTTCTTTCCATAAACCACATGGATCCACCAGAGTCATTTGCATGTGTGTTATTTTGTTTAACCACCACCAGTGTCATTGCATGTGTGTTCCTTTCGTAAACCACAAGGATCCACTAGTGTCATTGCATGTCTTTGCATGTGTGTTCTATTCCTAAAGCACCACTAGTGTCATTGTATGTGTGTTCTTTTCCTAAACCACCCCTAGTGTCACTACATGTGTGTTATTTTCATAAACTACTTGCATCCACCAGAGTCATTGCATGTGTGTTCTTTTCATAAACCACAACTATAGACATTGGATGTTTGTTCTTTTCATAAACCACCACTAGAGTCATTTCATGTCTTTGCATGTGTGTTCTTTTCCTAATCCACCACTAGTGTCATTCCATGTGCATTATTTTACTAAACCACATGGATCCACCAGTGTCATTGCATGTGTATCCTTTTCATAGACCACCAGTAGACTCATTGCAAGTTTGCTCTTTTCGTAAACAACAACTATACTCATTGCATGTTTGTTCTTTTCATAAACCACATGGATCCACCAGTATCATTGCATATGTGTTCCTTTCCTAAACCACCACTATATTTATTGCATCTGTGTTCATTCCATAAACCACATGGATACAGCAGAGTCATTTGCATGTGTGTTCTTTTCATTAACCACCACTAGTGTCATTGCATGTGTGTTCCTTTCCTAAAACAAATGGATCCACCAGTGTCATTGCATGTCTTTGCATGTGTGTTCTTTTCCTAAACTACCACTAGTGTCATTGCATGTGTGTTCTTTTCCTAAACCACCACTAGTGTCATTGCATGTGTGTTCTTTTAATTAACCACTTGGATCCACTAGAGTCACTACATGTGTGTTCTTTTCCTAAACCACCACTAGAGTCATTGCATGTTTGTACTTTTCCTAAACAACAACTAGACACATTTCATATTTAGTCTTTTCATCAACCACATGGATCCACCAGTGTCATTGCATGTGTGTTATTTTACTAAACCACCACTAGATTCATTGCATGTGTGTTCTTTTCATAAACCACTTGGATCCACCAGAATCATTGCATGTGTGTTCTTTTCATAAACCACAACTATAGCCATTGCATGTTTGTTCCTTTCATAAACAACATGGAACCACAACTAGAGTCATTGCATGTGTGTTATTTTCATAAACCACCACTAGTGTCATTGAATGTGTGTTCTTTCCATAAACCACATAGATTCACCAGAGTCATTTGCATGTGTGTTCTTTTGATTAACCACCACTAGTGTCATTGCATGAGTGTTCCTTTCCTAAACCACATGGATCCACCAGTGTTATTGCATGTCCTTGCATGTGTGTTCTTTTCCTAAACCAGCATCAGTGTCATTGTATGTGTGTTCTTTTCCTAAACCACAACTAGTGTCACTGCATTTGTGTACTTTTCATAAACCACTTGGATCCACCAGAGTCATTGCATGTGTGTACTTTTACTAAACCACAACTAGAGTCATTTCATGTTTATTCTTTTCATAAACCACATGGATCCACCATTGTCATTGCATGTGTGTTATTTCCCTAAACAACCACTAGATTCATTGCATGTGTGTTCGTTTCATAAACCACATGGATCCACCAGAGTCATTGCATGTATGTTCTTTTAATAAACCACAACTATAGTCATTGCATGTTTGTTCTTTTCAGAAACCACATGGAACCACAACTAGAGTCATTGCATGTGTGTTATTTTCATAAACCACCACCAGTGTCATTGCATGTGTGTTCTTTCCATAAACCACATATATCCACCAGTGTCATTTGCATGTGTGTTCTTTTGATTAACCACCACCAGTGTCATTGCATGTGTGTTCCTTTCCTAAACCACATGGATCCATCATTGTTATTGCATGTCCTTGCATGTGTGTTCTTTTCCTAAAACACCACTAGTGTCATTGTATCTGTGTTATTTTCCTAAACCAGCACTAGTGTCACTTCATTTGTGTTCTTTTCATTAACCACTTGAATCCACCAGAGTCATTGCATGCGTGTTCTTTTCCTAAACCACCACTAGAGTCATTGCATGTGTGTACTTTTACTAAACCACAACTAGAGTCATTTCATGTTTATTATTTTCATAAACCACATGGATCCACCAGTGTCATTGCATGTTTGTTATTTTCCTAAACCACCACTAGATTTATTGCATGTGTGTTCTTTCCATAAACCACATGGATCCACCAGTGTCAATTGCATGTGTGTTCTTTTCATTAACCACCAGTGTCGTTGCATGTGTGTTCCTTTCCTAAACCACATGGATCCACCAGTGTCATTGCATGTCTTTACATGTGTGTTCCTTTCCTAAACTACCACTAGTGTCATTGCATGTGTGTTCTTTTCCTAAACAACCACTAGTGTCATTGCATGTGTGTTCTTTTGATTAACCACTTGGATGCACCAGAGTCATTGCATTTGTGTACTTTTCCTAACCCACAACTACAGTCATTTCATGTTTATTCTTTTCAGAAACCACATGGATCCACCAGTGTCACTACATGTGTGTTATTTTCATAAACCACCACTAGATTCATTGCATGTGTGTTCTTTTCATAAACCACTTGGAGCCACCAGAGTCATTGCATGTGTGTTCTTTTCATAAACCAGAACTATAGTCATTGCATGTTTACTCTTTTCATAAACCGCATGGAACCACAACTAGAGTCATTGCATGTGTGTTATTTTCATAAACCAACACCAGTGTCATTGATGTGTGTTCTTTCCATAAACCACATAGATCCACCAGAGTCATTGCATGTGTGTTCCTTTCCTAAACCACATGGATCCACCAGTGTCATTGAATGTCTTTGCATGTGTGTTATTTTCCTAAACCACCACTAGTGTCATTGGATGTGTGTTCTTTTCCTAAACCACCTCTAGTGTCACTGCATTTGTGTTCTTTTCGTAAACCACTTGGATCCACCAGAGTGATTGCATGTGCGTTTTTTTACATAAACCACAACTATAGTCATTGCATGTTTGTTCTTTTCATAAACCACACGGAACCACAACTAGAGTCATTGCATGTGTGTTCTTTTTATAAACCATCACTAGTGTCATTGCATGTGTGTTCCTTCCATAAACCACATGGATCCATCGGAGTCATTTGCATGTGTATTATTTTCAATGACCACGACCAGTGTCATTGCATGTGTGTTCCGTTGCTAAACCAAATGGATCCACCAGTGTCATTGCATGTCTTTGCATGTGTATTCTTTTCCTAAGCCATCAATAGTGTCATTCCATGTGCGTTATTTTACTAAACCACATAGATCCACCAGTGTCATTGCCTATGTGTCCTTTTCATAAACCACCACTAGACTCATTGCATGTTTGTTCTTTTCCTAAACCACAACTAGAGTCATTGCATGTTTGTTCTTTTCATAAACAACATGCATCCACCAGTATCATTACATGTGTGTTCTTTTCCTAAACCACCACTAGGTTCATTGCATGTGTGTTCTTTCCATAAACAACATGGATCCACTAGAGTAATTTGCATGCGTATTCTTTTAATTAACCACCACTAGTGTCATTGCATATGTGTTCCTTTCCTAAACCACATGGATCCACCAGTGTCATTGCATGTCTTTGCATGTGTGTTCTTTTCCTAAACTACCACTAGTGTCATTGCACATGTGTTCTTTTCCTAAACCCCCACTAGTGTCATTGCATGTGTGTTCTTTTTATTAACCACTTGGATCCACCATAGTCATTGCATGTGTGTTCTTTTCATAAACCACAACTATAGTCATTGCATGTTTGTTCTTTTCATAAACCACATGGAACCACAACTAGAGTCATTGCATGTGTGTTCTTTTCCTAAACCACCACCAGTGTCATTGCACGTGTGTTCTTTCCATAAACCACATATATCCACTAGTGTCATTTGAATGTGTGTTCTTTTGATTAACCACCACCAGTGTCATTGCATGTGTGTTCCTTTCCTAAACCACATGGATCCATCATTGTTATTGCATGTCCTTGCATGTGTGTTCTTTTCCTAAACCACCACTAGTGTCATTGTATATGTGTTATTTTCCTAAACCACCACTAGTGTCACTTCATTTGTGTTCTTTTCATTAACCACTTGAATCCACCAGAGTCATTGCATGCGTGTTCTTTTCCTAAACCACCACTAGACTCATTGCATGTGTGTACTTTTACTAAACCACAACTAGAGTCATTTCATGTTTATTATTTTCATAAACCACATGGATCCACCAGTGTCATTGCATGTTTGTTATTTTCCTAAACCACCACTAGATTTATTGCATGTGTGTTCTTTCCATAAACCACATGGATCCACCAGTGTCATTTGCATGTGTGTTCTTTTCATTAACCACCAGTGTCGTTGCATGTGTGTTCCTTTCCTAAACCACATGGATCCACCAGTGTCATTGCATGTCTTTACATGTGTGTTCCTTTCCTAAACTACCACTAGTGTCATTGCATGTGTGTTCTTTTCCTAAACAACCACTAGTGTCATTGCATGTGTGTTCTTTTGATTAACCACTTGGATGCACCAGAGTCATTGCATGTGTGTTCTTTTCCTAAACCACCGCTAGAGTCATTGCATTTGTGTACTTTTCCTAACCCACAACTACAGTCATTTCATGTTTATTCTTTTCAGAAACCACATGGATCCACCAGTGTCACTACATGTGTGTTATTTTCATAAACCACCACTAGATTCATTGCATGTGTGTTCTTTTCATAAACCACTTGGAGCCACCAGAGTCATTGCATGTGTGTTCTTTTCATAAACCAGAACTATAGTCATTGCATGTTTACTCTTTTCATAAACCGCATGGAACCACAACTAGAGTCATTGCATGTGTGTTATTTTCATAAACCAACACCAGTGTCATTGCATGTGTGTTCTTTCCATAAACCACATATATCCACTAGTGTCATTTGCATGTGTGTTCTTTTGATTAACCACCACCAGTGTCATTGCATGTGTGTTCCTTTCCTAAACCACATGGATCCATCATTGTTATTGCATGTCCTTGCATGTGTGTTCTTTTCCTAAACCACCACTAGTGTCATTGTATCTGTGTTATTTTCCTAAACCACCACTAGTGTCACTTCATTTGTGTTCTTTTCATTAACCACTTGAATCCACCAGAGTCATTGCATGCGTGTTCTTTCCCGAAACCACCACTAGAGTCATTGCATGTGTGTACTTTTACTAAACCACAACTAGAGTCATTTCATGTTTATTATTTTCATAAACCACATGGATCCACCAGTGTCATTGCATGTTTGTTATTTTCCTAAACCACCACTAGATTTATTGCATGTGTGTTCTTTCCATAAACCACATGGATCCACCAGTGTCATTTGCATGTGTGTTCTTTTCATTAACCACCAGTGTCGTTGCATGTGTGTTCCTTTCCTAAACCACATGGATCCACCAGTGTCATTGCATGTCTTTACATGTGTGTTCCTTTCCTAAACTACCACTAGTGTCATTGCATGTGTGTTCTTTTCCTAAACAACCACTAGTGTCATTGCATGTGTGTTCTTTTGATTAACCACTTGGATGCACCAGAGTCATTGCATGTGTGTTCTTTTCCTAAACCACCTCTAGAGTCATTGCATTTGTATACTTTTCCTAACCCACAACTACAGTCATTTCATGTTTATTCTTTTCAGAAACCACATGGATCCACCAGTGTCACTGCATGTGTGTTATTTTCATAAACCACCACTAGATTCATTGCATGTGTGTTCTTTTCATAAACCACTTGGAGCCACCAGAGTCATTGCATGTGTGTTCTTTTCATAAACCAGAACTATAGTCATTACATGTTTACTCTTTTCATAAACCGCATGGAACCACAACTAGAGTCATTGCATGTGTGTTATTTTCATAAACCAACACCAGTGTCATTGCATGTGTGTTCTTTCCATAAACCACATAGATCCACCAGAGTCATTGCATGTGTGTTCCTTTCCTAAACCACATGGATCCACTAGTGTCATTGCATGTCTTTGCATGTGTGTTATTTTCCTAAACCACCACTAGTGTCATTGGATGTGTGTTGTTTTCCTAAACCACCTCTAGTGTCACTGCATTTGTGTTCTTTTCAAAAACCACTTGGATCCACCAGAGTGATTGCATGTCCGTTTTTTACATAAACCACAACTATAGTCATTGCATGTTTGTTCTTTTCATAAACCACACGGAACCACAACTAGAGTCATTGCATGTGTGTTCTTTTTATAAACCATCACTAGTGTCATTGCATGTGTGTTCTTTCCATAAACCACATGGATCCATCGGAGTCATTTGCATGTGTATTATTTTCAATGACCACGACCAGTGTCATTGCATGTGTGTTCCTTTGCTAAACCAAATGGATCCACCAGTGTCATTGCATGTCTTTGCATGTGTATTCTTTTCCTAAGCCATCAATAGTGTCATTCCATGTGCGTTATTTTACTAAACCACATAGATCCACCAGTGTCATTGCCTATGTGTCCTTTTCATAAACCACCAATAGACTCATTGCATGTTTGTTCTTTTCCTAAACCACAACTAGAGTCATTGCATGTTTGTTCTTTTCATAAACAACATGCATCCACCAGTATCATTACATGTGTGTTCTTTTCCTAAACCACCACTAGGTTCATTGCATGTGTGTTCTTTCCATAAACAACATGGATCCACTAGAGTAATTTGCATGTGTATTCTTTTAATTAACCACCACTAGTGTCATTGCATGTGTGTTCCTTTCCTAAACCACATGGATCCACCAGTGTCATTGCATGTCTTTGCATGTGTGTTCTTTTCCTAAACTACCACTAGTGTCATTGCACGTGTGTTCTTTTCCTAAACCCCCACTAGTGTCATTGCATGTGTGTTCTTTTTATTAACCACTTGGATCCACCATAGTCATTGCATGTGTGTTCTTTTCATAAACCACAACTATAGTCATTGCATGTTTGTTCTTTTCATAAACCACATGGAACCACAACTAGAGTCATTGCATGTGTGTTCTTTTCCTAAACCACCATCAGTGTCATTGCATGTGTGTTCTTTCCATAAACCACATGGATCCACCAGAGTCATTTGCATGTGTGTTCTTTTCATTAACCACCAGTGTCATTTCATGTGTGTTCCTTTCCTAAACCACATGGATCCACCAGAGTCATTTGCATGTGTCTTATTTTCAATGACTACCACAAGTGTCATTGCATGTGTGTCCCTTTTCTAAACCACATGGATCCACTAGTGTCATTGCATGTCTTTGCATGTGTGTTCTTTTCCTAAACCAGCACTAGTGTCATTCCATGTGCATTATTTTACTAAACCACACGGATCCACCAATGGCATTGCATGTGTGTCCCTTTCATAAACCACCACTAGACTCATTACATGTTTGTTATTTTCCTAAAGCACAACTAGAGTCATTGCATGTTTGTTCTTTTCATAAACCACGTGGATCCACCAGTATCATTGTATGTATGTTCTTTTCCTAAACCACCACTAGATTCATTGCATGTGTGTTCTTCCATAAACCACATGGATCCACCAGAGTCATTTGCATGTGTGTTCTTTTCATTAACCACCACCAGTGTCATTGCATGTGTGTTCCTTTCCTAAACCACATGGCTCCACCAATGTCATTGCATGTCTTTGCATGTGTGTTCTTTTCCTAAACTACCACTAGTGTCATTGCACGTGTGTTCTTTTCCTAAACCCCCACTAGTGTCATTGCATGTGTGTTCTTTTTATTAACCACTTGGATCCACGAGAGTCATTGCATGTGTGTTCTTTTCATAAACCACAACTATAGTCATTGCATGTTTGTTCTTTTCATAAACCTCATGGAACCACCAGAGTCATTTGCATGTGTGTTCTTTTCATTAACCACCACCAGTGTCATTGCATGTGTGTTCCTTTCCTAAACCACATGGATCCACCAATGTCATTGCATGTCTTTGCATGTGTGTTCTATTCCTAAAGCACCACTAGTGTCATTGTATGTGTGTTCTTTTCCTAAACCACCACTAGTGTCACTGCATGTGTGTTCTTGTGATAAACCACTCGGATCCACCAGAGTCATTGCATGTGTGTTCTTTTCATAAACCACAACTATAGTCATTGCATGTTTGTTCTTTTCATAAACCACATGGAACCACAACTAGAGTCATAGAATGTGTGTTCCTTTCATCAACCATCACTAGTGTCATTTCATGTGTGTTCTTTCCATAAACCACATGGATCCACGAGAGTCATTTGCATGTGTCTTCTTTTCAATGACCACCACCAGTTTCATTGCATGTGTGTCCCTTTTCTAAACCACATGGATCCACTAGTGTCATTGCATGTCTTTGCATTCGTGTTCTTTTCCTAAACCACCACTAGTGTCATTCCATGTGCATTATTTTACTAAACCACATGGATCCACCAATGGCATTGCATGTCTGTCCCTTTCATAAACCACCACTAGACTCATTAAATGTTTGTTCTTTTCCTAAACCACAACTAGAGTCATTGCATGTTTGTTCTTTTCATAAACCACATGGATCCACCAGTATCATTGTATGTATGTTCTTTTCCTAAACCACCACTAGATTCATTGCATGTGTGTTCTTTCCATAAACCACATGAATCCACCAGAGTCATTTGCATGTGTGTTCTTTTCATTAACCACCACCAGTGTCATTGCATGTGTGTTGCTTTACTAAACCACATGGCTCCACCAGTGTCATTGCATGTCTTTGCATGTGTGTTCTTTTCCTAAACTACCATGAGTGTCATTGCATGTGTGTTCTTTTCCTAAACCAACACTAGTATCATTGCATGCATGTTCTTTTCATTAACCACTTGGATCCACCAGGGTCATTGCATGTGTGTTCTTTTCCTAAACCACTACTAGAGTCATTGCATGTGTGTACTTTTCCTAAACCACAACTAGAGTCATTTCATGTTTGTTCTTTTCATAAACCACATGGATCCAATAGTGTCATTACATGTGTGTTCTTTTCCTAAACCACCACTAGATTCATTGCATGTGTGTTCTTTCCATAAACCACATGGATCCACGAGAGTCATTTGCATGTGTGTTCTTTTCATTAACCACCACCAGTTTCATTGCATGTGTGTTCCTTTCCTAAACCACATGGATCCACCAATGTCATTGCATGTCTTTGCATGTGTTTTAGTTTCCTAAATCACCACTAGTGTCATTGTATGTGTGTTATTTTCCTAAACCACCACTAGTGTCACTGCATTTTTTTTCATTTCATAAACCACTTGGATCCACTAGACTCATTGCATGTTGATGGCGCAAAATATATCGAGCTCGTTGGGGAACCCCAAGAGGAAGGTATCATGAGTACAACCGCAAGTTTTCCCTCAGTACGAAACCAAGGTTATCAATCCAGTAGGAGCAAGGAAATACCCTAAAGGTGTTGCTAGATGAACGTTGGCAGGGCGCACTACCGGTGCAAGCAGCAACGTGGAGACCTGCACAACACAACCACAACACTTTGTCCCCAACTTGCGATGAGGTTGTCAATCTCACCGGTTTTGCTGAAAACAAAGGATTAAACGTATCGAATGGAAGGAAGTAATAGTTTGCAGAAAGTAAACACAAAGCCGTAAATAGTTTGTAGATTGAAAGTAAAAGAAAGGACCAGGGTCCATAGTTCACTAGAGGTGGCTCTCCTTAAGATAGATAACATGCTAGGTGAACAAATTACAGCAGGACAATTGACAAACATCGAGAAAGCATACAAGCATATACTAATCATTTGACTCCTTTGAGACTTGATTGGGCAGTACAACATTATACATAGACAGCCATCCAACTGCATCTACGACTAATAATCCACCTTCAGGTTATCATCCAAACCCCCTCCAGTATTAAGTTGCAAGCAATAGATTATTGCTTCACGAATTGCGTGTAAAGTAAACAATACGATTGTTCTATGAACAAAGGATTGTTGTTTTCTCGCTAGTAGCAACAACACATCTAGTACCTTAGAGATTTCGGTCACTTCCCTAGATTACCAGAGGCATGAACCCACCATGGAGCATAAATACTAACTCTTGGAGTTGCTAGCATCTACTTGGCCAAGATATCTACTAACAATGGAAAGCATGAAATATCACAAATAACAAAGACTTGATAGAATCAATAATCAATCTGAAATAACATCTCAATATCCATCGGATCCCCGCAAACACAACATGCAAAATTACAAATAGATGATCATGATCATGAACGGAGCTCACAAGATCTAAACATGATAGCACAAAGGAGGAGAACCAGCCATCTAGCTCCTACATGGACCCGTAGTACAGAAATGAAATACTCATGCATCACACCGGAGGCTTGCATGATGATGAAGGCCTCCAGGGTGAATTCCCCTCTCCGGTAGGGTGCCGGGAAGAGCTTCAGATCCCTCCCGATCTAGGGATGGAGATGACGGCGGCTATAGACTCTTTCGTCGAATTTTGATCGTGTACTTAGGCTTTCCGTATCAGAGGCAATATATAGGCGGAAGGAGAGACCGAGGGGGTGCCTGGGCTCGACACACCACCCCTGGCGCGGGCCAAGCCTACCGTGCGGCCAGGTGGTGTGGCTGCCGTCTGTCCCTTCTCCTTCTTGTATTCTGGCTCCAGATGTCCGCCGGTGAAATAATAACTTTGGCTTTTGACCCATCCAATTCCGAGAATATTCATTTTCTGACTTCCTGAAACCAAAAATAGCAGAAAACAGGCAGCAGGCACTATGGCTCTTGTTAATAGGTTAGTCCAAGAAATCATATGAAAAGTACTCCAAAGTGTGGACAAAACATAAGAAAGTAGATAAAACCAAGCATGGAACATCAAAAATTATAGATACATTTGCAATGTATGAACATCCCCAAGATTAACTCCTGCTCGTGCTCGAGTAGGTAAGTGATAAAAAGAAAGAATAATTTTTGAGGTGACATGTGCCATCATAAACTTGATCAAAGTATTTGTAAAACATTCAAAGTTGGGATAATAGTACTTCAACATAGCATGAAAGACAAAGTTCTAGCAATAAGACAAAGAAACTATGTTGCAACATGAAAAGTCCCAAACAAAATATTCATGAATAACAATGCTTTGCAAGATGTTTGTTTGTTTGACATAAAGAAAACATAGCATAGTGGCATTCAGCTTGTCCCTCATAGAGTAGCAAGTATAAATGCATAGGACACCTTCAAAGTTCATAAGAGTGACTAGATACAAATAGTTTAAAACAAGCAATATCAAGTTATGCATAAATCAACTAGTCTTGGGAAAATGCACATAGAACTAAGAATGGCAACTATGCTCTCAAAGTAGGTGCATAAAGATAGAAGGTGGAGACTCAATATAATGGTGGAAGAAAGGCCGTCATAGAAGGAAGCAGAGATTCAAGTTTCATAAAGAGCCTCCAAAAATTATGGTACTTATAGCTTTTAGATCTCATTGCCTCTATCATAAGCATCTTGCAGTGATTAAGGTTAAAGTGAACAAACTATGGTGTACATGCTTGACGAAGTATAAGTTAGAAATCTCATGTCCCTTGAATACGAGGGCCGCTCCTCATGCTACTCAAGTTTAGTCACCGGTAAGTTCTTGTCATCGTAAATACATGTGTATCATAGAGAACCGCCAACAGGGTACCCCTTGCCCGATGATACGGAAGAATCCCCATATCAAAATGACAAGGCAAGCAGACAATGAGCATCTCAGCAATCTTCTTATTTACCATGGGAATATGGTTCTTTTTTCTCTCTTTCCTCTTTCCATAATCTCTTTTTTTTCTCAATGTAGGACTCTTTTTTATAAGAATAATGCTTCATAGACAACTCATTATGGTTACGCTGCAGGTGTCCACCATGTCAGCATGGATTAGACCAGCGGCCCAGGCGTTTGTCTAACACATATACATAACTCCATGGACTTACAAGCTCCCCTTTCATTTCACACCGACGACATCCATAGACAAAAGAGCATGATATCAACTAGGTACAAAGTACCAGTGCAATGTTGAAAGCGTTCCCCGTGAAAGCATGGTTCTGCTAATCCCCAACAAATAAGTGCAAGCATATACAACATAGACGACACAATGTTTCAAGTTTATTAAGGGCAAGAAAAGTAAAGTGTGCCATCAAGTTCGTGAGAGCTTTAATCACTAGTTTTCTCATAACAAGTTTATTTTGGAAGGTAAACAAAAACAAGTTTATTTCTCCATGGCCAGTACGGCTTTTATTTTCTTCGGGTTTGCCTCGATTCCCCTCGCGGAGATGAGTCACCCGAGTAATTGCCCAGATGGCATGCCGAAGGCGCATTTGTCTGGATTGAGCTTAATCCAGTAGCGGTCGAGGTTGGCGAAGGTTTCGCGCAGATCGTCGATTAATGAGGCTTCCTCCTTGGTCTTGATTACTATGTCGTCCACATAGACTTGGATATTGCGACCCAGTTGTTCCTTGAGGCAAGCCTGCATGCACCGCTGGTAGGTAGCTCCCGCGTTCTTTAGCCCGAAGGGCATTGTGTTGTAGCAGAACACACCAAAGGGCGTTGTAAACGCTGTTTTTTCTTGATCTTCCTCCTTCATTCGAATCTGATTACAGACTGAGTAGGCGTCAAGGAAGCAGAGGCGCTCGCATCCCACAGTGGAGTCGATGATCTGGTCGATGCGTGGCAACGGGAAGTGATCCTTTGGGCAATGCTTATTCAAAGAGGTGAAGTCCACACACATTCGTAGGATATCCGTGTCCTTTTTTGGTACCAGCACTGTGTTGGCGAGCCAAGTGCTTTCCTTGATCTCGCGTATTAATTTGGCGTCGAGGAGTCTGTTGATCTCCATTTTCATCTGCAGGTAGGCGTAGTGGGGTACTGCCATGAACCTAGCGAACGCGAGGCGCCCGAGGATGCAGTGGTACTGTGAGGGCCAGTTGACGTCCTCAAAGTCGATGCGCTCGCGCCGGAAGTTCTTCGGCGTGATGAAGATGACGTCGAGGTTGATTTTGCCCAGGGGGTATATGCCTTTCCCTGGGACGATGCCGTGGAATGTTCTGTCCGAGGCCTCCAGGCAGGTTAGCGGGATTCTCATTTCTCGCAAGGTACTCGTGAATATAAGGTTGATGTCGCTCCCACCGTCCATGAAGACGCGACTCATGTCAAAACCTCCAATTTGCGCCTCGAGTACGAGGGGGCAATGGCCTGGACGGGGTACCTGAGGCGTATGGTCGCGTTTGTCGAAGGTGATGCATGACTCGCTTCCACTGAGGTATCAGTGGTAGATGGTGGCGAGTGTGTGGCTAAGTTGACTTGGCGAGTGATGGCCTTCTGCACCCGATTGGAGGGGCGTCCCTTTTGGATCATCATGGTGCCCATGACTCGTGGGTATGGTTCGCCTCCGTGGTGCTGGTCCGGTGCAGCTGTATTCGGGGGTGTCCCAGGTGGTGGTGGCGGAGCACCATGTGCCACGGCACCTGGGGCGGCGCCGTAACCTCTTTCGACTGCGTTGCGGTTCATCCAAGCTAATCCCTCATGTCGTTTGAGGAACTCGCGGTAGTCCTTGAGGAGGTGGCTTGTAACACCCTCGAATTGGCCCTATGCAAGTTTTAGCGCTTCCCGCCAAACCCGCATAGAAACGATTCAAGGACGCCCACCAGGCACTTGCGTGCGGGTGGAAAACGAAGTAATACCATTACACATTAGTCCACGATGGAACCCATAGAACATATATATACAACAACAACTCCATGGGTCAAGAATATAGATATACTATACAAAGATCCAAATCACCTTGAAAACGATAGAGCGTCCGACTACGGACAAGATGCAAATGGGGCTAAGAGCCCTGAAGAATAACCAATGGCGTCCATAACCCTGCCCAGGCCAAGCCGGAAGGGTAACCCTGCTAACGATGTCGAACTCGTACCTGCTAAACAAAAGGGGTGCCGACAAAGGGCGAAGGGAAAAAGAGGCGTCGATCTTGAGGCGATACAGCGAGGCTAGAATTCGGTGGCTCTCGCCTACATAGGTATGGTGGACTGTAGCGGCAGCGCAGCATGCACTAAACAACCTATAGAGACTCGATTAACTGTCAGCTATTAGAGAGAGATAAGAAAGACCTATTCGGTACCAACCTTATACTAACACCAATCATACCCATACTGGTATTCCCCCTCGGGACCAAACGAGGAAGTCAAACCAAGGAACTCACACAGTTGGCAGTTTTATTCATCACATTCCATAGGAGTTACAATATTTACTAGGCAGGTATAGCATGACACCATACATCCCGGTTCCACAAGTTGTTGGCACTTTTATTATCCATTCCATTGTAGTAAAGCTGATTACTAGTCACATATTAAGTCAAATTCATAGCACTACTTTAGTTATGCTTGTCTATGATCGAGATACTGTGCTCCAAGTCGTCCATAGCCATGGACACGGCTTTCAGAAAGATTTACCTTGCAGGGGTGCACAAATAGCAACACACACACGATCAACCTCGGAAAAACCAAATCAAAACCCAACGAGGCTTTCACGACAAAGCAATCACATGATTCATAAAATATTTCAGGGGGCCACCCCACCAAGCTACCCATAGCGAAGTTGGATGGCTCCGAGACGGACCCAGGGTTTGTGACAATGGTTGTAAACGACTAGGAACCTGAAAGTGTGACTGGGCTTATCGATACCGTGAAAACATTCCACGTTCCAAAACACTACAGGTGCTCCACGCTGAATCATATATAAAGCAGTAAAGCATGGCATAGGTACAGGATAGTAATAAAGCCCCAACCTAGTTTGTGGCCCCAAGAAATAAGAAATGAATCAAGCTCTGGATAAGGGGGATTCATAGACTCTCCCGGATGTGGATAATGCGAATAGTCAAGGAACAGGTATCAACTACTCGGGGCCTACGGGACACAAGTGGGCATGAAAAACCAAATAACATATAATTTCCCACCGGTGCCACTTTCATTAGTTATCACAGCAATTTAATAGTTGTAATTAAAGACATGATCATCTCCACCATAATCATCTGCCAGCATTCCAAAAACTGGGGTACTCGACAACACGAGATCGCACCTGAGCACGACTCGCAAGGCCAGCTATCTACCAAACAACAGGTATTAGGAGGTATCCATGGCAATATAGAGGCTGCACGGGATATAACTGGTGCACAGAAACTAAAGCATCGTGACACGGATAGCAATAGATCAACAGGAGGAAATAAAGACTATAAATGCAAAGTAGGTAGAAGGGGGAGAGATGCTCTCCTGGGAAACACTGCCGAAGGATCATATCCGGAGAACTTGTCGATACTCGCATCAACTCATCGGCCTAATCCGCGAAGAAGCAAACACTAGAAGAAACACCGGATGCAATATTTAATACTACGGCAGAAGATCCGGCATGATTATGATATGATGCAGATACGATGCAATTAGGTAGTATTAAGCGGAACCGGGGTCCCGACAATTAATTAAACGGTGCAAGTGATTTAACTACCCTGCAATTTAAATGTTGTATTAACGGGGCGAACCATGGCATCAGTTCGCTACACCAATTTAAATGGAGTACGGAATAAGACAAAGATATCCCGCATAAACACTCCATATTTAATTATGAGGTGAATCAGCCTAATGCCCCCAAACCACAAACATGTATGCAAGCATGATCAATTTAATATGCGACAATTGATAATGTCATATTATAAAAATAGGGGCTTAGGGGCACACATCTGGGTTTAGAAGATCTTGGGTTCCAGGGATTCGGGTCTGGGTCTCAGGGTTTGCCGGGGGGAGTGGTTCGACGGGATCGTTCTCGGACAACGGAAGGAGAGCTTGGCGTTCCGGGAAGAAGGACTTGGTTTGGCGTCCGCGACCTTGGCGTACGGGTTCTCGACGTCCATGAAGAAGATCATGTCGATCGACGAGGTACGGTCTTCGGGGTCGAGAAGATCTTGGTACTCAGCGTCCTACGGTTCCAGGTTCCATGTCGGCGTACTCGACGGCCGTGAGGGAGATCTTGGCGTCATTTGTTGAGGTTCTCGGGCATCGCATCCGGGAAGGAGTACTTGTCACATCCATGGTCTTCGGGGTTCAGGAAGGAGGTCTTGCGGTTTCCGATGGAGATCTTGACACTCCGGGCCAAAAATCCTCGGCTTCGGTCCCATGTCGACGGTCTTGGTGTCCGGGGATTCTCCGGGTCCGTGGTCTTCGGGTGGCTGGTCTTGATGTTCCGTGAAGAAGAGCTTCGAGTCATCGGCTCCGGTAGAAGTCCTTGTCGTCCCATGTTGGATGCCTTCGGTTTCCGAGTTGGAGATCGTGCGTGTCCATGCTGGAGTGCCTGATGTCCGAGAAGAAAAACTTCCTATGCTCAGTGCCGATCTTGTAATATGTACCAGAACAATCTCCGAAAGGCACACAAGGTTCCATCCGTGGCTTTGGGGTTGGTGGCGACGGGTGGTACTACAGGTGAGGGGAGCGCCCGAGGCGGCGGGGTGGACGGGGTGAGGACAGCGGAGGAGGGTCGAGCTTGGGCTCGGGGGCGGCACGTCCAGGAGGTGCAGGGGTTGGAGCGGAACCGACGGGCCGGAGCTCGAGGCGGGAGGAAGAATAGCGGCGGCGGAGATGGTTGGGAAGGCAGGGGCCCACGGCATCGCGGTGGCGAGCCCGGGCCGGCAGACCGGAGGCGATTCGCGCAGAAGGAGGCGGCGATGCTCGCGAGGGGAGGCGGGAGGTGTGGGCCGCGCCGTCGGTGAAGACCATGGCCACAGAGGATGGAGGCCGACAAGGTCGGGGGCGACGATGGAGGCCCAGGGGAAGAAGCTGGGCGTCCTTTCGGCGCTTGCGAGGCCTGGTGGCGGTGCCGGCCTGCGTGAGGGAGCGGGGCGAGGAGGGGATGCGCGGGGTCCGCTCCGGTGGAGGCGGGGAAAACGTGCAGGAGAAGAAGAAAGGGGAGAGAGAGAGGGAGGCAGTCGGGTGTGGGGCCGGAGGGTGTGGGAGAGCGGGCCAGGGGGTGGGGCTGTCGTGGTGGGAGGCAGGCAGCGACGGGGTTTGGGTCCAGGTGGTGTGGGAGTTGGTGGATGGGCGGGAAAAGATAAGGAGGTGGGGCCAGGAGGGGTGAGGTGGCGGCCTGGGAGTGAGCGGGGTGAGGTGGCTGAGTGGAAAAGGTGGCTGGCGGCGGGGCTAGATGGGTGCATGCGGTGTGGGGAGGAGGCTGCCGGCAGGTGGCCAGGTGGGGCCAGGGGGAGAGATAGAGGGTTAGGGTAGGTGGGGAGATGGGTTGGGATTAGACTAGGATTTGTTTCTCCTGGTTTTTATTGGGGGTGGCCGGCTGGGTCGGTTCAGCCCGGTTCGGCTGCCCCCTAAAATAAAATAAATATTTAACTGTTTAAAACGGGGCTTTTGAAATCCATTTTTAGACGAAACAAAATATTCCGGAAGACCGGGGTTTTTGAAATAAAGACGGGGCGTATTTAGAAAGAAAAATAGGTTTTCGAAAATAGTTTTGAACAAACCATGCATGATGATGACGATGCTCAAATGCAATGTGGCATGATGACATGATCATGCGGTCATGATGATGCAATGCACAAAAACACCGCGATTTTCTAGTAGTGGTTTTAGCGGGGCGCCACAATTCGACACCACTAACAAGGGATCTCGCCCTCGAGATCCGCCTCGTGGTACCAAGAAGAAGGTCGGCGATCTGAATCTTCTTGCTTCGTGTAGATGCCCGCGACACCACTACCAAGAGGTCATTGTCCGTGATCATCGAGAGAACACTCCGGGAACAAAGGGCGAAGGTAGAGGTATCAACAAGTAAAGCCACCTCTAGCTTCCATGGACGGAGTAAATTGCTGGATCCACCAATTAAATATACAAAAGCGAATGATAAGAGTAGTGGTATGGTCGCGACTCCATCCCGCACTCATATCATTACTCTGTACATGAATAGCGAAATTTTGCAACCAACTCTCGGAATCAGACTGAAGATCTCGACAAGCGAGGTCCAAAACAAAGGGGTGATACAGACTCTGCATCGGATCTGGCGTAGATGATGTCGTCGTGTCGGAAAACACCGGAAGGCATGAGAAGGAACAAGGTGAAGTCCAATAGATGAAGGATTCCTCAGATAGCATGAAGACCAGATGTAGAAGCACCGTTACCAAAGAAGGAAGCGAAACCCTGAAGGTACGACGGAGACCCAACCACGAGAATTCCTAGACTCAAAGAAAAGATAAGAGAACAGATCCAAAACATGCAGAGGTAAGAGGAGAATAGCAGAGGGTAAGGAGTAAAAGCAGACCTAATCAAATCTATCCAACCGATTTTCCAAAAATAGTTTTGATACTCTACTTCAGCCGTTAGCTAGGTTATCCTACAGGCTGGACTAGTGGGGTATCGCAACTGCTAGGCTCTGATACCACTCTGTAACACTCTCGAATCGGCCCTATGCAATTTTTAGCACTTCCCGCCAAACCCGCATAGAAACGATTCAAGGACGCCCACCAGGCACTTGCGTGCGGGTGGAAAACGAAATAATACCATTACACATTAGTCCACGATGGAACCCACAGAACATATATATACAACAACGACTCCATGAGTCAAGAATACAGATATACTATACAAAGATCCAAATCACCTTGAAAACGATAGAGAGTCCGACTACGGACAAGATGCAAATGGGGCTAAGAGCCCTGAAGAATAACCAATGGCGTCCATAACCCTGCCCAGGCCAAGCCGGAAGGGTAACCCTGCTAACGACGTCAAACTCGTACCTGCTAAATAAAAGGGGTGCCGACAAAGGGCGAAGGGAAAAATAGGAGCGTCAGTACTGAGGCCAGTACATGGCGAGGCTAGAATTCGGCGGCTCTCGCCTACATCGGTATGGTGGACTGTAGCGGCAGCACAACATGCACTAAACAACCTACAGAGCCTCGATTAACTGTCGACTATTAGAGAGAGATAAGAAAGACTTATTCGGTACCAACCTTATACTAACACCAGTCATACCCATCCTGGTATTCCCCCTCGGGACCAAACGAGGAAGTCAAACCAAGGAACTCACATAGTTGGCAGTTTTATTCATCACATTCCATAGGAGTTGTAATACTTACTAGGCAGGTATAGCATGACACCATACATCCCGGTTCCACCAGTTGTTGGCACTTTTATTATCCATTCCATTGTAGTAAAGCTGATTACTAGTCACATATTAAGTCAAATTCATAGCACTACTTTAGTTATGCTTGTCTATGATCGAGATACTATGCTCCAAGTCGTCCATAACATGGACACGCTTTGAAAGATTTACCTCAGGGTTCACAAATAGCAACACACACATGATCAACCTCGGAAAAACCAAATCAAAACCCAACGAGGATTTCACGATAAAGCAATCACAGGATTCATAAAATATTTCAAGGGGCCACCCCACTAAGCTACCCGCGACGAAGTTGGCCGGCTCTGAGACGGACCCAGGGTTTGTGACAATGGTTGTAAATGACTGGGAACTAGAAAGTGTGACTGGGCTTGTCGATACCGCGAAAACATTACATGTTCCAAAACAGTACAGGTGCTCCACGCTCAATCATAAATAAAGAAGTAAAGCATGGCATAGGTACAAGATAGTAATAAAGCCCCAAACTAGTTTGTGGCCCCAAGAAATAAGAAATGAATCAAGCTCTGGCTAAGGGGGATTCATAGACTCTCCCGGATGTGGATAGTTCGAATAGTCAAGGAACAAGTATCAAGTACTCGGGGCCTACGGGACACGAGTGGGCATGAGAAACCAAATAACATATAATTGCCCACCGGTGCCACTTTCATTAGTTATCATAGCAATTTAATAGTTGTAATTAAAGACATGATCATCTCCACCATAAACATCTGCCAGCATTCCAACAACTGTGGTACTCCACAACACGAGATCGCACCTGAGCAAGCAACTATGACTTGCAAGGCCAGCTATCTACCAAACAACATGTATTAGGAGGTGTCCATGGCAATATAGAGGCTGCACAGGATATAACTGGTGCACGGAAACTAAAGCATCGCGACATGGATAACAATAGATCAACAGGAGGAAATAAAGACTATAAATGCAAGATAGCTATAAGGGGGAGAGATGCTCGCCTGGGAAACACTGCCGAAGGATCATATCCGGAGAACTTGTCGATACTCGCATCAACTCATCGGCCTAATCTGCGAAGAAGCAAACACTAGAAGAAACACCAGATGCAATATTTAATACTATGGCAGAAGATCCGGCATGATTATGATATGATGCAGATGCGATGCAATTAGGCAGTATTAAGCGGAACCAGGGTCCCGACAATTAATTAAACGGTGCGAGTTATTTAACTACCCTGCAATTTAAATAGTGTATTAACAAGGAGAAACATGGCATCGGTTCGCTACACCAATTTAAATGGAGTCCAGAATAAGACAAAGATATCCCGTATAAACAATCCATATTTAATTATGAGGTGAATCGTCCTAATGCCCCCAAACCACAAACATGTATGCAAGCATGATCAATTTAATATGTGACAGTTGATAATGTCATATTATAAAAATAGGGGCTTAGGGGCACACATCTGGGTTCAGAAGATCTTGGGTTCCGGCGGTTCGGGTCTGGGTCTCAGGGTTCGCCGGGGGGAGCGGTTCGACGGGATCGTTCTTAGACAACGAAAAGAGAGCTTGGCGTTCTGGGAAGAAGGACTTGGTTTTGCGTCGACGACCTTGGCATCCGGGTTCTCGGCGTCCATGAAGAAGATCATGTCGATCCACGGGGTACGGTCTTCGGGATCGAGAAGATCTTGGCGCTCGGCGTCCTACGATTCAAGGTTCCATGTCGGTGTACTCGACGTCCGTGAGGGAGATCTTGGCGTCATTTGTTGGGGTTCTCGGGCATCGCTTCCTGGAAGGAGTACTTGCCGCATCCATGGTCTTCGGGGTTCGGGAAGGAGGTCTTGCGGTTTCCGATGGAGATCTTGACGCTCCAGGCCGAAAATCCTCGGCTTCGGTCCCATGTCGACGGTCTTGGTGTCCAGGGATTCTCCGGGTTTGTGGTCTTCGAGTGGCTGGTCTTGACGTTCCGTGAAGAAGAGCTTTGAGTCATCGGCTCCAGTAGAAGTCCTTGTCGTCCCCTGTTGGATGCCTTCGGTTTCCGAGTTGGATATCGTGCGTGTCCATGCTGGATTGCCTGATGTACGAGAAGAAAAACTTCCTATGCTCAGTGCCGATCTTGTAATCTATACCAGAACAATCTCCGAAAGGCACACGAGGTTCCATCCGTGGCTTCGGAGTCGGTGGTGACGGGTGGTACTGCTGGCGAGGGGAGCGCCCGAGGCGGCGGGGCGGACGGGGTGAGGACAGTGGAGGAGGGTTGAGCTCGGGCTCGGGGGCGGGGTGAGGACAGACGAGAGGTGTAGCGGTCGGAGCGGCGCCGGCGGGACGGAGCTCGAGGCGGGAGGAAGAACAGCGGCAGCAGAGATGGTTGGCGAGGCAGGGGCCCGCGGCAGCACGGTGGCGAGCCCGGGCCGGTGGACCGGAGGCGATTCACGCGGAAGGAGGCGGCGATGCTCGCGAGGGGAGGCGGGAGGCGGGGGCCGCGTCGGCGGTGAAGACCATGGCCGTAGAGGATGGAGGCCGACGAGGTCGGGGGCGACGATGGAGGCCCAAGGGAAGAAGCTGGGCATCCTGGCAGTGCTTGTGAGGCCTGGTGGCGGCGCCGGCCTGCGTGAGGGAGTAGGGCGAGGAGGTGATGCGCGGGGTCGGCTCCGGTGGAGGCGGCGATGGGATCTGGAGGCGGGGAAAATGTGCGGGAGAAGAATAACAGGGAGAGAGAGAGGGAGGCGGTCGGGTGTGGGGCCGGAGGGCATGGGAGAGCGGGCCCGGTGGTGGGGCTATCGGGGTGGGAGGCAGGCGGCGACGGGATTTGGGTCCAGGTGGTGTGGGAGTTGGTGGCTGGGCTGGAAAAGAGGAGGAGGTGGGTCCAGGCGGGGTGAGTTGGCGGCCTGGGAGTGGGCGGGGTGAGGTGGCTGAGTGGAAAAGGTGGTTGGCGGCGGGGCTGGATGGGTGCATGCAGTGTGGGGAGGAGGCTGCCGGCAAGTGGCCAGGTGGGGCCAGGGAGAGAGAGAGGGTTAGGGTAGGTGGGGAGATGGGTTGGGTTTAGACTAGGATTTGTTTCTCCTGGTTTTTATTGGGGGTGGCCGACTGGGTCGGTTCGGCCCGGTTCGGCTACCCCTAAAATAAAATAAATATTTTAACTGTTTAAAACGGGGCTTTTGAAGTCCATTTTTAGACGAAACAAAATATTCTGGAAGACCGGGGTTTTAATTTGAAATAAAGACGGGGTGTATTTAGAAAGAAAAATAGGTTTTCGAAAATAGTTTTGAACAAACCATGCATGATGATGACGATGCTCAAATGCAATGTGGCATGATGACATGAGCATGCGGTCATGATGATGCAATGCACAAAAACACCGCGATTTTCTAGTAGTGGTTTTAGCGGGGCCAGATGGCTGGACTTCTTCTTCCCATCGTGCTTGTCGATTTAGAAGTCCACCGTGCATGGCCCGGACAGTTTGTCTTCAATGGTTCTTGCGGGTGCTTCATCGCGATCGCGGTGTTGCCACACTTGTGTGGTCTTCCCGGAGTCGCGATATCCACCGTTACGGTATTCGCTGTTGCGGTTATCATCACGTTTGTCGGCGTAGCCGGCTGCGACCATGTTGACATCGTCGCGGTCATCGTAGATGCGCATACGACGCTTTCTTCGGCGGTCGCGTTTGCGCTCGAGTTCCTCCTCCTCGTCAGAATGGACGTGATTCTTCACCGAATCTTCTCCATCGGCCCACCGATTCGCGATCTCCATCAGGTGGTCGGTGGTCTTGGGCTTTGAGTGGCCCAACTCGTCCCTGAGTTGCGGACGCTGCCATTGAATGCATCAATCGCGTGATCCTCCGAGATGTTCTCTGTGGAGTTCTTGATGATGGACCACCTTTGGATGTAGGAGCGTAGCGATTCACCCGATCGTTGCTGGCAGCATCTTAGCTCTTCGATTGATGCAGGCCGCTTGTACGTGCCCTTGAAATTGTGGACGAAGCTGTAAACCAGCTCGTCCCAACTGCAAATGGATCCGCGTGGGAGGTTGTTGAGCCATGCTCGGGCGGCGCCCTGCAGCTGTAGCTGCAAGAATTGCATGGCCGTGCTTCGACTACCCCGTAGAGCCTGACGGAGGAGATGTGGTCCTCCAGCCAGATTTATGGGTCCTGTAGACCGTCGAACTTCGGGTTCTCCGACGGGAGTTTGAACCCCTTTGGCATACATTTCTCTCTGATGGACCTACTGAAGCATCTGGCGCCGCAGAGCTCCACGTCTTCCTCTTCTGAGTCAGTCGACCGAGCATGTCGTGCCCTCGATTTGTCGATCTTGCGCTGCTGATGTCATCACACGCGTCGTAGTCGTGGTCGTGTCGTCGTGAGCAGCGACGTCGAGACAGGTCGTGACTGTCATCACTGGATGAGGGCGAGGAGTAACGCTTTGCTAGCGCTTTGCCCTTCTTTGGTTCCGGTGTTGGCTCTTTGTCGAGGGCGGCCTCGATTAATCCTAAGCCCGTGATCCTGGATCGGTGCATCGCGGCTCGGGGATCTCCAGCCGGTGGCTGGTTGTTGAGGAGGTACATGGTGGCCGCTGTCACTGTAGCCTGCGGCGTCTTGGGGACCACGTTGCCCCTAGTGTCGACTGTCATAGAGCCGAAGTCGAGGACCTTTGCGGCTTCTATGTGTTCTTTCTCGGTGAGTTGGGCCATCCGAGATTGCCTCTTTTTGGCGAGTTGCTCATTGCCCTTTGAGGAGGATCCTCCGTAGGAGGAGAGCCCAGCACGACGAAGGCTCGATTCGTCTGCCACCTTTTTGCGTGCCTCGAGTTGCGCGATTGTTTGTACTTGGCGCTTGAATCCTTCCTTTAGGAGCCAATGGTAGTCCATTAGCAGTTCTTGCGGAGATCCGAAGGGTAGAGGAGTGCCTCGTAGGGCCTCGCGGCAGCGAGCCCATTCTTGCTCGTTGATCCTGATCACGACGCGTTCCCCGGTTTGCTCGTTTACTATGGTTGAAGGTTCGACTACTTCTCCGTTGTTGGTGTTGGTGTGATTTCCACCGTTGCCTCCGTTGCCGCCATTAGGCGGGTCGGTTCCGTTGCCGCGATTGCCACCGTTGTCACGGTTGGCAGAGGTATCACCTATGTTGATGACGGCGCACATGAAGTGATTGGGGAAGCTGCTTCTTCCACAAATCTCAGATCCAGAACCGTAGGTCCCATCTTCAGTGACCAGATCGCTCAGATCGGAGTCGCGACTGCTGTCACTGACCGTGTTCTCGACTGTTGTTGGGGCGTTGGGCTCACTGAGGGTGCCGATCGATGGAGGGAACCATGATGCTAGGGAAATCGACGGTGTCGTCGGCTGATCAGGCATGCGAAGCGTGCCCATCTGACCGACTTGGAAGCGGAAGCTTCCTATCGCCACGGTGATTCCGTCGCCCACGGACTCGAAGGCCGGGCGAGTGGCCGGCGTGTGGACGGTGAAGTCGAACGCGCCGAAGAGCTGGCGGATCTCTGCTGTCGCAGAGTTGTAGATCGCGGTTGATGGGACCGAAGAAGCCGCAACATCTGCACTCCCACCTCCCACAGACGGCGCCAATTGACGAGGGTTTAACTCATCAATGCCCATTGGTATGGACTTGGGTTTTGGAGAAGGAGGGAGCGCTGGAGAGATCTATCGGCTAGCAAACAAGCACACATGGGACAAAGATTTACCCAGGTTCAGGCCTCGTAGAGGTCCCTACTCCTGCTTATCTGCTCGTGGAATTATCGAAGGAATCGAAGATTACAATGGTGCGCAGATGCAATCTGGCGAGGGTTGTGGAAACTAGGGTTTCGTGTGTCCTCCTCTCCGCCCCCTCCTAGCCCTTATATAGATAGTCTAGGTCTCGGGTAGCAGGTCGAGTCGGTTACAAGTTAGGGTTTTCCCCTTCAAACTTTCTATCTTTAGTTTCTTCTTGTTCTTCAAGCAATCGAGAGTCCGTAGGTTACTCGAGTCCTTCATTTTGGGACTTGGTGACACCGTGGGCCTATACGTATTTAGATTGTATATACCAAGCTTGAGTACCTGTAGGGTATACCCATGTCAGGTAGTCTTCTGAAGATTGAGTGGAAAGATGCAGTCTTTCCACCTTGGAGCTTCACTAAGGTGCTTTAGGAGTGGTGTGGATATTTTGTCTGGGAGTGCTTCCCGGAGGGTAGCTGAAAGTTGTCTTCTTTTTGGGTCTTGATTGGAGTCTTCGAGTGACGTCTTCTCGCTTAAACCTTATCGGGGGTGGTTTCTTAACGAATCCTCTCAGGGGTTAGCTCAAGGCAAGCTAGTGGTTTGCGACTCTTCTTGCTAGTAGTTAGTCAGGGTTGAAGCAGTCAGCGTCGGGTAAGCGGTCTTCACCTACATTACTTGCGTTGCTTCTGCTTGAGGGTGGAGTGGATTCGTTATCTTCACACTTCCTAATCATCTGACTTCAGGGGTGGTTTTGACCTTCTAGGGAGGATGATTCCGTTAGTTTAGGTAGGGTCGACTAGATTAGTTAGTCTCCTGAGGCGGTCAGCAGCTCTAATACACTAAATGTTAGTGTGGTTGGGTCCTCACTTCCTGTCTTGGTTGACTTATCAGGTGGTTTCTTATGGATATTGAGGATCCTTCGGTGATCGACTTCCGGCTTCAACGGGATTCTTGTTGTAGTAGACTGATGAACAAGGGAGTGTTGCACTACTGACAAGTCTTGAGAGGTGAGTTGGACGAGGTATATCATCCTGCTGAGGTGAAGTCTTCGAGTTGTCCTGACTTGACGATCTTGAACTCCTGGTGCTTGCGATGCTTTTCCTCTCATATACTCTCAAGGATAGTCTGGCTCTCATTACCGACATCTAACATAGGGGTTTCCTGAGTTACTAGGTGGGTTATCGCTCCTCAGGTCACATTTTTAAGGAGGTCAAAGCAAACCAGAACATACAAACAAGGTGAATAGAGTGAGGAAATCGCAATGTCCTCGGCAGACAACACACATCAAGCAACACATGATGCACTTAGGCAAGCAAACATGGTCAATGCTAGGGACCAAGGAGTTGACTACTCGCGATGTAGGGGAATCCTATTCTTAGGAATATTGACCCTTAGATATCATCTTTCTTCAGGTTGGAGTCACTATCTTGCCGATAAATCCTTCGTCGTATCTTGGACGCTTCTTGATAGTGCAACACCTGATGTTTTCTGATTATGAGGATTCCGCTGGTAGAGCGATATTGTAGTCTCCTTGTGTTTGCTGGTAGTTGCTTGTCTTCATCTTGTTCTCATTGTCTTCACCAGGTTCTAGATCCTAGTTATTTAAAATCCGTAGGTTTGAGGTTTGGACAAGAGTTAGAGGAAACCATTTTCGAAAGCATTTACTTAGAGTAAGAGAAGAAGTAGAACTTTTTGAAACTCATTGAGAAACTAGTTTTCGAAGGCCGGGGTTTTCAAAATAAGGTTCCCGCCTAGCGACCATGCTAACTAAGGTTCTCCTACAGTCAGGATGGCTCTGTTACCAAGTATGTGGGGTCCTCGGATTAATCCTCCGAGAATCCCTGTTATGCATACAACCACGATCCCATGATCAGTTAGTCGTGGCACATAACAGACAAGTATCAAAGTAAACATCCAATACATAACGAATACTAGTCATACCTTATTTCCCATTATGGCAACATCGATCAATCATCATCAGAACTTCATTAAGCGTAGAGCCCGAGCCATGCCTTAACCTACATGCAACTGATTGGAGAACGTCCTAGCTCGCATAGTCGTTCACTTCACCTTCTTCTTGATACCTGACCAAGTTAATAGCCAAGGACAATGGCAGTGAGTACTTTGAATGTACTCGCAAACCACCTTAAGTTAACAATAATAACAAGAGGATATGCATTATGGTTGTGGTAGTAGGAGGGCTCCAAGAGAGGTTCTTTTCTCAATTAGTTTCTCTTGTAGATATAGCATCTACATATCTTTGTTGAAAGTTTTGTAAAGTCCTTTTGGAAACCTTTTGAAAAGTTTTGTAAACACTAGGATTGGGGTACCCATTTGTTCCCATCTTCAGGTCGTCCCGTGACCACTCTTTTCTCCCCCTTCGACCATCCCATGGTCAAAACCTTTCTCCTTTATGACCATCCCATGGTGAAAACATTTCCAACGCAATTTATTTTCAAAAATCCTTTTTGAAAAAAACCCAGCACCGCTCTACCGTCCATAACCGCGGATATGGCTATTCGAATAGATTTACACTCGGCAGAGGCTGCACACTTTACCCACACCATCCGGGTACACTATCCTGATCTACACCGATCGTCGGTCGAGTGTCCGATCAAGACTCTCCGGATGCCCACTCCAATATAAGTGCCTACCCTATGAGTGTTGTTCCCCTCAGCACCGGGATGTCGGGTACCGAGGAGCAACCAGAGCACATTTTGAACTTCCCAAGTGTGCGCTTTCAATGAGGGGCTCATAGTAACGCGTGGAGGTCCGTAGACCCTTCGTTCCCTCTCTCGGTCGATGTTTTACATGGACTCAGCCAGAGAAGGCCCACCCTCCAGGGATTGTTATATCCCCCTATAGTAGTTGCGAGGCAGCTTATACCAGAATAGCCAAACATTAAATCCATCTCTGTCCCATTCCAGAGTAATGTAGTTACACATGGTTAATTGTTCTAGCAAAACTACAAAGAACCGAGTGTGTTTTCGTAAACCTTTTTCCTCCATCTTTCCTTTAGCATTTTGTAAAACAAAATCTTTTTCTTTCTCAACATCTCTTGGGAGGTCTCACCTCACCAAGGTTTTATCATAAAACATTTGGTAAAACTTTTTCCTGGGTCTTCCCATCCTCTAGCGTTTTTTTGCTAAAACAGGGTCTCCAAAAAGGGGTATGGTGTATTACACCGTCTACCATACTAGGGACAAGAAGGTATTGTCAAGGGGGTTATACTTAGTAGTACCAAAGTGTAATAGTTCGGAGGAGCCAAACCACTACCATATATACATCAACATATAGTAAACAATGTAGTTTTGATAAATAGTAGATAAAACATGCATAAGTAAAACAGTAGGACAAGGCTTATGAGCAAGAAGGTGGCTTTCCTGATGATCAACAATATGGCAATATGTCCCTGGACTTCTTCTGAGAACACCATAATAACAAATAAAAACCATCTTCTTCTGCTCTCCGATATAATCGCAACTATCGTCGATAGGGAACACATGCAAACAAACAAAAGGGCACAATCAATACAAAGCATACCATCACCAATATCATACAACAATCAAACGATTGAATAATACCAAATTAAGATTCAGTAGGTTTTGAGAGGATTGGATTTAGAAGATTGAGGTAGTCTTGGAGGTATGGAAGAACATCCCTTAGGGTTTATAGTCGAGGAACTACCTAATAGAAGGTTTTGGACCAAGGACCTATTCTGTATGATACCATTGTGTAAAAGTTATACCAACATATAGGTGTTGATAAAATGAAACCAACAAACGTGGTTTCACTATTTTATCACTTTTCTTTAATTTATTATGAATATTCTAGTGATGAGAGCTCTAGTTTTAGGAAATAATTCACCAGAAAGGTTCTGGATCTCCAAAAATTATTTCCTTGGATGGTCAGGTAGAGTTTGGTGTACTGAATAGCTGAGAGTTCGAATCACTCCAAAATAATTACCAGAATGACCTCAGGAAATTCCCAAAGTCAGTTCTGCATGAAATTTGTCTTTTTCACCAGATTTAATCTACAGAAGATTTTGGTTTGATTCCAAGGACACCTGGTAGGTATTTAGAATATATTTCTGTAGAAATTGAAATCTACCTTTTTGAAGTTGCATAACTACTGGGGTGATTTTATTAGTGAAACATATATAGGCAGAATGGTTTTATTCACTAGAAATAAACCAGGGCTCAATAAATCTTGGGCTGCTAGAGTTTGAAGTGTAATGTAGTTTATTAGCCCTGAGAGTTGGAAACAGGTCAATACCATCTCTGATGTGACCTGCAGAAATTTCTAAAGGCAGGAATTGATTGTTTTTGTTATTTTTACCAGGGGCAAACTGGGAAGCAAAATCGGGTCAGGATAAGGTGGCATGAAAGGCATCCGACATACCTTGCAGTACAAAAAGAGTTCATCCAATTTGGAGTTGTAAAACTCCCTAGAGAATTTATATATTGAAAAGGATAGGTTATGGTAGATTAATCTCCAGAAAATAGGGATTATTTTAGTCAAGTGGATGTTTCTGCATGTTATAGAAAACGTATAAGTACTATTGAAAAATTAGATCTGGTTATTTTAGGTTGGTTTCCAATTTTATCCTGAATTAAACCAAACTACTACTTTTCAGATCTGGAATATTGCTTTTAAAAAAATAAAATGGTAAGAGGCAATGCTGGGTCGGATTCCAGAGGGAGCTGGGCCGCAAAGGGGGCATACCAGCCCACCTGGCTGAGCCGGAGGGGCGGGTTCCACGGTTTGAACTGGCCGGGGTGGGCCCAACGGTCAGTGACACATGGGACCGAAGAGGTATCCGGGGATCTCGACCGCACGATCAAGCTAGATCGAACGAACATGGGTCGTCCTCAACCTCTGGATGCCGCCGATGATGGCGAAACCCTAACGAGCGGCTCGGGGCGCCTAGGGACGCTTACCTGGGGAGCATCGATGGTCGGGGAAGCGGCTGGGAGACGCGGTGCAGCGTGGTGACTCCGGCGATGGGCGGCAAGGGGGTGGTTCGGCACAGATCTGCGGGGTCCCGCGTCGGGCAGAGGCTTCAGCACCAAGCTGGTCTGTAGCGGTGCTAGGGAGGTACCTAGGCAGAGAAAAATGGCGCGGTTAGAAGCAGAGGTAGGATAGGAACTCTGCAGGGTAGCATGCAGGAGGAGAAGGGCTTGAGAGAGTGAGCTATGCTCAGATCTGGAGTAATGGTCGAAAGGCCATTCTTTCATTCCTCAGGGCAGAGCAGGGCAGGGGAGGAGGAGTGGCTCTCTAGGGAGGGTAGGTGGGAGGTGAGGGAGGAAAATGAGAGGCAGAGGCGTGCTGGGGGTGGCCTCTTGCCTTTAAACCGAACTGAGAGGGTCTATGGTGGATCAAGTCTAAGAGAGAACATAGGAGGGGGTCCTGGCTGTTGGTTGGGCAGAGGGGCGGTGGAGAGCTCGTGGGGAGGGAGTGGGGGATGTGTGAGAGGCTTTTGCCAGGCTACAAGTTACAAGGGGAGTGATTAGACCACTCTCTCTCTAGCCTCAGGCATAGGAAAGAAAAAGAGAGAGAGGGGGCTTAGGGCTAGCCATGGGCAGCTGCCAGGTGGGGTAGGGAACGGTAGTGGGTGCAGGTACACGCCAAATAAGTGGAGAGGGGAGAGGGTGGCTGTTGTTTGTGAGATATGGGAAGATACCCATTAATGACAAGAGCTTCTCCTCTCCTTCTTCCAAGTACTAAAGGCAAAAGAAGAGATGCTACAATACTCGTCACTCATGCTACAATGCAGCATGACCATTGGGGGTGTAGGGTGCTGGATATAAATGCTGGTCAAGTTTTGATGATGGTTGGAGGTGGTTTGATTCGTGAATTTGATTAGTTTGCAAAATTCGTCAAATCAAAGGTTATGAAGGAATTACATAGATGTAGTATTTATAAAATGAGGGAGTGGTACTACTGGGTGGATATAGCCAAGGTATCCCTCCTAGAATTATTTGAGATTTTTCAAGGGAGTTTTAGTCCACTTAAATCTATTTATTCAAAAAGTGCAGAAGTGGTTTATAGAAGCTCATTTGATATTTATACATTGGACCTGGTTGGATTTTGATGTGAGGTGGTCCCAAATGTGAATACACACTTAGGAGAATTTTCCCAAGATTCATTGGAAGATAAAAGTATTTAAAACAATTATTATTCCAATTCAGCCATTTAAGAAAATGGGCAAAAAGAAATAATAAAGCTCTTCAAAAATATTTATTTTTTAAGTGGGAAGATGGGGTATGATATGTGGACCTCAATTAAGCCAAAAGTTCGGGAAGTGCTTTGACAAAAACCAAACTTTGCTTTATGGAAGAAGTTTTGGAGATTTTGTCTATTAAAGATATTAATTAGATTTGGAGCCATACTAATTATGGATAATATTTGATAAATCTTGATGATCAAGGTAGATAATGCAGAAAAGGTGTAGCAAGCATTTGCAACCTTGGGAATTGTAAGTCCAACTTGAATTAGATGGAAAAACAAGGAATTGAGGATCAAGGGTGATGTTATTTTCATACCACCAAAACCTTGTTGGATCTTGGAGCTCAGATCTCCCCTTGGGGCATGGGATAGATGGATAGATAGGCCTAGTGATGTAGATCACCAGGGTGTATAGTTTTGTCAACACCCGGATTTTTAATCCTAGATGCCCGTTATGCCATACCTCACAATCCTAGGATTACCATTTTTGCGAGACATAACGGATTGCATATCACAGTACATCATCCATTACAAACCATACTTAAGGTCTTACACAAATAAGGATCTCATGATCCAGTCTTTAATCCAACAAGCAGCGGAAATAAAAGATAAGCATAGCGGTGGGGTCCATCTTCAGGGGCACAGGCAATGCTGACGAAGGCAGATAGTCCTAGTTCTCATAGTCGTCCTGATGGCCATCCTCTTGATATTCTCCATCATAGTCTGGCCATGAGAATAGCCAGGGACAAAAGCCATGAGTACTCTTTAAGTACTCGCAAACTACTCTTAACAGGTACTAAATCTAAGTTAAAGTGCTAAATCTAAGTTTAACGATAAAGTTAAGTTTGAAACCTAAGCTGAGTTCTAGAATCACTTAAGTTGGGAAGCTATTGTCATAAACACAACCCTGTTGTGGTCAAGTCAAAGTTCATCATTCATTTCAAGTTATTTGTAAAACATCTCACAATGAAACAGTATGGCCATTCCAACTATCCATAACCATGGACACGGCTATTCGAATAGTTTGACACTCTGCAGAGGTGGTACACTTTCACCACAAGATTCGAAACATCTGTCAGGGATAACCCTGAATCATCATACTTAGTATGCAGATAATCAAACATACCTTTCCCTTTACACACCCTAATATAAACACCTCTCCTATGAGCATGGCCTCCCAACCATGACCATTAGTCATCTTGGGCACTGCATAGGTGGACATCATGAGAGGTAGCCTCAGCTCAAACCTCTCCCGTGAGGGAACTAATACTAATGCATATAAATTTCCAGCTAAGCCTTACCCAATTCAGGTAGTGTGGTTGTACGGTAAATTTGAAATGGTATCGCATCTGAATCCAACCACCAGTTTTATAAAAGGGTTAAGGCTCATGCCTCAACATTTTCATCATCAACCATTTGTGTTTCTCAACACATGTCAAAACATCTCAATAGAATGACTCATCATTCCAAGGTTTTCATAATTCATTTTCACCAAGTGTTCCCATCTAAAGTGACACAAGTTTTTTATATACTCTAATCTACTAAGTTAAGAGTGTTCACTAAGGTGGAAGTGATGGGTTCAATCGCATGCAATAGAATGACATCTAAAGGTTTCTAAATATGTCATGTTTTATACTTTTTATGCTACCTTCAGAACAAGTAAAGAACTTGGTGTAAACTAAGGGAGGTAAAAACTTGTAAACAAAGACTTGAGGTAACTACTAGTAAAAAGGGGGTGTGATCAAGGCATGCTTAAGGCATCTTTGCTAAACCATCTATTTTTGATCCTAGCTTGCTAAGCACTAAGCTTGCAAGTGTTAGCTTGCACTGTTAATGGTGGCTTCCTTGGTTGGTGCAGTGGTTGAAGTTTTCTTCTTCTTCTTCTTCTTCTTCTTCTTCTTGGTAGAACTCCTCCTCCTCGTAGTCTTGGTTGGTACTATCGTCTATAAATACATACGGAGTACACAATGACCAAACAATATTTAACTAGGCTAGATAGCATTCTAAGACACACATTTGATGCTCTATTATCATCACAAGCATCACAAGTTTAATTCAATAGTTTCATTCTTTTTAATTTAGAAAGTAATTTCTACTCATTGAAAAAAAAAATCACTAAGATTTAATATTAACCACTTAAAATATGGGATCATGTTGACACATGTCATCACCACATATTCTAACATGTGGGAATGAGATTTAAAGGTTGGATCAAAATTACTTTGGTTGAAGTTCAATATTTAATGATATAAAGTGACTAGAAATGCCTATATAGCATTATTTTGGTACTAGTCCAAAGTGGCTGCATGTAAACCTTAGTATTATTGCATATTTAGATGTATATGATGAAATGTGATTTTTGAGAATTGGAATCAACTCAAAAGCTAACTTGGTTGATTTTATAAAAATGTTGTAAGGTGCAAATGCTTCTGTTTTGTTATTTTTATTAGGAGAGATCTATAACTCTAATTGAATTAAATCCAACGGGCTTGGATAGATCATCTCAATACCTTTCAGACAAAATTGGGTTCATTCAATTTGGATTTATAAAATTCGCAGAATTGAATTTTAAACTAGTGGACAGAAACTAGATTCAACTTAAAAAGAAAAATCCAGATTTGAACGGCTGGGCTAATGCGGGAAAGAACTTGGGCCGGCCCAGTGGTGCTCCACGGCGCGGGGCTCAGCTGACAGGGGGGTCCCGCTTGTTAGTGGGTCTTACCACGTGAAACGGTACGCGCGCTGTGGGCCATAGGATTAGAAAGGGGATCTACGGCTGAGGGTCGTCGTCGACGACGAACAGGTCGCCGGCGAGAGTTTGCCCTAGCGGCTCGGTGGGGGTCGACCGGGGACGTACCAGGGCTCCAGCAGGGTAGGCGAGGCGGGCAAAATAACTAGAAGACGACGGCAAGGCGAGGCGCGGTTGCGGCGGAGCTTGGGGTGGTCGCAATCAGCGGCGCCCTACTCCTCCTGCTGCGGCTGCTTCGGCTCCAATTCCGGCGAGGCAGAGCTCGCTTGGCTTCGGCGAGATGGGTGAAAGGATCAGTGAGAGGTGGCGAGTGAGTGGGTAAGGAGAAATGGTGCGGGGGAGGCCGGTTTATATAGGCCCGATGGTGAAACTGAGTGGGATGGGCATGCGACGGTGGCGACATGGCTACGACCGACTAGAGGCATGGGGGAGGTTGGCGATCGACAGGCGGTCTCCTGGCGATGCTCTAGGAAGTGAATGCGGGCGTAGGGGCGGTGGCATGCGGTCTAGGCAAGCTGGCGCTCTGAGCGGCAGAAGCGGCAATGTCCACGGCGAGTTGTGGCTGTGGTGCATTGGGCGGCGAACGGGGTTGTCTGGGGTGTTCCCTGGGTTGTGGCGGAGTGGTGTGCACGGGCTGCGGTCGAGCGGCGGCTGGTGCACGCGTGCCGGGTGCGGTGCTCTGGCGCGTGCTCGGCATGGTGCGGTGGCACTGGGCGTGGGCTTTCCTCGATGGTCCACGGTGAGGCTCAGCTCGGGCAGGGGACAGAGGGTGGCGGTGAGCTCCTGGCTACCTCCTAGACACGGCGAGGGAGGGGGAGTGGTCTGCTGCAGCGGGGCAAGGTTTGGCCGGTGACTAGGTGGTCTGTTTGACATGGCATGGTGTCTAGGGACAAGGGAGAGGGGTGCTAAGGGCTTGGTTAGACCAACAGGGGACATAGGGATTAATTTGGATCAAATGGGGGCAAAACCCTGTTTAGAACAGTAAGCTAGGTTTAGAGTTAGATTCTTGCCTCCCAGGTGTTTGATTAAATGGCTGCAAGAAATAAACTTTTGAATTTTGGTTTCAAATTTTTTGGGTGATCTACACTAGTGCTAGGTAGTCTCTGGTTGCAAGGGTATTGAAAGTGGAGCTTGTTTGAATGGTTTTTTAAAAAGTGGGATCTTACCATATGAAATAGATTCAATGTTGAACTATCATTTAAAATTAGCATTTGAAAGATTTTTGCAGATCACAAGGTGGGCCTTGGTACCTCATTATATGTACTATCAAGGGGTATAAAGATCCACACATGTTTCTATTAAGTTTTTAGTACTAGGAATGGCCAAAGTAGGCATGAGAGTTAATTTGGCCAAAATGACCATTCACTTCAAATATTCATTTTGAGTTATTTTTCTTTGGGAAAAGTTTGGGAATGACTTAGATGATGTTTATTTCATCTAAGAAACATTTTACAAGCAAAAGATCATAGAACCATGGCAATTCAAATCAATTCCTAATTTAAATGCACATACACATGAATGCTTTCATTTTCAAATTGGAAATGTTTTTGTTAACCCTTTTTTTGATGATTTGGATCTTGATAAGCTTGGATTAATGTTTTGGGATGTTACAAAACCTTCCCCCCTTAAAAAAATCTCGTCCCGAGATTTACAAAGAAAACTAGGAACTAAAGAGATCTGGGAACTCTATCCTAATGTAATCTTCTCTCTCCCAAGTAGCTTCCTCCTCGGTATGGTCGCTCCACTGGATCTTGAGAAACTTGATACTTCTGGTCCTGGTGGTTCTGTAGGCTTCTTCTAAGATACGGATGGGCACTTCCCGATAGGGCAGGTCATTGTTGATTTCCACAGCTCTATGATCGATGTTCTTGAAAACTTCCATCTTCTCGGGCACTTCCAAACATTTGCGAAGTAACGAGATGTGGAACACATTGTGGATGGCTGACATCTCTTCAGGCAGTTCCAGTTGATACGATACTTCTCCTCGGCGGTTCAGAATCTTGAAAGGTCCGATATATCTGGGGGCTAACTTTCCCTTCAGACTAAAGCGTTGAGTTCCCTTCAATGGTGAAACTTGGAGGTATATAAAATCTCCGACATTGAAAGTCAGGTCTCTCCTTCTTTTGTCAGCATAACTCTTCTGTCTGGATTGACCGGTCTTGAGGTGCTCACGGACTTTGTGAACTTTCTCCTCTACTTCTCAGAGAATGTGGGGTCCAAAGATCTGACTCTCTCCTACTTGCCACCAATTTAAAGGGGTACGACACTTTCTTCCGTATAGGAATTCAAATGGTGCCATCTGCAAACTAGCTTGATAACTGTTGTTATATGAGAATTCTGCGAAAGGCAGGCAGTCTTCCCATTTTGATCTATATTCCAACACACAAGCTCTAAGCATATCCTCTAAGATCTGGTTGACTCTCTCAGTCTGTCCATCTCTTTGCGGGTGATACGCGGTCCTGAAGTTCAACTTGGTTCCTAATCCTTCCTGAACTTTCTACCAAAATCTCGAGGTAAACTGGGTTCCTCGATCTGATACGATGGTCTTGGGGGTTCCATGCAGACTAACAATCCTAGCAATGTACCGTTCTGCTAACTTTGCACTCTGGTAGGTTGTCTTGACCGGTATGAAGTGGGCTACCTTCGACAGTCTATCAACGATGACCCAGATTGAGTCATTTCCCCTACTAGAAGTAGGTAAACCGGTGATAAAGTCCATTCCGACGGAATCCCATTTCCATTCCGGAATCTGCAATGGTTGCAACAGTCCTGCATGTCTCTGATGCTCTGCTTTGACTCTTTGATAGATGTCACATTTGGCGATGTAACTTCCGATCTCTATCTTCATCTTGTGCCACCAAAATTGCTCTTTCAAATCCTGATACATCTTTGTTACTCCGGGGTGGATAGAATAAAGATTATCATGAGCTTCCTTCATGATAATTTCCTTCAGCTCCGAATCTGCTGGCACACATATACGTCCTTTGTACCACAATACTCCTTCTTCGTCTTTGGTGAATCCAGGTACCTTTCCTGTACCCACACGATGTTTGATTCTGTTGATACTTTCATTCCCCTTCTAGGCTTCCTTGATTTGGCTAATCAAAGTGGGTTGAAGTTCAATGCTAGCTAAAAATCCTTTGCTAACTAATTCAGTCCTGAACTGCTCCAACTCCTCATACAAACTTGGTTGCTTATCCTTGATCATGGTATGTAACCTACACGGTAATCTACTAAGGGCATCCGCTACCACATTGGCTTTGCCAGGGTGATAGTGAATGTCCAGGTCATAATCCTTGATTAATTCTATCCATCTCCTTAGTCTCATATTTAGCTCTTTTGGAGTGAAGATATACTTCAAGCTCTTGTGATCTGAGTAAATCTCACAGCGATTACCCATCAAATAATGACGCCATGTCTTTAATGCTAGAACCACGGCTGCTAGCTCAAGATCACGGGTCAGATAGTTCTGCTCATGCTGCTTTAGTTGTCGAGACAGATACGCGATGACTTTGCCTTCTTGCATCAATACACATCCTAGAACAATCTTGGATGCATCACAATATACATCAAACGGCTTCTTGATGTCTGGCATGACCAATATTGGGGCTGATATCAATCTCTTCTTCAGCTCCTGGAAACTGGCTTCACACTTGTCTGTCCATTCAAACTTCTTGTCCTTCTTCAACAATTGGGTCATGGGTCAGGCGATGCTCTAGAATCCTTCTACGAACTTGCGGTAATAGCCCGCTAATCCGAGAAATGCACGGACTTGGGTTTGAGTGGTTGGGGCTTCCCATTCTTCAACATCTTTGTTCTTGGCGGGATCAACAGAGACTCCTCCGGCAGACTCAATATGTCCTAGGAATCCTACTTTTTTTAGCCAAAATTCAAACTTGCTAAACTTGGCATATAACTGATGCTCTCTCAGGGTTTCTAGGATAACTCTCAGATGTTGCTCATGCTCTTCTTCTGACTTGGAGTAGATAAGTATGTCGTCGATAAACACAACTACAAACTTATCTAGGAAATTCATAAAGATCTTATTCATGAGATTAATGAAATAAGCAGGGGCATTGGTTAATCCAAAACACATAACCGTATACTCGTATAAACCATAGTGAGTAGTAAAGGTGGTCTTCGGGATATCCGTTGCACGAATCTTAAGTTGGTGATAACCAGTCCTAAGATCAATCTTTGAGAATACCTGGGCTCCAGTCAACTGATCAAATAGATCCTCTATCTTTGGCAAAGGGTACTTGTTCTTGATGGTGACATCATTCACCTTTCTATAATCTGTGCACAGACGGTTGCCTCCATCTTTCTTGTCTACGAATAACACTGGTGATCTCCATGGCGATGCGCTTGGATGAATCAAGCCTGTTGCTAACATGGCATCCAACTGCTTCTTCAGTTCCACTAACTCTGAGGGGTTCATGCTATAGGGTCTCTTGGCTATAGGTCCGGTTCCGGGGATTAGTTCGATAATGAATTCAATATCCCTATCCGAGGGCATACCTGGCAATTCATCTGGGAATACGTCGGGGCATTCACAGACTACTCTGACTTGGTCTATGGTGGGCAGGGTTACACTCTTGTTGCACTTGAATTGACGGGGTAAGGTTTCAAAGATATGTTCTACTGTTACTCCAAAACAGCTGGTCATGGTGATGGCTTTGTTAGCACAGTCTATCAGTCCTTTATGCCTTGACATCTAGTCCATACCTAGTACTACTTCCAATCCTTTGGTTCCAAGTACAATTAGGTTGGCATAAAAATCTATCCCATGTATTCTGATAGTTACGGCTTTGCAAATTTTTCTAGCCTTTGTAGTTGAACCGGGGATTTGAACTATCATGACATGCTTCAGGTTGGTTGGGTGAATCTTACTAGTGCATGCAAATTCTTCTGTGACAAATGAATGCGATGCTCCCGAATCAAACAATACTCTTGCTAAAACTGAGTTGACAGAAAACATACCCAGCACTACACCTGGCGCTTGCTGGGCTTCTTCTGCGTTCATGTGGAAGAGGCGACCATTGCAGTTGTGAGGGTTCACTAGGGCAAATCTCCGTCCTGGTTGAACACGCCGCTGCTGCTGAGCTGGGGCATTCACAGGGGCATGGCGGTAGTCTTCTTGGGACATTCATTGGAGTAGTGACCCTTCACTCCACACTCGAAACAAGTGATCTGGGACTTGTCCTTGACTGCGATAGGCACAACATTGCTGCCATTTCTGGGTGCAGTGTTGTTGTTGTTGTTGCTCTTGGGAGGGGCACAGTTGAAATGGTTGGCATTGCTAGAGTTGTGATTGTTTCCTTCGGACTTCACATTGCCTCCGCTACGGTTGGGGTAGCTTGGGCTGGGGGTTGGTTGTTCCTTGGTGCATATCCTGGTGAAGGGTTGGGACGGTACTTCTGGTGACTACTGGATCCAGACTGCTGCATCATACGACGATTGCGGTTGTTGTTTGCCTGGTTAATCTTCCCTTCCATCTGAATGGTAGAGTCTACTAGCTCTTCGAGATCCTAGAAACGGATGTTGACGAGGACAGTCTGCATCTCATCATGCAGTCCGTTCAAGAATCTCTCCTTCTTCTTGGCCTCTGTGTTGATCTCATCAGGTGCATATCTAGCAAGTGACAAGAATCTGTCACGGTACTCCACCACAGTCATTCTTCCTTGCTTCAATTCGCCGAATTCATCTCTCATCCTGTTGACTAGACCTTGCGGCACGTGGGTGCGGCTGAACTTGACTTTGAATGCTTCCCATGTCATAACCTGACTATGGTTCATATTGCGGATGCTATTCCACCAAGCTCTTGCATCTCCCGCCAGATAGTGGCTGGCGAAGAGAACTTTCTCATTTTCATCAACTCCTGCAACTTCAAGGTTGTTTTCCATCGTCTGTAACCAGTCGTCAGAATCTAATGGGTTTTCAGATTGGTTGAAGATTGGGGGATTGGTATTCTGAAATTCTTTGAGTTTGGATCCATGGTGATCCTGATTTCCATGTCCTTGGTTATTGAGAGCCATTTGGGCGATCTGCTACAATGTTGCTAAGTTGGCTTGATGCTCGGCCCTGCTTGCTTCACGGTCTGTGATGAGATTCTAGAAGATCTGCAGCATTAGGTCCTGCGACGAGCTGCTCCCTCCTTGGTTTCCACGAGTCATCTGAAGATTGAAATAGATATAGGGGTAAGAGGGAAATTTTAAGGTTCATGGTTTTGGGTTTTCAAAGTTAAAACTTTGAGTTAGACTCAGGTTTTTCAACTAACTTCATTTTCATTTATGCATGAAAGCACACGATACAACACACACCACAACAAACAAAGGAAAGCAGATGGTTTGAAGAACCATTCTGCAAGCTACGATACAGTGGGACCGATACAACTCATGCTACGACAGTGCTCTAGTGCATCTAATCATTGTCGATGAAGTCGGAGTCCTCATCGTCAGTGTAGAAGTCCACAGCATCCTCCTCCAGAAAGTCATCATCATTGTTGAGGTAAGAATCCATGTCTCCCTGGATGTCTTCACCCTCATCTTTTCTTCCTTGGCAGCAAGCTAAGCTTCCTGCTCCTTAACGGTCTTCTCGAGGTCGGCCACCTTCTTACGAAGACGGGCGATGGTGCAATCCTTCTTGGCACGCTGGCGGCGAAGAGACTGGCGATCTTGGACGAGCAGTGCAAATGTCTGGGCCTTCTGGTCGGCAATGGCATGGTTCTGGTTGGCTAACTCCCTGGCATTGTCCAGTTCCTGCTGTCTATCATGCAGCAAGAAGTCAAGATTCTCCACTTGATGCCTCAATTCTGGGTGACTTGGCATCTCCATCGGCATTCCCATGAAGTCACGTCTTGCATAGTGGGCAAAATGGGTTCCTTGGATCTTGTTGATGCTAAGGGTACATAGACGTGCGAGAGCTTCATGCATTGCCCTGGCTAATCCATCTAGCCAATTGTTCTCTCTCACAGAGAACTGAATTCTCCCAGAAGTTGGTGCTTCGATGCTTCCCCTAAGATCTGCGGTGACTAGCCACTGTAGGTCTCCTCCTAGGGGTCTTGGAAGTTGAGCTCCAAGAAACTCCGGATGTGGGTGTCCCAGTAACTCCGACAGTGAATCCAGATCCCTCTCGAAGATCAGCTGACCTCCGTTTCCCAACTGGTAGAACATGCTGAAGTGAGTCTCCATCTACAACAATTAAGGATGAGGAAATTAGTGAGGTGATCAAGTGTGTCAAGTTTTAAGTAGTAATGTAAGAATTTTGAGGAACATGAATTTATGAGAAAGAATAAGTTCACAAGGGTAAGAGAGGAAATAGTTTTTCATAAATACTCACTTTCGTTTTGAAGCTATGTTTTTGGTTTGGACGTCCATTCTAACTAGGGTCTCCTATGGTCAGGATGGCTCTGATACCAACTTGTCAACACCCGGATTTTTAATCCTAGATGCCCGTTATGCCATACCTCGCAATCCTAGGATTACCATTTTTTAGAGACACGGATTGGATATCACAATACATCATCCATTACAAACCATACATAAGGTCTTACACAAATAAGGATCTCATGATCCAGTCTTTAATACAACAAGCAGCGGAAATAAAAGATAAGCGTAGCGGTGGGGTCCATCTTCAGGGGCACAGGCAATGTTGACGAAGGCAGATAATCCTAGTTCTCATAGCCGTCCTGATGGCCATCCTCTTGATAGTCTCCTTCATAGTCTGGCCATGAGAATATCCAAGGACAAAATCCATGAGTACTCTTTAAGTACTCGCAAACTACTCTTAACAGGAACTATAGTTCTAAGTTAAAGTGTTAAATCTAAGTTTAACGATAAAGTTAAGTTTGAAAACTAAGCTGAGTTCTGAAGCAAAGGAAGATAAAGTAAAGTTCTAGAATCACTTAAATTGGGAAGCTATTGTCATAAACACAACCCTGTTGTGGTCAAGTCAAAGTTCATCATTCATTTCAAGTTATTTGGAAAACATCTGACAACGAAACAGTATGGCCATTCCAACTATCCATAACCGCGGACGCGGATATTCGAATAGTTTGACACTCTGTAGAGGTGGTACACTTTCACCACAAGATTCGATACATCTATCAGGGATAACCCTGAATCATCATACTTAGTATGCAGATAATCAAACATAACTTTCCCTTTACACACCCTAGTATAAACACCTCTCCTATGAGCATGGCCTCCCAACCATGACCATCAGTCATCTTGGGCACTGCATAGGTGGACATCATGAGAGGTAGCCTCAGCTCAAACCTCTCCCGCGAGGGAACTAATACTAATGCATATAAATTTCTAGCTAAGCCTTACCCAATTCAGGTAGTGTGGTTGTACGGTAAATTTGGAATGGTATCGCATCCGAAGCCAACCATCAGTTTTATAAAAGGGTTAAGGCTCATGCCTCAATATTTTCATCATCAACCATTTGTGTTTCTCAACACATATCAAAACATCTCAATAGAATGACTCATCATTCCAAGGTTTTCATAATTCATTTTCACCAAGTTTTCCCATCTAAAGTGACTCAAGTTTTTGGTCTACTCTAATCTACTAAGTTAAGAGTGTTCACTAAAGTGGAAGTGATGGGTTCAATCTCATGCCATAGAATGACATCTAAAGGTTTCTAAATAGTTCAAGTTTTATACTTTTTATGCTACCTTCAGAACAAGTAAAGAACTTGGTGTAAACTAAGGGAGGTAAAAACTTGTAAACAAAGACTTGAGGTAACTACTAGTAAAAAGGGGGTGTGATCAAGGCATGCTTAAGGCATCTTTGCTAAACCATCTATTTTTGATCCTAGCTTGCTAAGCACTAAGCTTGCAAGTGTTAGCTTGCACTGTTAATGGTGGCTTGACTTGGTTGGTGCAGTGGTTGAAGTTTTCTTCTTCTTCTTCTTCTTCTTGGTAGAACTCCTGCTCCTCGTAGACTTGGTCGGTACTATCGTCTATAAATACATACGGAGTGCACAATCACCAAACAATACTTAACTAGGCTAGATAGAATTCTAAGACACACATTTGATGCTCTACTATCATCACAAGCATCACAAGTTTAATTCAATAGTTTCATTCTTTTTAATTTAGAAAGTAATTTCTACTAATTGAAAAAAAACTTAACTAAGATTTAATATTCACCACTCAAAATATGGGATCATGTTGACACATGTCATCACCACATATTCTAACTTGTGGGAATGAGATTTAAAGGTTGGATCAAAATTACTTTGGTTGAAGTTCAATATTTAATGATTTAAAGTGACTAGAAATGCCTATATCGCATTATTTTGGTACTAGTCCAAAGTCACTACATGTAAACCTTAATATTATTACATATTTAGATATATGTGATTAAATATGATTTTTGAGAGTTGGAATCAACTCAAAAGCTAACTTGGTTGATTTTATAAAAATATTGTAAGGTGCAAATGCTTCTGTTTTATTATTTTTATAAGGAGAGATATATAACTCTAATTGAATTAAATCAAATGGGCTTGGATAGATCATCGCAATACCTTTCAGACAAAATTGGTTTCATGCAATTTGGATTTATAAAACTCCCAGAATTGAATTTTAAACTAGTGGACAGAAACTAGATTCAACTTAAAAAGAAAAATCCAGATTTGAACGGTTGGGCTAGCGTGGGAAAGAACTTGGGTCGACCCAGTGGTGCTCCACGGTGCGGGGCTCAGCTGACAGGGGGGTTCCGCTTGTTAGTTGGTCTTAACACGCGAAACGGTACCCGCGCTCTAGGCCGTAGGATTAGAAAGGGGATCTACGGCTGAGGGTCGTCGTCGACGACGAACAAGTCGCCGACGAGAGTTTGCCCTAGGGGATCAGTGGGGATCGACCAGGGACGTACCAGGGCTCCAGCGGGGTAGGCGAGGCAGGCAAACAAACTGGAAGACGACGGCAAGGCGAGGCGCGGTTGTGGTGGAGCTTGCGGTGGTCGCAATCAGCGACGCCCTTCTCCTGCTGCTGCGGCTGCTCCGGCTCAAATTCTGGAGAGGCAGAGCTTGCTTGGCTCCGGCGAGAGGGGTGAAAGGATCAGTGAGAGGTGGGGAGTGAGTGGGTGTGGAGAAATGGTTCGGGGGAGGCCGGTTTATATAGGCCCGACGGTGAAACCGAGCGGGATGGGCAGGCGACGGTGGCGACATGGCTACAGCCGGCTAGAGGCATGTCGGAGGATGGCGATCGACAGGCGGTCTCCTGGCGCTGCTCTAGGAAGTGAATGCGGGCATAGGGGCGGTGGCATGCGGTCTGGGCGAGCTGGCGCTCTAGCGGCAGAAGCGGCAATGTCCACGGCGAGTGGTGGCTGTGGTGCGTTGGGCGGCGAACGGGGGTGTCTGGGGTGTTCCCTGGGTCATGGTGGAGCGGTGGGCGCGGGCTGCGGTCGAGCGGCGGCTGGTGCACGCGTGCCGGGTGCGGTGCTCTGGCGCGTGCTCGACATGGTGCGGTGGCACTGGGCGCGGGCTTTCCTCAGTGGTCCACTGCGAGGCTCGGCTCGGGCAGGGGACAGAGGGTGGTGGTGAGCTCCTGGCTACCTCCTAGACATGGCGAGGGAGGGGGGGTGGTCTGCTGCAGCGGGGCAAGGTTTGGCCGGCGACTAGGTGCTCGGTTTGACATGGCATGGTAGCTAGGGACAAGGGAGAGGGGTGCTAAGGGCTTGGTTAGACCAAGAGGGGACAGAGGGATTAAATGGGGATCAAATGGGGGCAAAACCATGCGAGCGTAAGCTAGGTTTAGAGTTAGATTCTTGCCTGCCAATTGTTTGATTAAATGGCCGCAAGAAATAAACTTTTGAATTTTGGTTTCAAATTTTTTGGGTGATCTACACTAGTGCTAGGTAGTCTCTGGTTGCAAGGGTTTGAAAGTGGAGCTTGTTTGAATGGTTTTTGAAAAAGTGGGATCTTACCATATGAAATAGATTCAATTTTGAACTATCATTTAAAATTAGCATTTGAAAGATTTTTGCAAATCACCAGGTGGGCCTTGGTACCTCATTATGTGTATTATCAAGGGGTGTAAAGATCCCACATGTTTCGATTAAGTTTTGAGTACTAGGAATGGCCAAAGTAGGCATGAGAGTTAATTTGGCCAAAATGACCATTCACTTCAAATATTCATTTAGAGTTATTTTTCTTTGGGAAAAGTTTGGGAATGACTTAGATGATGTTTATTTCATCTAAGAAACATTTTACAAGCAAAAGATCACAGAACTATGGCAATTCAAATCAATTCCTACTTTAAATGCACATACACATGAATGCTTTCATTTTCAAAATGGAAAAGTTTTTGTTAACCCTATTTTTGATGATTTGGATCTTGATAAGCTTCGATTAAAGTTTTGGGATGTTACAAGTTTTGAGCTTGATACTTCTTGAGCTCACCAAGACAGGCTTTCAAACTTTGATTAAAATAAGCCTGTCAAAGAAGATTATCAACGAGCCTTCAAAACCTTGTGGGTTTAGGAAGCACAAAGATCCACTTGGAACAAGTGAATTAGGTATTGATAGAACTATATGAGTAGAACACAACAATGCAAAGAGTTGGTCCATAGAAGGTTGGATGGTGGTGTAAGCTTCTGTCAAAGTAGGCAAGTTGACTAGATTGGCAGGTATAGTTATTTTCTTGCTTGCAAAACCATCAGGAACAAGTGGGTTAGAGGACGATATAACCAAGGGAAAGTGTGGGACTTGGTAGTCCTTAGGATGTTGTACAATATGGTTCAAGTGCATTTCCAAAAATGCACAAGGGTTGAGAGAAGGAGGCATTCAAAAAGGTGATGCTGGAAATAGTTTTCCAGACTTAGCCAAATTCGGCAGACTTAGGCTTTTTGACTAGAATGTGGATGGTGATGATTTTGATGGGTTGGAAGGTACCAAAGCATCATCAAGTGGATGATGTTGAAGTGTATATTGATTAGGAAGGATCCTTTCCTTATATTGGTTTTCATTGACTTGGAAGCTTCTAGAAGGGATAACTTCAGAAGGGGTCTGGTTAGGGGTTTTAGAGGATCACCTAGTAGCTAGAGATCAGATTCAGATTTGTATTCTTGCTTAGAGTGTGATTATTTGGAAACATCTTGATCCTAGTGATGAGCTCCTAGAGTATCTTGTACTATCTCCTAAGTAGACAAATCAAGCAGCAGATCAAGGCAATTATCAGACAATAGTTCAAGGAACTCATCTTACAAACAAAGCAAACCTACTACTGGGGTTACCATCAAGCCTCTCTTGAAGTATGGGTATTTTGAAGTGTTGGATTTGAATAAGGTGAGAGTCCTTGGTATTTCTACCAAGAGTAGGATTCAAAAGCTTAATAAAGGTGTTTTGGGAAACCTAGAGAGAAGAGCAGTTGAAGGTTCTGTCTTGAAAACATAAGGAGATAGTATTCTATAGCTCTCCATAGTATGATCAATAGAATCTACTAAAATAGTTGGTTTGCAAAGGCTTCTTGGCTCAGGTTTTGAAATGCCAGAACATTTGAGAATATGGAAATTAAGCCTAGATAGTTTTGGGAAGTAGCTTTTGTCAACTAGTGTTGAGGTAAGGAGTACATCTTCTAATACACAATCATAAGCATAAACATATTCAAACAACAGGAAAATACTTCATCACTAAACAAGAAAAAGTTTTTGTTCCCCCTGCTTTTTGCATTCTGGACAACTAATCAGGGTTGCTGAAATTGGGATGTTACAACTAGTGTCATTGCATGTGTGTTCTTTTCCTAAACCACCACTAGTGTCATTGCCTGTGTGTTATTTTCATAAACCACTTGGATCCACCAGAGTCATTGCATGTGTGTTCTTTTCATCAACCACAACTATAGTCATTGCATGTTTGTTCTTTTCATAAACCACATGGAACCACAAATAGAGTCATTGCATGTGTGTTCCTTCCATAAACCACCACTAGTGTCATTGCATGTGTGTTCTTTCCATAAACCACATGGATCCACCAGAGCCATTTGCATGTGTGTTCTTTTCAATGACCACCACCAGTGTCATTGCATGTGTGTTCCTTTCCTAACCCACATGGATCCACCAGTGTTATTGCATGTCTTTACATGTGTGTTCTTTTCCTAAACCACCACTAGTGTCATTCCATGTGCATTATTTTACTAAACCACATGGATCCACCAGTGTCATTGCATGTGTGTCCTTCTCATAAACCACCACTAGACTCATTGCATGTTTATTCTTTTCCTAAACCACAACTAGAGTCATTGCATGTTTGTTCTTTTCATAAACCACATGGATCCACCAGTATCATTGCATGTGTGTTCTTTTCCTAAACCACCACTAGATTCATTGCATGTGTGTGCTTTCCATAAACCACATGGATCCACCAGAGTCATTTGCATGTGTGTTCTTTTCATTATCACCACCAGTGTCATTGCATGTGTGTTCCTTTCCTAAACCACATGGATCCACCAGTGTCATTGCATGTCTTTGCATGTGTGTTATTTTCCTAAACCACCACTAGTGCCATTGTATGTGTGTTGTTTGCCTAAACCACCACTAGTGTCATTGCATTTGTGTTCTTTTCATAAACCAATTGGATCCACTAGAGTTATTGCATGAGTGTTCTTTTCATAAACCACAACTATAGTCATTGCATGTTTGTTCTTTTCATAAACCACATGGAACCACAACTAGAGACATTACATGTGTGTTACATTCATAAACCACCACTAGTGTCATTGCATGTGTGTTCTTTCCATAAACCACATGGATCCACCAAAGTCATTTGCATGTGTGTTCTTTTCAATGACCACCACCAGTGTCATTGCATGTGTGTTCCTTTCCTAAACCACATGGATCCACCAGTGTCATTGCATGTCTTTGGATGTGTGTTCTTTTCCTAAACCATCACTAGTGTCATTCCACGTGTGTTATTTTACTAAACCACATGGATCCACCAGTGTCATTGCATGTGTGTCCTGTTCATAAACCACCACTAGACTCATTGTATGTTTGTTGTTTTCCTAAACCACAACTAGAGTCATTGCATGTTTGTTCTTTAAATAAACCACATGGATCCACCAATATCACTACATGTATCTTCTTTTCCTAAACCACAACCAGATTCATTTCACGTGTGTTCTTTCCATAAACAACATGGATCCACCAGTGTCAATGCATGTGTGTCCTTTTCATAAACCACCACTAGACTCATTGCATGTGTGTTCCTTTCCTAAACCACATGGATCCACCAGTGTCATTGCATGTCATTGCATGTCTTTGCATGTGTGTTCTTTTCCTAAACTACCACTAGTATCATTGCATGTGTGTTCTTTTCCTAAACCACCACTAGTGTCATTGCATGTGTGTTCTTTTCATTAACCAATTGGATCCACCAGAGTCATTGCATGTGTGTTCTTTTCATAAACCACAACTATAGTCATTGCATGTTTGTTCTTTTCATAAACCACATGGAACCACAACTAGAGTCATTGCATGTGTGTTCTTTTCATAAACCACTAGTGTCATTCTATATGTGTTCTTTACATGAACCACATGGATCCACCAGAGTTATTTGCATGTGTGTTCTTTTCATTAACCACCACCAGTGTCATTGCATGTGTGTTCCTTTCCTAAACCACATGGATCCACCAGTGTCATTGCATGTCTTTACATCTTTGTTATTTTCCTAAACCACCACTAGTGTCATTGTATGTGTGTTCTTTTCCTAAACCACCCTAGTGTCACTGCATGTGTGTTATTTTCATAAACCACTTGGATCCACCAGAGTCATTGCATGTGTGTTCCTTTCATAAACCACAACTATAGTCATTGCATGTTTGTTATTTTCATAAACCACATGGAACCACAAATAGAGTCATTGCATGTGTGTTCCTTCCATAAACCACCACTAGTGTCATTGCATGTGTGTTCTTTCCATTAACCACATGGATCCACCAGAGAGTCATTTGCATCTGTGTTCTTTTCAATGACCACCACTAGTGTCATTGCATGTGTGTTCCTTTCCTAAACCACATGGATGCACCAGTGTCATTGCATGTCTTTACATGTGTGTTCTTTTCCTAAACCACCACTAGTGTCATTCCATGTGCGTTATTTTACTAAACCACATGGATCCACAAGTGTCATTGCATGTGTGTCCTTCTCATAAACCACCACTACACTCATTGCATGTTTGTTCTTTTCCTAAACCACAACTAAAGTCATTGCATGTTTATTCTTTTCATAAACCACATGAATCCACAAGTATCATTGCATGTGTGTTCTTTTCCTAAACCACCACTAGATTCATCGCATGTGTGTTCTTTCCATAAACCACATGTATCCACCACAATCATTTGATTGTGTGTTCTTTTCATTAACCACCACCAGTGTCATTGGATGTGTGTTCCTTTCCTAAACCACATGGATCCACCTGTGTCATTACATGTCTTTGCATGTGTGTTATTTTCCTAAACAATCACTAGTGTCATTGTATGTGTGTTCTTTTCCTAAACCACCACTAGTGTCACTACATTTGTGTTCTTTTCATAAACCAATTGGATCCACCAGAGTCATTGCATGAGTGTTCTTTTCATAAACCACAAATATAGTCATTTGATGTTTGTTCTTTTCATAAACCACATGGAACCCCAACTAGAGTCATTACATGTGTGTTACTTTCATAAACCACCAATAGTGTCATTGCATGTGTGTTCTTTCCATAAACCACATGGATCCACCAGAGTCATTTGCATGTGTGTTCTTTTCAATGACCACCAGTGTCATTGCATATCTGTTCCTTTCCTAAACCACATGGATACACCACTGTCATTGCATGTCTTTGGACGTGTGTTCTTTTCCTAAACCATCACTAGTGTCATTCCATGTGCGTTATTTTACTAAACCACATGGATCCACCAGTATCATTACATGTGTGTCCTTTTCATAAACCACCACTAGACTCATTGCATGTTTGTTCTTTTCCTAAACCACAACTAGAGTCATTGCATGTTTGTTCTTTAAATAAACCACATGGATCCACCAATATCTTTGCACGTGTCTTCTTCTCCTAAACCACAACCAGATTCATTGCATGTGTATTCTTTCCATAAACCACATGGATCCACTAGAGTCATTTGCATGTGTGTTTGTTTCATTAACCACCACCAGTGTCATTGCATGTGTGTTCCTTTCCTAAACCACATGGATCCACCAGTGTTATTGCATGTCTTTGCATGTGTGTTCTTTTCCTAAACTCCCACTAGTGTCGTTGCATGTGTGTTCTTTTCCTAAACCACCACTAGTGTCATTTCATGTGTGTTCTTTTCATTAACCACTTTGATCCACCAGAGTCATTGGATGTGTGTTCTTTTCATAAACCACAACTATAGTCATTGCATGCTTGTTCTTTTCATACACAACATGGAACTACAACTAGAGTCATTGCATGTGTGTTCTTTTATAAACCACCACCAGTGTCATTCTATGTTTGTTCTTTCCATGAATCCACAAGATTCATTTGCATGTGTGTTCTTTTCATTAGCCACCACCAATGTCATTGCATGTGTGTTCCTTTCCAAAACCACATAGATCCACTAGTGTCATTGCATGTCTTTACATCTGTGTTCTTTTCCTAAACCACCAATAGTGTCATTGTATGTGTGTTCTTTTCCTAAACCACCCTAGTGTCACTACATGTGTGTTATTTTCATGAACCACTTGGATCCACCAGAGTCACTACATGTGTGTTCCTTTCATAAACCACAACTATAGTCATTGCATGTTTGTTCTTTTCATAAACCACATATATCCACAAATAGAGTCATTGCATGTGAGTTCCTTCCATAAACCACCACTAGTGTCATTGCATGTGTGTTCTTTCCATAAACCACATGGATCCACCAGATTCATTTGAATGTATGTTATTTTCAATGACCACCACGTGTGTCAATGCATGTTTGTTCCTTTCCTAAACCACTTGGATCCACCTGTTTCATTGCATGTCTTTGCATGTGTGTTATTTTCCTAAACTACAACTAGTGTCATTGCATGTGTGTTAGTTTACTAAACCTCATGGATCCACCAGTGTCAATGCATGTGTATTCTTTTCATTAACCACTTGGATCCACCAAAGTCATTGCATGTGTGTTTTTTTCATAAACAATAGCTATAGTCATTGTATGTTTGTTCTTTTCATAAACCACCACTAGATTAATTGCATGTGTGTTCTTTCCATAAAACATATGGATCCACCAGATTCATTTGCATGTGTGTTATTTTCATTAACCACCACCAGTGTTATTTCATGTGTGTTCCTCTCCTAAACCGCATGGATCCACCAGTGTCATTGCATGTGTGTTCTTTTCCTAAACCACCACTAGTGTCATTGCATGTGTGTTATTTTACTAAACCACATGGATCCACTAGTGTCAATGCATGTGTGTTCTTTTCATAAACCGCCACTAGAGTCATTGCATGTTTATTCTTTTCCTAAACCACAACTAGAGACATTGTATTTGTGTTCTTTTCCTGAACCACCACTAGTGTCATTGCATATGTGTTATTTTACTAAACCACATGGATCCACCAGTGTCATTTGCATGTGTGTTCTTTTCATAAACCACCACCTGTGTCATTGGATGTGCGTTCGTTTCCAAAACCACATGGATCCACTAGTGTCATTGCATGTGTGTTCTTTTTCTAAACCACCAGTAGAGTCATTGCATGTGTGTACTTTTAATAAACCACAACTATAGTCATTGCATGTTTTCTCTTTTCATAAACAACTTGGATCCACCAGTGTCATTGCATGTGTGTTCTTTTCATAAACCACCACTAGATTCATTGCATGTGTGTACTTTCCCTAAACCACATGCATCCACCAGAGTCATTTGCATGTGTGTTCTTTTCATTAAGCACCACCAGTGTCATTGCATGGGTGTTCCTTTCCTAAACCACATGGATCCACCAGTGTCATTGCATGTCTTTGCATGTGTGTTCTTTTTCTAAACCACCACTCGTTTCACTGCATTTGTGTTTTTTTAGTAAACCACATGGATCCACCGGTGTTAATGCATGTGTGTCCTTTTCATAAACCACCACTAGAGTTATTGCATGTTTTTTCTTTTCCTAAACCACAACTAGAGACATTGCATGTATGTTCTTTTCCTAGACAACCATTAGTGCCATTGCATGTGTGTTATTTTACTAAACCACATGGATCCACCACTATCATTGCATGTGTGTTCTTTTCCTAAACCACCACTAGAGCCATTGCATGTGTGTACTTTTTGTAAACCACAACTAGAGTCATTGCATGTTTGTTCTTTTCATTAACCACATGGATCCACCAGTGTCATTGCATGTGTGTTATTTTGCTAAACCACCACTATATTCATTGCATGTGTGTTCTTTCCATAAACCACATGGATCCACCAGATTCATTTGCATGTGTGTTATTTTCATTAACCACCACTAGTGTCATTGCATGTGTGTTCATTTCCTAAACCACATGGATCTACTAGTGTCATTGCATGTCTTTGCATGTATGTTATTTTCCTAAACCACCACTAGTGTCATTGCATGTGTGTTCTTTTCCTAAACCACCACAAGTGTCATTGCATGTGTGTTCCTTTCCAAAACCACATGGATCTACCAGTGTCATTGCATGTGTGTTCTTTTTCTAAACCACGAGTAGATTCATTGCATGTGTGTACTTTTCATAAACCACAACTAGATTCGTTGCATGTTTGTTCTTTTCATAAATCACATGGATCCACCAGTGTCATTGCATGTGTGTTCTTTTCATAAACCACCACTAGATTCATTGCATGTGTGCTCTTTTTGTAAACCACATGGATCCATCAGAGTCATTTGCATGTGTGTTCTTTTCATTAACCACCACCAGTGTCATTGCATGTGTGGTCCTTTCCGAACCCACATGGATCCACCAGTGTCATTGCATGTTTTTGCATGTGTGTTCTTTTCATAAAACACCACTAGAGTCATTGCATGTTTGTTCTTTTTATAAACCACATGGATCCACTAGTGTCATTACATTTGTGTTCTTTTTCTAAACCACCACTAGTGTCATTGTATGTGTGTTATTTTACTAAACCACATGGATGCACCAGTGTCAATGCATGTGTGTCCTTTTCATAAACCACCACTAGACTCATTGCATGTTTGTTATTTTCCTAAACCAAAACTAGAGACATTGCTTGTATGTTCTTTTCCTAAAGCACCGCTAGTGTCATTGAATGTGCGTTATTTTACTAAAACACATGGATCCACCAGAGTCATTGCATGTGTGTTCTTTTCATAAACCACCACTAGAGTCATTGCATTTGTGTACTTTTCCTAAACCACAACTAGAGTCATTTCATGTTGGTTCTTTTCATAAACCACATGGATCCACTAGTGTCATTACATGTGTGTTCTTTTCCTAAACCACCACTAGATTCCTTGCATGTGTGTTCTTTCCATAAACCACATGGATCCACCAGAGTCATTTGCATGTGTATTCTTTTCATTAACCACCACCAGCATCAGTGCATGTGTGTTCCTTTCATAAACCACAAGGATCCACCAGTGTCATTGCATGTCTTTTCATGTGTGTTCTTTTCCTAAACCACCACTAGTGTCATTATATGTGTGTTGTTTTCCTAAACCACCACTGTTGTTACTGCATTTGTGTTCTTTTCATAAACCACTTGGATCCACCAGAGTCACTGCATGTTTGTTCTTTTCATAAACCACAACTTTAGTCATTGCATGTTTGTCCTTTTCATAAACCACATGGAACCACAACTAGAGTCACTGCATGTGTGTTATTTTGCTAAACCACCACTATATTCATTGCATGTGTGTTCTTTCCATAAACCACATGGATCCACCAGATTCATTTGCATGTGTGTTATTTTCATTAACCACCACTAGTGTCATTGCATGTGTGTTCATTTCCTAAACCACATGGATCCACTAGTGTCATTGCATGTTTATCTTTTCCTAAACCACCACTAATCTCATTGCATGTGTGTTCTTTTCCTAAACCACCACAAGTGGCATTGCATGTGTGTTCCTTTCCAAAACCACATGGATCCACCAGTGTCATTGCAGTGTGTTCTTTTCCTAAACCACCAGTAGAGTCATTGCATGTGTGTACTTTTCATAAACCACAACTAGAGTCGTTGCATGTTTGTTCTTTTCATAAATCACTTGGATCCACCAGTGTCATTGCATGTGTGTTCTTTTCATAAACCACCACTAGATTCATTGCATGTGTGTTCTTTCTATAAACCACATGGATCCACCAGAGTCATTTGCATGTGTGTTCTTTCCATTAACCACCACCAGTGTCATTGCATGTGTGGTCCTTTCCTAAACCACATGGATCCACCAGTGTCATTGCATGTGTGTTATTTTCATAAAACACCACTAGAGTCATTGCATGTTTGTTCTTTTCATAAATCACATGGATCCACTAGTGTCATTGAATTTGTGTTCTTTTTCTAAACCACCACCAGTGTCAATGCATGTGTGTCCTTTTCATAAACCACCACTAGACTCATTGCATGTTTGTTATTTTCCTAAACCACAACTAGAGACATTGCATGTATGTTCTTTTCCTAAAGCACCGCTAGTGTCATTGCATGTGCGTTATTTTACTAAAACACATGGATCCACCAGAGTCATTGCATGTGTGTTCTTTTCATAAACCACCACTAGAGTCATTGCATTTGTGTACTTTTCCTAAACCACAACTAGAGTCATTTCATGTTGGTTCTTTTCATAAACCACATGGATCCACTAGTGTCATTACATGTGTGTTCTTTTCCTAAACCACCACTAGATTCATTGCATGTGTGTTCTTTCCATAAACCACATGGATCCACCAGAGTCATTTGCATGTGTATTCTTTTCATTAACCACCACCAGCATCAGTGCATGTGTGTTCCTTTCATAAACCACAACGATCCACCAGTGTCATTGCATGTCTTTTCATGTGTGTTCTTTTCCTAAACCACCACTAGTGTCATTGTATATGTGTTGTTTTCCTAAACCACCACTGTTGTCACTGCATTTGTGTTCTTTTCATAAACCACTTGGATCCACCAGAGTCACTGCATGTGTGTTCTTTTCATAAACCACAACTTTAGTCATTGCATGTTTGTCCTTTTCATAAACCACATGGAACCACAACTAGAGTCACTGCATGTGTGTTATTTTGCTAAACCACCACTATATTCATTGCATGTGTGTTCTTTCCATAAACCACATGGATCCACCAGATTCATTTGCATGTGTGTTATTTTCATTAACCACCACTAGTGTCATTGCATGTGTGTTCATTTCCTAAACCACATGGATCCACTAGTGTCATTGCATGTTTATCTTTTCCTAAACCACCACTAATCTCGTTGCATGTGTGTTCTTTTCCTAAACCACCACAAGTGTCATTGCATGTGTGTTCCTTTCCAAAACCACATGGATCCACTAGTGTCATTGCAGTGTGTTCTTTTCCTAAACCACCAGTAGAGTCATTGCATGTGTGTACTTTTCATAAACCACAACTAGAGTCGTTGCATGTTTGTTCTTTTCATAAATCACTTGGATCTACCAGTGTCATTGCATGTGTGTTCTTTTCATAAACCACCACTAGATTCATTGCATGTGTGTTCTTTCTGTAAACCACATGGATCCACCAGAGTCATTTGCATGTGTGTTCTTTTCATTAACCACCACCAGTGTCATTGCATGTGTGGTCCTTTCCTAATACACATGGATCCACCAGTGTCATTGCATGTGTGTTATTTTCATAAAACACCACTAGAGTCATTGCATGTTTGTTCTTTTCATAAACCACATGGATCCACCAGTGTCATTGCATTTGTGTTCTTTTTCTAAACCACCACCAGTGTCAATAGATGTGTGTCCTTTTCATAAACCACCACTAGACTCATTGCATGTTTGTTATTTTCCTAACCCACAACTAGAGACATTGCATATGCTCTTTTCCTAAAGCACCGCTAGTGTCATTGCATGTGCGTTATTTTACTAAAACACATCGATCCACCAGAGTCATTGGATGTGTGTTCTTTTCATAAACCACCACTAGAGTCATTGCATTTGTGTACTTTTCCTAAACCACAACTAGAGTCATTTCATGTTGGTTCTTTTCATAAACCACATGGATCCACTAGTGTCATTGCATGTGTGTTCTTTTCCTAAACCACCACTAGATTCATTGCATGTGTGTTCTTTCCATAAACCACATGGATCCTCCAGAGTCATTTGCATGTGTATTCTTTTCATGAACCACCACCAGCATCAGTGCATGTGTGTTCCTTTCATAAACCACAAGGATCCACCAGTGTCATTGCATGTCTTTTCATGTGTGTTCTTTTCCTAAACCACCACTAGTGTCATTGTATGTGTGTTGTTTTCCTAAACCACCACTGTTGTCACTGCATTTGTGTTCTTTTCATAAACCACTTGGATCCACCAGAGTCACTGCATGTGTGTTCTTTTCATAAACCACAACTTTAGTCATTGCATGTTTGTCCTTTTCATAAACCACATGGAACCACAACTAGAGTCACTGCATGTGTGTTATTTTGCTAAACCACCACTATATTCATTGCATGTGTGTTCTTTCCATAAACCACATGGATCCACCAGATTCATTTGCATGTCTGTTATTTTCATTAACCACCACTAGTGTCATTGCATGTGTGTTCATTTCCTAAACCACATGGATCCACTAGTGTCATTGCATGTTTATCTTTTCCTAAACCACCACTAATCTCGTTGCATGTGTGTTCTTTTCCTAAACCACCACAAGTGTCATTGCATGTGTGTTCCTTTCCAAAACCACATGGATCCACCAGTGTCATTGCAGTGTGTTCTTTTCCTAAACCACCAGTAGAGTCATTGCATGTGTGTACTTTTCATAAACCACAACTAGAGTCGCTGCATGTTTGTTCTTTTCATAAATCACTTGGATCCACCAGTGTCATTGCATGTGTGTTCTTTTCATAAACCACCACTAGATTCATTTCATGTGTGTTCTTTCTGTAAACCACATGGATCCACCAGAGTCATTTGCATGTGTGTTCTTTTCATTAACCACCACCAGTGTCATTGCATGTGTGGTCCTTTCCTAATACACATGGATCCACCAGTGTCATTGCATGTGTGTTATTTTCATAAAACACCACTAGAGTCATTGCATGTTTGTTCTTTTCATAAACCACATGGATCCACCAGTGTCATTGCATTTGTGTTCTTTTTCTAAACCACCACCAGTGTCAATAGATGTGTGTCCTTTTCATAAACCACCACTAGACTCATTGCATGTTTGTTATTTTCCTAACCCACAACTAGAGACATTGCATGTACGTTCTTTTCCTAAAGCACCGCTAGTGTCATTGCATGTGCGTTATTTTACTAAAACACATCGATCCACCAGAGTCATTGGATGTGTGTTCTTTTCATAAACCACCACTAGAGTCATTGCATTTGTGTACTTTTCCTAAACCACAACTAGAGTCATTTCATGTTGGTTCTTTTCATAAACCACATGGATCCACTAGTGTCATTGCATGTGTGTTCTTTTCCTAAACCACCACTAGATTCATTGCATGTGTGTTCTTTCCATAAACCACATGGATCCTCCAGAGTCATTTGCATGTGTATTCTTTTCATGAACCACCACCAGCATCAGTGCATGTGTGTTCCTTTCATAAACCACAAGGATCCACCAGTGTCATTGCATGTCTTTTCATGTGTGTTCTTTTCCTAAACCACCACTAGTGTCATTGTATGTGTGTTGTTTTCCTAAACCACCACTGTTGTCACCGTGATTTGTGTTCTTTTCATAAACCACTTGGATCCACCAGAGTCACTGCATGTGTGTTCTTTTCATAAACCACAACTTTAGTCATTGCATGTTTGTCCTTTTCATAAACCACATGGAACCACAACTAGAGTCACTGCATGTGTGTTATTTTGCTAAACCACCACTATATTCATTGCATGTGTGTTCTTTCCATAAACCACATGGATCCACCAGATTCATTTGCATGTCTGTTATTTTCATTAACCACCACTAGTGTCATTGCATGTGTGTTCATTTCCTAAACCACATGGATCCACTAGTGTCATTGCATGTTTATCTTTTCCTAAACCACCACTAATCTCGTTGCATGTGTGTTCTTTTCCTAAACCACCACAAGTGTCATTGCATGTGTGTTCCTTTCCAAAACCACATGGATCCACCAGTGTCATTGCAGTGTGTTCTTTTCCTAAACCACCAGTAGAGTCATTGCATGTGTGTACTTTTCATAAACCACAACTAGAGTCGCTGCATGTTTGTTCTTTTCATAAATCACTTGGATCCACCAGTGTCATTGCATGTGTGTTCTTTTCATAAACCACCACTAGATTAATTTCATGTGTGTTCTTTCAGAACCACATGGATCCACCAGAGTCATTTGCATGTGTGTTCTTTTCATTAACCACCACCAGTGTCATTGCATGTGTGGTCCTTTCCTAATACACATGGATCCACCAGTGTCATTGCATGTGTGTTATTTTCATAAAACACCACTAGAGTCATTGCATGTTTGTTCTTTTCATAAACCACATGGATCCACCAGTGTCATTGCATTTGTGTTCTTTTTCTAAACCACCACCAGTGTCAATAGATGTGTGTCCTTTTCATAAACCACCACTAGACTCATTGCATGTTTGTTATTTTCCTAACCCACAACTAGAGACATTGCATGTACGTTCTTTTCCTAAAGCACCGCTAGTGTCATTGCATGTGCGTTATTTTACTAAAACACATCGATCCACCAGAGTCATTGGATGTGTGTTCTTTTCATAAACCACCACTAGAGTCATTGCATTTGTGTACTTTTCCTAAACCACAACTAGAGTCATTTCATGTTGGTTCTTTTCATAAACCACATGGATCCACTAGTGTCATTGCATGTGTGTTCTTTTCCTAAACCACCACTAGATTCATTGCATGTGTGTTCTTTCCATAAACCACATGGATCCTCCAGAGTCATTTGCATGTGTATTCTTTTCATGAACCACCACCAGCATCAGTGCATGTGTGTTCCTTTCATAAACCACAAGGATCCACCAGTGTCATTGCATGTCTTTTCATGTGTGTTCTTTTCCTAAACCACCACTAGTGTCATTGTATGTGTGTTGTTTTCCTAAACCACCACTGTTGTCACTGCATTTGTGTTCTTTTCATAAACCACTTGGATCCACCAGAGTCACTGCATGTGTGTTCTTTTCATAAACCACAACTTTAGTCATTGCATGTTTGTCCTTTTCATAAACCACATGGAACCACAACTAGAGTCACTGCATGTGTGTTATTTTGCTAAACCACCACTATATTCATTGCATGTGTGTTCTTTCCATAAACCACATGGATCCACCAGATTCATTTGCATGTCTGTTATTTTCATTAACCACCACTAGTGTCATTGCATGTGTGTTCATTTCCTAAACCACATGGATCCACTAGTGTCATTGCATGTTTATCTTTTCCTAAACCACCACTAATCTCGTTGCATGTGTGTTCTTTTCCTAAACCACCACAAGTGTCATTGCATGTGTGTTCCTTTCCAAAACCACATGGATCCACCAGTGTCATTGCAGTGTGTTCTTTTCCTAAACCACCAGTAGAGTCATTGCATGTGTGTACTTTTCATAAACCACAACTAGAGTCGTTGCATGTTTGTTATTTTCATAAATCACGTGGATATACCAATGTCATTGCATGTGTGTTATTTTAATAAACCACCACTAGATTAATTTCATGTGTGTTCGTTTCAAAAACCACATGTATCCACCAAAGTCATTTGCATGTGTGTTCTTTTCATTAACCACCACCAGTGTCATTGCATGTGTGGTCCTTTCCTAATACACATGGATCCACCAGTGTCATTGCATGTGTGTTATTTTCATAAAACACCACTAGAGTCATTGCATGTTTGTTCTTTTCATAAACCACATGGATCCACCAGTGTCATTGCATGTGTGTTCTTTTTATAAAACAACACCAGTCACAATAGATGTGTGTCCTTTTCATAAACCACCACTAGACTCATTGCATGTTTGTTATTTTCCTAACCCACAACTAGAGACATTGCATGTACGTTCTTTTCCTAAAGCACCGCTAGTGTCATTGCATGTGCGTTATTTTACTAAAACACATCGATCCACCAGAGTCATTGGATGTGTGTTCTTTTCATAAACCACCACTAGAGTCATTGCATTTGTGTACTTTTCCTAAACCACAACTAGAGTCATTTCATGTTGGTTCTTTTCATAAACCACATGGATCCACTAGTGTCATTGCATGTGTGTTCTTTTCCTAAACCACCACTAGATTCATTGCATGTGTGTTCTTTCCATAAACCACATGGATCCTCCAGAGTCATTTGCATGTGTATTCTTTTCATGAACCACCACCAGCATCAGTGCATGTGTGTTCCTTTCATAAACCACAAGGATCCACCAGTGTCATTGCATGTCTTTTCATGTGTGTTCTTTTCCTAAAACACCACTAGTGTCATTGTATGTGTGTTGTTTTCCTAAACCACCACTGTTGTCACTGCATTTGTGTTCTTTTCATAAACCACTTGGATCCACCAGAGTCACTGCATGTGTGTTCTTTTCATAAACCACAACTTTAGTCATTGCATGTTTGTCCTTTTCATAAACCACATGGAACCACAACTAGAGTCACTGCATGTGTGTTATTTTGCTAAACCACCACTATATTCATTGCATGTGTGTTCTTTCCATAAACCACATGGATCCACCAGATTCATTTGCATGTGTGTTATTTTCATTAACCACCACTAGTGTCATTGCATGTGTGTTCATTTCCTAAACCACATGGATCCACTAGTGTCATTGCATGTTTATCTTTTCCTAAACCACCACTAATCTCATTGCATGTGTGTTCTTTTCCTAAACCACCACAAGTGTCATTGCATGTGTGTTCCTTTCCAAAACCACATGGATCCACCAGTGTCATTGCAGTGTGTTCTTTTCCTAAACCACCAGTAGAGTCATTGCATGTGTGTACTTTTCATAAACCACAACTAGAGTCGCTGCATGTTTGTTCTTTTCATAAATCACTTGGATCCACCAGTGTCATTGCATGTGTGTTCTTTTCATAAACCACCACTAGATTCATTGCATGTGTGTTCTTTCTGTAAACCACATGGATCCACCAGAGTCATTTGCATGTGTGTTCTTTTCATTAACCACCACCAGTGTCATTGCATGTGTGGTCCTTTCCTAAACCACATGGATCCACCAGTGTCATTGCATGTGTGTTATTTTCATAAAAATCCACTAGAGTCATTGCATGTTTGTTCTTTTCATAAACCACATGGATCCACTAGTGTCATTGCATTTGTGTTCTTTTCTAAACCACCACCAGTGTCAATATATGTGTGTCCTTTTCATAAACCACCACTAGACTCATTGCATGTTTGTTATTTTCCTAAACCACAACTAGAGACATTGCATGTATGTTCTTTTCCTAAAGCACCGCTAGTGTCATTGCATGTGCGTTATTTTACTAAAACACATCGATCCACCAGAGTCATTGGATGTGTGTTCTTTTCATAAACCACCACTAGAGTCATTGCATTTGTGTACTTTTCCTAAACCACAACTAGAGTCATTTCATGTTGGTTCTTTTCATAAACCATATGGATCCACTAGTGTCATTACATGTGTGTTCTTTTCCTAAACCACCACTAGATTCATTGCATGTGTGTTCTTTCCATAAACCACATGGATCCACCAGAGTCATTTGCATGTTTATTCTTTTCATTAACCACCACCAGCATCAGTGCATGTGTGTTCCTTTCATAAACCACAAGGATCCACCAGTGTCATTGCATGTCTTTTCATGTGTGTTCTTTTCCTAAAACACCACTAGTGTCATTGTATGTGTGTTGTTTTCCTAAACCACCACTGGTGTCACTACATTTGTTTTCTTTTCATAAACCACTGGGATCCACCAGAGTCACTGCATGTGTGTTCTTTTCATAAACCACAACTTTAGTCATTGCATGTTTGTTCTTTTCATAAACCACATGGAACCACAACTAGAGTCATTGCATATGTGTTACTTTCATAGACCACCACTAGTGTCATTGCATGTGTGTTCTGTCCATAAACCACATGGATCCACCAGATTCATTTGCATGTGTGTTATTTTCATTAACCACCACTAGTGTCATTGCATGTGTGTTCATTTCCTAAACCACATGGATCCACTAGTTCATTGCATGTTTGTTCTTTTCCTAAACCACCACTAGTGTCATTGCATGTGTGTTCTTTTTCTAAACCACCAAAAGTGTCATTGCATGTATGTTCATTTCCAAAACCACATGGATCCACCAGTGTCATTGAATGTATGTTCTTTTCCTAAACCACCCGTAGAGTCATTGCATGTGTGCACTTTTCATAAACCACAACTAGAGTCATTACATGTTTGTTCTTTTCATAAACCACTTGGATCCACCAGTCTCATTGCATGTGTGTTCTTTTCAGAAACCACCACTAGATTCATTGCATGTGTGTTCTTTATGTAAACCAAATGGATCCACCAGAGTCATTTGCATGTGTGTTCTTTTCATTAACCACCACCAGTGTCATTGCATGTGTGGTCCTTTCCTAAACCACATGGATCCACCAGTGTCATTGCATGTCTTTGCATGTGTGTTATTTTCATAAAACACCACTAGAGTCATTGCATGTTTGTTCTTTTCATAAACCACATGGATCCACTAGTGTCATTGCATTTGTATTCTTTTTCTAAACCACCACCAGTGTCAATGCATGTGTGTCCTTTTCATAAACCACCATTAGAGTCATTGCCTGTTTGTTCTTTTCCTAAACCACAACTAGAGACATTGCATGTATGTTCTTTTCCTAAAGCACCGCTAGTGTCATTGCATGTGCGTTATTTTACTAAAACACATGGATCCACCAGTGTCATTGCATATCTGTTCTATTCCTAAACCACCACTAGAGTCATTGCATGTGTGTACTTTTCATAAACCACAACTAGAGTCATTGCATGTTTGTTCTTTTCATATACCACATTGATCCAGCAATGTCATTGCATGTGTGTTCTTTTCCTAAACCACCACTATATTCATTGCATGTGCGTTCTTTCCATAAACCACATGGATCCACAAGTTTCATTGCATGTCTTTGCATGTGTGTTCATTTCCTAAACTACCACTAGTGTCATTGCATGTGTGTTCTTTTCCTAAATCACCACTAGTGTCATTGCATGTGTGTTCTTTTCATTAACCACTTGGATCCACTAGAGTCATTACATGTGTGTTCTTTTCATAAACCACCACTAGAGTCATTGCATTTGTGTACTTTTCCTAAGCCACAACTAGAGTCATTTCATGTTGGTTCTTTTCATAAACCACATGGATCCACCAGTGTCATTACATGTGTGTTCCTTTCCTAAACCACCACTAGATTCATTGCATGTGTGTTCTTTCCATAAACCCTAGAGCGGATATCTATATAAGCCGTTCTAGGGAGAGCCTTTAGGGCACACCACAATAGTCTACAATCTCAACTCGACAAAGTAAACCTTGTAACCCATATTCGCTCTCACCATTCATGGATTGCTAGAAGGAGTAGGGTTCGTCCAAAGCCAGGTTTTGAAACCTGGGTAAACTTGTGCTCACCGTCCGGAACACCGTCGCCCCACACCCATCTCTTCCACACGCCTTGAGGACCCCTCATGGCGTGCTTATCATCAATCCGATGATAGTTATGCCAAGTGGGGCAAGTGAGCCTCGGATCTATGTTCCGAAGCGGAATCGCAAGAACCGAATCGGTGAGACCATCGCCGTCGCATCCCTCTACGCTGCGATGTCCCTCTCATCGTTCTCGGCAGACGTGGATTCCGGCTAGAGGCCATGACCGCACACAATCATGTCTTTTAGCGAGATCGATGTTTACATCGGCCAGTTTGGACCTACCCGCCACCCCGGTGATGATGATACAGAAGAATCTTACGGGTCCCTTGTCCGTTGAGGCGAGTTCGGATCTCGAAAACCCTAATCCACCCAGCCGCACTCACCTGCGGAGATAGTGGAGAACCGATCTGAGGAAGACCTGGCGGTTAAAGCCGAATCAGGTGGATATCCTCGAGAGGCCAGATCCCATCGACACACCCGGAAGTCGAAATCCGGAGGAGCATATCAACAACATTTGATTCGGCTCGCCTGGCGACGCCGATGACAGCCTTCCTAAGGTACCTCAGGAAGCACGCGTCGCACTTCGTCGGGTATGTGGGATCCGGATCCGGCTCTATCGATGCTGGAGAAAACACCGACTCTGTGCTGGAGGCAATTCGAACAAACGCCGACGTACCCGCATCCTCGGATGAATCGATGATGTCAGCAAATTTCCGAAAGTTCTCAGCGGAATATGAAAGGAGTATAACTCAAAAGCTGCAGAGGAAGGAGAAGCCATGGATGAAGGATCCCGGGAACACTCTCCCAAATTGCAGGATTACATGGAAGTCGGAGACAATCCTGAAGTCCAGATGTCCGAAAGTACCGATCAGAGCTTGGCTCCAGGAAACGGAGCCAAAGCCGTCTTTGCTACCGGCGCTGCCAAGAAGGCAAAAAGAGGAACAAGACCCCAGCAAAAGACCCTCTTATAGAGGAGGTTATTGTCGAGTAATATGAGGAAGACTCGGATGGAGCACTTATCCCAGAAGAGATGAAAAAAGAAGAATCGGTGGATGGACACGTGATCACTGAAGGTGCACGTAAACTCATCGATGCTGCATTAACCACACCTATCCCTACAGCTAGAGAACTAACTACTGAAGAGCTAGACGAAAGGGCCCATGCCCTAGAAGCGTGTCGTCAACAACTCCTGGATGAAGCTAAAAACATCGAGGGAGAAAAGAAACGCATGGTAACCAAGGATTACATGTCTCAGTTGCATCAGAAAACCCGAAAATGTTACACAGGTGACGGTAAATTTCCGGAAGTAAACAGGGTCCTCTTTAAAGGAGATCCAGGGATGCCTCGCCTCGACAGTAAAGGAGATCTGGTGTACCCAACACCGGTACAGAACACTGTCGCAGCTCGAGATATCCTGTCAAACAACCCAGGCCCAGAACAGGTTCGATTGGGCATCAAGCTACTCACCAAGGGTCTGAAGCAACAGATGGCTGCGAAATCTGGAAGTGGAAAACTGGTCTCCAAATCCGACCACTGTCACACAGACTCAGCCTGGAATGATATAAGGCCCCAGCAGGTTCCGGAACAGCATCACCATTCTGACCGACGGGAAGACAACTACTCCAGAACCGGATCATCAGGACAACATCGCAGACCAAGACGTGGCGGAGCAACATCGCTCCGGCAATGAGCAAGAGGCCATGCTTGCGCATCAGATCCGAGGAATCCTCCCCGACTTGAGTCAAACGGTCGAAGGGGAGAAGATAAAGAGAAACATCGGGAGGAGGATCGTTAAAAAATGCCACCTCCTAGACACGCAAGCCATCTGGCTGAGCCTCACCATAGTGGGAACGATGGACGAAGGAACGACGGAAACCATGTCGGAACAAGCCGGTAGGGGGCTCGTCGTAGTGAATACCGTCCCCGGAACCGGAATAATGACGCTCTATACGAAGGCCGGCGATCATCCGGAAAAAATCCAGCTGCCCCACCCTCTCCACCAAGCAGTCAGCACAACGGCTCTCACGGAGGACAAGGAGGACGACGTGGCGGAGGAGGTGGTGGCAGAACCCGAAGTCCGGCTCCAAGGCACCGCAGCCACAACCGACATTTAGGACGATCTCTATCCCCGAACGACGCAAGGCACATGATCAATTCCAACATAGAGGCATGGCGCTATGAGAACAATGATATCTACGTGGGCCCAAAATGCTTTGGACCACGCATCAGAGCTACAAAATTCCCGGAAGGATTTGCTATCTCAAGACATATCCAAGCCTATGACAACATTGCTCGGCCAGATACCTGGCTACAGGACTTCTTCCAAGCTTGCTGCATCGTCAAAGGCAGAAACAGCCTGGTCGCAACCCGATATCTCCCACTCATGTTGCGGAAGACGGCATGATCATGGCTTAATGAACTTCCGGAGAACACCATCCACAACTAGTATGACATGCAAAGTGCGTTCTTTCGGAATTTCGAAGGCACATACCGGAGGCCCTGTACCGTCGGAGACCTACAGCGTTGCACCCAGAAGGACGGAGAAACTTGCCGGGATTACCTCGGACGATGGATTGACACCAAGAACTCCTGTGAAGGGGTAAACGATCAAACAACGATTGAAGCTTTCATAGCAGGTCTCCCAATTGGTCTACTGCACCATCGCTTGAAGTGTGACAAAGTCACTGATCTAGGAGAAATGGTAGAAACAGCGAGCAAGTATGTAGATGCTGACGACGATGCAGAGGGATTACTCAATGCCCTAGTTGTGCCAGAGTCGGCAAAACAACCAAAGCAACAAGCTCAGAAGTGTAAAAATACCTTGGAAGAAAAACCCAACGCGGAAACGGTAGTGGTCACTGCTACTTTCAGGTCTGAAGGATGAGGAGGACGTAGTGGAGGCCGTGGGCGTGGGCGTGGAACTTCAAGAGTCCAAGGTAGAGGAGACCAACAACCAGGCAAAACCTACTCTTGGGCTGACATTGCCAATAACCCATGTGTGCATCACCTAGACGCTAATGGGTGCTCGTCCCACACCAACGCCGAATGTCGTTTCAATGACGACATCAAAATAGATGACACCATGGGCTACAAAGCTAAGCATAAGAAGGGAAAGAAGAATCCCGAAAAAGAAAAAGAGACCAAGGAAGATTCTGATATGGAGGAAGCTGATGCTTCAAATGCCAAGCCGGAAGGGAAGAAAAATTTTCCGACCAAGAAAGACACTTATGTCACCTTCCTCGGATCTCAACCAGCAAAGGTCAAGAAAGCAGTTCTACATGAGCTCAATACAACAGCTCTGACTATCCCTCAATACTTGGACTGGTCAGAAGTGGCAATCACATTTGACCGCGCTGATCATCCGCCTAAGTTGCACAGGCGAGGAAAATACACCTTAATCGTCAATCCACTTATTGACGGTTATGGATTCTCTAAGACCCTCATGGATGGCGGCAGTAGCATCAATATTCTCTATGTCGAAACGCTACGCCGGATGAAGATCTCGGAGACCCAGCTGAACCATAGCTCTATGATTTTTCACGGAGTTGTCCCAGGAAGACAAGCCAATTCCTTGGGAGAGACCACTTTGGATGTTACCTTTGGAACTCCAAAGAATTATCGGACGGAGGCACTTTCTTTCGAAGTGGTCCCGTTCAAGAGCGCATACCACGCTATATGATTAACCCTCCAAGGTGACCCAGATAGGCGTAGGCCTAGATAGCGCATAAGAAAGCGTGCTCGTCAAGTTCCTCAAAGCAAATCAAGATATCTTCGCATGGAAGCCATCTGACATGACTGGAGTACCTAGGGAACTTGCCGAGCACTCTTTAAATGTAAACCCGAACGCTAAACCCGTCAAACAGTCCTTACGACGTTTCGGCGAACAGAGTGTAAGGCAATAGCTAAGGAACTAGCATGACTCGAGTTAGCCGGATTCATAGAAGAGGTCATCCACACTGAGTGGTCGGCCAATCCTGTAATGGTCCCTAAAATGGACACCACTGATTTAAGGATGTGTGTTGATTATACTTCCTTGAAGAAGGCTTGCCCAAAAGATCTGTTCGCTCTACCTAGAATTGATCAAGATATCGATACTACGGTAGGCTCGGAACTCATCTGTTTTCTTGACGCATATTCCGGTTATCACCAAATCCGGATGAAGGAATCTGACAAAGTTAAAACTTCATTCATAACCCCCTTCGGAACCTTCTGTTTTGTTATGATGCCCTTTGGGCTGAAGAAAGTAGGAGCTACGTACCAGCGAACGATGCAGCGTTGCCTCCATGACCAACTCGGACGCAATGTACACGCATACATGGATGATATTGCAGTGATGTCCAAAAATAAGGAAACATTGATTTCCGACTTGGAGGAAACATTTGCTAATCTATGAAAATACAACATCATGCTTAACACGAAGAAATGTTTCTTTGGAATACCAGCCGGAAAATTGTTAGGCTTCATCGTGTCTCAAAGAGGCATAGAGGTGAACCGGGACAAAATCAAGGCTATACTCAATATTTCTAGGACAACTTGCCTGAAGGACGTACAAATACTAATTGGTTGCATTGCTGCAGTCAGTCGGTTTGTAAGCCGGCTTGGAGAAAGAGCCACACCATTATATAAACTCCTGAAAAAGACCAAGGATTTTGTTTGGACTGATGAAGCTGAAGCTGCACTACAAGACCCGAAGAAAGTACTCTCATCTGCTCCTATCCTTGCTACACCAGAACCACATGAACCGATGTTGCTTTATCTTGCTGCGACAAACAAAGTCGTTAGTATCATCATGGTAGTGGAGAGACCGGAGGAAAATCAGGAACACCTGGTGTAGCGTCCGACTTACTTTGTCAGCGAGGTCCTGAGAGAATAAAAACAGCGATATCCGCACTATCAAAAGTTGGCTTATGGTGTTTTTCTGGCCTCACGTAAGCTATGACACTATTTTCAAGAGCATCCAATTACCGTGGTGAGCACAGCTCCCATGAGGGATATAATCAATAACAGTGACGCCACAGGATGCGTCGCCAAATGGGGCATAGAGCTTTCAGCTTTTGATATTGAGTATAAACCTCAGACAGCAATCAAATCCCAAATCCTTGCTAACTTTGTTGCTGATTGGACAGAGACGAAGGAGAACATGATCCTCCCTGAGTCGGAATATTGGACCCTCTACTTCGATGGGTCTAAGGCTCGCGGGGGCTCGATGTAATTACCTCGGTGAATTACGCTCCTAGTTACAAGCCTGGATGAGCAGAAATGGTTGAAATAGTACGGTGGGGCCCAAATGCCACTCACAGGTAGACCTTTCGGCCGTCCCAACCATTTCCAAACATCGGGACAAGAACGGGCGGCGTAATCGGCAGGCGAAGGGATCAACTACATACACAAATGAGTATGTATGCAAGCCACCATACAATGGTTCTCAGAGTCATTCCATCTAAAAAGAAAGGAAATATAGCAACGCCATACGGCAAGATCCAAATATCCTAGATAGATATAATAGTTTAGGATATCTCCTCATACATCAAACATCAGAGTATCAGGCGGAAGCGGAAGACAAAATCCGAGTACGGATAAGAAGCAAATCGGCATAAGATGCCCCATAAATAAACACATCCCGCCCACAGATCTCACGGATCCCCGTTCCCGGAATCTCTACACCGAATGATCGTTGCCCACATCGTCCGTCTCCTCCACCCAGTATCCATCTTGCGAGGGTACCTGTTCATCTGAATCAAATAATTTATCGTGAGACCCTAGGGTACTCGGCAGAAGTCTTTATGCCTCTAAAGGGACACATCCTGGGTGACGAATTGCAGCAAAAGATAAACCCTAACAATTCTAGAGATACTGCTAACCATCCGCCTAACCAGAGATGAGCGGATGTCCGTGAATTAATACAACAGTTATAGCAGTAATATTAAGATCCATCCTCCTCCCGCCATCGACGAGGAAGCGTATTTAACAACCCCCCCATCCGTTGGCAGTTTTATTAACCATTCCATGAGTGTTGCACTATTTACTAGTCAGTTATTTAGTCAAATTAAAAGCGGTACTTTAGTTATTCTTGTCTATGATCGAGAAACTGTGCTCCAAGTCGTCCATAACCGCGGACACGGCTTTGAAAATTTTACCTGCAGGTGCACAAATAGCAACACACACTGATCAACCTCGAAAACCAAATCAAAACCCAACGAGGCCACGACAAAGCGATCACAGGATTCGAAATATTTTAGGGGCCACCCCATTAAGCTACCAGCAGAAGTTGGCCGACTTGAGACGGACTCAAGGTTTGTGTCAATGCTCAGAAACGATCGGGAACCCAAATGTGACTGGCTTGTCGACACTGGTGAAAACACTACGCTTACCTAACCAGTACAGGTGCAGTACATCGCACAATTTTAAATAAAGCAGTAAAGCATGGCATAAGTACAGGATAGTAAATAAAACCTCAAACTAGTTTGTGGCCCCAAGAAATAAGAATGAATCAAGGTCTGGCTCAGGGGGGTTCATAAGCATCCCGGATGTGGATAGCGCGAATATTCAAGGAACAGGAATCAAGTACTCGGGGTCCTACGGGACACAAGTGAGCCTGAAAAACCAAATAGAATATGGCTCACCGATGCCACTTTCATTAGTTATCCCATTACTACTCAGGTTAAGTTGTTTAGGTACCTCGTTATCCATCGACCCTCACATACCCTACACATGTTGTTTCTCGACTCGCATGGCTCGCATAACTCGTAGTAATGGCTCATGGGATGGAGGAACAAGCTTCGGTGGGGTTTAAAAGTAAAGGCTATGCAATACTTGGGATTCAATTTAATGCAATCGCGACTCAATGATGCAAGAATAAGAAAGAGGCAATAGGTACTATATGTATGCAAGCATGTGGTAGTGCTTGCCTGGCAGCTCAGTTGAAACGAGGGACGGATCTGGGTAGTGCTCCTGGGTTTCTTGATATATCCCCCGTCACGCCTATTCATGAAGAACCAAACAAACAAGGGCCAACATAAATAAAGTGCACAAGCATATGAATAAGATGCAAGCAAACAATCATGCCATGATGAATGATGCACAATTTGCATGGCAATAAAGTAGCATGGGATGGGTGAGGTGTGGAATACAAGGAATAAGCATTTTATTGAGCTTAGGCCACATTTTATCCTCATATTAGTTGCTGTATACTTTATATTTATATGATGCATGCTTCAAATCAAAACATGGAATGCATAAACAGAAAGGTCTCGTCGAGCTAATCATTTTAGACATATTATTTGTTAAATTTGGAGTTATAAAACAAAAGTTATTAATTAATTAAGGTAAAAGGGCATTTTATTGTAATTTTAATCAACTTGGAAAAATAAAGTGTTCAAAATATATTTTGGATGGCATATTTGAGTTCCTCACATTTTTCTGATTTGAAAACATATATTATTTGCATTATTTGGATTTATATGTTAAAAGATATTTAAAAACAGATTTAAATTTGAATTTGAATTAATTTTGAAAAGATTTGAATTAAAACAGATTACAGGAAAAACTTTTGTCACTCGTCAACCTAGCTACGTACACCCACAGTGGGTCCAGCTGACTTCAAGACCTTAGCCTACAAAAAGCTTTTATCACCATGAAATGTTTCTAGCCCATGAATGACAGTGGGGCCACAAGATCTCAAGGGGCCACACGCTGGCGAGCCGTGACGCCGACACGGGCGATCCAGGGGTACTGCGGGTTGAGTTTTAAAAAGGCTAGGGGGTGTTCTGTAAAACGTGCAGAGAGGCTGACGGTGGGGCAGGCTGGACCGCGGGTTTAGGAGTAAAAAGCTATAGGTGTTTTTCTGCAAAAACGGCGACGCGGTACTATGGATCTTCCTCTGCGCTGCGGACGGGTCGGTGCACGACAGGGCACGGGGCGTGGCGCGCGGGATCGAACTCTGGACCTGGCATGCGCGCGTGTAGGCGGATACCGCTGCGGTGGCCTGGCGTTGTTGTCAGGGAGGTGGGCGTGGCCTAGGTGAGGTGCTACGTGGAGCGAGAGCGTGCAGACGCCAGTGCACTCCGCTTGAGTCCGTTCGACGGAAAGTCCGGCGAGGCTAGGGCGGTTCAGAGAGGCGGACCAAGTCAGGGGGGTGGAGAGGCTCACCGCGAGGCTGTCGGTGGCGTCGGGTCGGGCAGGGGAGCGGTCGATCGGCGACGAGGCAGACGATCTGGAGCTAGGGTTTGGCGTCGGGGCGACGGTGGTTCAGCGCTTCTGGGACTCCTCCTCCTCGACGGCGTGTACGGAGCGGATGCAGAGGACCTCCTTGTCCTCCTCGATCACCTCCCCGTCACGCTTGTCGTCTGGGTCGAAGCAGCACCGGTGGAGCAGACGGTGGCCGGCGAGAGGAAGCTGGGGTCGGTGGAGAAGGAGGGAGGAAGGCCAGGGCGCCTCGGCCAGATCTGGAGAGGCCAGAGGAGAGCCGAGAGGGAGTAGATAGGGACGGGAGAGGAGAGGGGGTGCCGTGGGGGAGTGGGTAGGTTAAAGGTGGCTCACCTTTTTTCCCTCCTTCACGTGCTCGAGCTGGGAGGCCAGGGCAGGCACGGGCAGGGGCTTCCAGGTGGGGCAGGGCAGGCCAGGCTCGGGTGGTTCGGCGTGGGGCATGCAGGGTAGGGAGAGAGGAGAAAATAGGAGAGGGGAGGCTCGGGCTAGGTTGGTACTAGGGTTGGGTAGAGAGAGAGGGAGTAGATGAGGTGTGGGACCAGGGAGAGGGGTAGCCAGGTGGGGCCTACAGGGCAGAGAGAGGAGAGAGGCCGAGAGAGGCAGGTGGGTAGCTAGGTTTTGCTAGAGAGAGAGAGGCTAGATGGAGGGTGGTATGGTAGATGGTGGTAGAGGTGTAGGTGATTAGTGTAGGATTTTAGATAGAGGTTTGGGTGATGTGTTTCCTTTTGGCAAGCTCAAGCAAGACCAAAGCAAGATCAAACAAGAGCTAGACCAAAGGGAGGAAGAGATAAAAGGTGGTGATGGGGTGGATGGAGATGATATTTAGGGTGTAGATGCTTGCATGCATCAAGCATGATCAAACATAAGAGGGGTAGAGAGAGATGTGGGGAATGATCCACTCAAAATTCAAATAAAAACCAAAAGGCTAGAATGTGGTGATACTTGCATGGGCCATGCATAAATAATTAATACCATGCTTATTTTGTGAAAACAAGATTATTTACATGGCATTATTCTTATGCATTCCAAAATGTGGAGTAAGGCCTAAGCAAAAGAATTTAAGAGAAAGTTCCAAGTGGATTAGATGTAGATGATCACATTGGATTATAATTGGGACTAGCTAGTGTGTATATTCCACTAGATGCTTACTATTCCCAAAAATATTCCCACATGAGCATAAATCCATAATAATCCATATGGAAGCTAGGAAAAAGGGTTCCACTCACAAGGCATGCAAAGGTGTCCATGTGGCTCTCATATATCAATAATGTGAAAACAACATGATGCTAAGATGAGAGCATGTGGAAATAGAATTGGATCCATCCCAACCCACATGAGCTAGAGGTAAAACCAAATAAATTGCAATGCTCATATATGGTGGAATGGTGGAAAGATGGGGTGATGACAAGAAAGGTGGTGGAGTTAAATAAAAGATATGCCCCCAACTCAACTTGGGCATTTAAACAATATATCAACAACCAAATACAATATCAAGAGGCAAATACAATTAATAATGCATATGAGATAAGAACCAAATGGAAAAGGGTTTTATATGATGCTCAAATGCAAGGTGGCATGATGACATGAGCATGATATAATGATGTTGCAACAATTATATGTTTGAAGTAGCCATTATATTACTAGACCAAGTAGCATTACAATTGTTAGACAATTGGGGTGCTACAACTCTCCCCCACTAAACAGGAATCTCGCCCCGAGATTCTAGGAAGAAGAAGAAGGCACAAAGAGGGTAGGATACTTGGCACAGAGCTCATCTTCACATTCCCAAGTGGCTTCATCAACGGAATGGTGCGACCACTGCACCTTACAGAACTTGATGGACTTGTTGCGAGTCCTTCTTTCTGCGACTTCAAGGATTTTTGTGGGGTGTTCTTGATAAGACAGGTCTTCTTGGAGATTGATAAGCTCATGGTCCACGGTCCTGCCGGGATCCTTGAAGCACTTCTTGAGCTGAGAGATGTGGAAAACATCATGGACCTTGAGTTTTTCCGGGAGCTCAAGAGCATAAGCAACTTCTCCTCTTCTTCCACGAATTTTGAAAGGACCGATGTATCTAGGAGCCAGCTTTGCTTTGATACCAAAATGGTGCGTGCCTCTCATGGGAGTGACACGAAGGTAAACGAGATCACCAGGGACATACTCCATGTCCGTGTGCTTCCTGTCATAATTGCTCTTCTGGCGACTTTGAGCAATCCTCAGATTTTCAAGAATGATGTGAACTTTCTCCTCCGCTTGAGTCACAATGTCAGGGCCAAACAATATTCTTTCTCCTGCACCCGACCAACCAATCGGAGTTCTGCATTTGCAGCCATAGAGAGCCTCAAATGGTGCCATCTTTAGACTTTTCTGGAAGCTGTTGTTGTAAGAGAATTCAGCATAAGGAAGACATTCTTCCCACTTCATGCCAAAAGAGATGACACAAGCACAAAGCATATCCTCCAGAATCTGATTGATCCTTTCAACTTGTCCTTGCGACTGAGGGTGGTAAGCTGTGCTGAAGTTCAACTTTGTTCCCAAAGCATTTTGGAAACTTTCCCAGAACTTGGAAGTGAAGATGCTTCCACGGTCAGAACTGATCTCAAGCGGAACCCCATACAGAGAGACAATTCTGATGATATAGACCTCAGCCAACTGAATTGCAGAAATGGTTTCCTTGACGGGGAAGAAGTGAGCCACTTTAGAAAGCCTGTCAATGACAACAAAGATTGCATTATTGCCCTTCTGCGACCTAGGAAAACCAGTTATGAAGTCCATCTCTACTTTCTCCCATTTCCATTCCGGGGGTTTCAATGGCTGTAGAAGACCGGAAGGTTTCTGATGAACAGCTTTCACTCATGCGTACATCACACTCGAGACATACTTGGCACAATATCGTTTCAAACCCGGCCACCAATATTGTGTTTTCAAGTCCATGTACATCTTTGTGCTGCCAGGGTGGATAGAAAGAACAGAATCATGCGCCTCCTTGAGAACTTGCTCTCTCAAACCCGGGTAGTTCGGAACAAACATCCGGTGTTCAAAGAAAAGCGTGCCTTGGTCATCGACGTGGAAGGACTCATACTTCGGAAGCTGAAGTTTGGAGATGATCTTTCTTGTGTACGGATCACCAAGCTGAAAGGAGCGAACCTTTTCTTCCAAGAGAGGGGTTGCGGAAGGTTCAGGAGATACCCTTGTTCCACAATTTCAAGGTTGAGCTGACGGAATTCCTCGCACAAGAGAGGTTGTTGTTCTTCCATCATGAGGTTGTTGACATAAGCTTTGCGGCTGAGAGCATCTGCCATGACATTAGCTTTGCCCGGAGTGTAGTTGATGGTCAAATCAAAATCATTGATTGCTTCAATCCATCTCCTCTGCCGAAGGTTGAGATCAGGCTGAGTGAAGATATACTTCAAACTCTTGTGATCAGAAAAGATTTCACAATGGTTGCCAAGCAAGTAGTGCCTCCATACTTTCAAAGCAAAGACAACTGCTGCGAGCTCGAGGTCATGTGTAGGATAGTTGATCTCATGCATCTTCAACTGTCGAGAGGCATAAGCAACAACTTGTTTTTCTTGCAGGAGGACCGCACCCAATCCTTGCAAAGAGGCGTCGCAGAATATCTAGAAGGGCTTGGATGTATCCGGAGGAACCAAGACTGGTGTGGAAGTGAGCTTATCTTTGAGTGTCTCAAAGCTTGCTTGACATGCAGGAGTCCAAAGGTATTTCTTGCCTTTCTTGAGGAGATCGGTAAGAGGCTTCACTATCTTCGAAAAGTTCTGAACGAAGCGACGGCAATAACTAGCCAAACCATGGAAACTCCGCACTTCTTTGACATTGACAGGAGGAAGCCATTCAACAATTGTCCTTACAGTTTCTGGGTTGACTACAATGCCCTTGGCAGAGATGACGTGACCAAGATAGGTTACTTGAGGCAGCCAAAACTCACACTTGGAGAACTTTGCATACAAGCGGTTCTCACGAAGCTTGTTTAGGACACACCGAAGGTGTTCTTCATGTTCTTCCTTCGACTTAGAATAGACTAGGATGTCATCCAGATAGACCACAACGAACTTGTCAAGATACTCCATGAAAACCGAGTTCATGAGCCTCGAGAAGGTGCGTTGGTGAGACCGAAAGACATGACCGTGTACTCATACAGGCCATAGCGGGTGGTGAAAGCTGTTTTGGGAACATCTTCCTTGCGAATCTTGATTTGGTGATAACCACTTCTCAAGTCGAGCTTAGAGAATACCACAGCTCCAGCTAGCTGATCGAAGAGATCATTAATCCGCGGAAGGGGATATTTATTCTTGATGGTTTTAGCATTGAGAGCCCGATATTCAACACAAAGTCTATCAGTCTCGTCTCGCTTCTTCACAAAGATTGTTGGGCTACCCCAAGAAGAAGTACTATGCTGAATGAAACCCAACTTCTCTTGTTCATCAAGATGCCGTTTGAGTTCAGCCAACTCAGCAGGACCCATTTTATAAGGTCGCTTGGAGATAGGAGCGGTACCAGGTTCAAGCTCAATTACAAACTCAACCTCACGATCCGGAGGCATACCCGCAACTCTTCGTGAAAGACATCCGGGAACTCACAGGACCGGAACACTGAATAGCTTCCATAGCATCATCATTCAGAGCCGCCAAAGAGAAAAGCTGGATAGCAGGAGTCAGACTCGGAGAATAGACTATATGGCCTTCAGGAATCTTCAGAGAAACCGAGCGTTCAGCACAATCAATCACAGCTGCATTTGCTGTCAACCAATCCATGCCCAAGATGACATCAATGTCGATTGCCCGCAACAATTAAGGAAGCCGAGAACGAAGAGCCACCAATCTCAATTTGATTGCCATGGCTGATTTTAGAAGCTGCCATTGTTGCTCCGGAGAGAAAGGACCATTAACCGCTTAAGGAGAGGATCCATAGCTAACTCATGCTCATTTGCAAACTTGTGAGACACAAAGAATGCGATGCAGAATCAAACAAAACTCGTGCAGGACTGAGTTAACGGAAAGCATACCCATCACAACTCCAGTGCATGCTCGGCTTGAGCGGCGTTACACAGCTTAGCACGAGCAAGAGACCCGGCTTGGTGTTGATGTTGAGAGCCCGAGGTGGTGGTGCGAACCAAAGGAGAGCTTGCAGATCTTGGAGGTGGTAGAGGAAGAGCCTTGTTTTCATCGGCAGCCCAGATCGATGCCCAGTGTCTCCACAAGTGAAACAAGCACAGTGGACGTGGAGCAACGTGGCTGGGGACTCCGCCAGCGCCCGTGGTAGTGGTGGTTGTAGCCCCGGAGCGGCGGTGAGGAAGTTTGGTGGCCTTGCCGCCAAGCTTGAAGGTCTTGGTGGAGCCGGAGCGACGGTGGGGTGTTAGGAACCCGCATAACGACGCTTAGAAGGAGTTGACATAGCTGAAGAGCTTGCTGCATCGCGGTTGTGTTTCTTTGACTCCTCAAACACTTTCCTACTTGCTTCTTCCTGCAGAGCTGTATGCTGGAGTTCTAGAAAAGACGCCGGCCTTGCGTGTGTGATTGCATATTTAATCGATGCATTGAGCCCTTGCCTGAATCTCTTTTGCTTCTTCTTGTCATCAGAGATCTCATCGCCACCATAACGAGAAAGGTTCATGAAGTTCCTGATGTAGGTATTGACATTGTCATTGCCACCTTGAGGTTGAGAAACACTTCCTTCATCCTCTCCATGACAATTTCGACAGATATCGCTCTTTGAAAGCTCCAGTGAACTGTCCCCAAGTAGGCTGAAAACCGGCTTGGCCTTCGTGTAATTCTCCCACCAGAGCTGCATCTCCTTCGTAAGGTGAGTAGCACACTTTACCCATTCTTGCTCAGAACATCAGTGATCATCGCAGCCTTGACATCTCACGCAACCAATCATCAACATCAAGTGGTTGATCAGAAACATCAAACTGGCGTGGGTTGAACTTCAGAAAGCTTTTGATGTCTCCTCGCTTGGGAGGTGGAGGTAGCGGAACAAACTCATTCCTCCTGACACTTTCTTCAAAACGCTGCTGGTTCTGCTGCATTGCTGCCAAGGCATTGGCGATGCTTGACAACGCTGCCCCCAGTTCAGGTTGTATGTCCTCCTCAGAACGGCGTGGTGGTGCCATCCTGTTATTGATATAAAACACAAGTCAGTACTATGATGGAAAATAATAATAATCCAAGATAGTACCAAGATGGAATTAACCAAGATTAAAGGATACAATTTACTAAGATGATATTAAAATATCAACAAAGTTCAAAGCACCTAGAAGATATTAAGCATATCGCACACGACTGAAAAGGAGTGTGGTACACAAATATATCAAAGAAAAATTTTCCGCAAATTTCGGCATTAAAATACCAATAGATGCGCAAAATCACTTAACGAATCAAGATTAGTGACTCTACCAATTCAATATACAAGAGCGAATGATAAGAGTAGTGGTATGGTCGCGACTCCATCCCGCACTCAAATCATTACTCCGCACATGAACAAGTAGAACACATATCCCAACACCTTCTTCTCACGATGAACCTAAAGATTAGTAACTACGGAAACGAACACCCCAACCAAGATAACGTCGGATAACAAAGAGTGAGACAGATCGCGGCGGTATACAACAAATCAGATAGATCGCGTCGGTTTGCAAAAGCCTGTTGGTATGGAATGTACCAACAGTTGATAACCAAAGGCAGATTGCGATAACAACTTGGATGCAACAGATAGACAAGGAATTACACACACACACACACAACCTATGGTACTACGGAAACCCAGAACACGTGAATCCTAGTTTGAATTTTGAGAAGAGGATTGAAAACGTTACACTTCCTTACCAGAAAAGGGTGGTGGTTGGGTAAGAAGAAAAGTGGAAGCAGTCCTACTCTCGCGTTTGTTTTTCCATAGTATACATAGCTACCAAAAATATTTTCTAGACTGACAACGACCATTTGGCTGAGACCCTGAAGGGCGGGATGGCTCTGATACCAATTGTAACTACCTCGGTGAATTACGCTCCTAGTTACAAGCCTAGATGAGCAAAAATGGTTGAAATAATGCAATTGGGGCCCAAATGCCACTCACAGTAGACCTTTCGCCGTCCCAACCATTTCCAAACATCGGACAAGAACGGGCGCGAATCGGCAAAGGAAGGGATCAACTACATACACAAATGAGTATGTATGCAAGCCACCATACAATGGTTCTCAGAGTCATTCCATCTAAAAAGAAAGGAAATATAGCAACGCCATACGGCAAGATCCAAATATCCTAGATAGATATAATAGTTTAGGATATCTCCTCATATATCAAACATCAGAGTATCAGGCGGAAGCGGAAGACAAAATCCGAGTACGGATAAGAAGCAAATCGGCATAAGATGCCCCATAAATAAACACATCCCGCCCAAAGATCTCACGGATCCCCGTTCCCGGAATCTCTACACCGAATGATCGTTGCCCACATCGTCCGTCTCCTCCACCCAGTATCCATCTTGCGAGGGTACCTGTTCATCTGAATCAAATAATTTATCGTGTGAGACCCTAGGGGTACTCAGCAAGTCTTTATGCCTCTAAAGGGGACACATCCTGGGGTGACGCAATTGCAGCAAAAGATAAACCCTAACAATTCTAGAGATACTCGCTAACCATCCGCCTAACCAGAGATAGACGGATGTCCGTGAATTAATACAACAGTTATAACAGTAATATTAACAGATCCATCCTCCTCCCCGCTTACCGACGAGGAAGCGGACGAACAACCCCCCCATCCGTTGGCAGTTTTACTAACCATTCAATGAGTGTTGCACTATTTACTAGTCAGTTATTTAGTCAAATTTAAAGCGGTACTTTAGTTATTCTTGTCTATGATCGAGAAACTGTGCTCCAAGTCGTCCATAACCGCGGACACGGCTTTCAGAAAGTTTTACCCTGCAGGGGTGCACAAATAGCAACACACACTCGATCAACCTCGGAAAAACCAAATCAAAACCCAATGAGGCAGTCACGACAAAGCGATCACAGGATTCATAAATATTTCAAGGGGCCACCCCATTAAGCTACCCACGACGAAGTTGGCCAACTTCGAGACGGACTCAAGGTTTGCGTCAATGGCTGTAAACGACTGGGAACCCGAAAATGTTACTGGGCTTGTCGATACCGCGAAAACACTCCGCTTACCTAAACAGAACAGGTGCAGTACATAGCACAATTTTAAATAAAGCAGTAAAGCATGGCATAAGTACAGGATAGTAAATAAAACCTCAAACTAGTTTGTGGCCCCAAGAAATAAGAATGAATCAAGCTCTGGCTCAGGGGGGTTCATAAGCCTCCCGGATGTGGATAGCGCGAATATTCAAGGAACAGGAATCAAGTACTCGGGGTCCTACGGGACACAAGTGAGCCTGAAAAACCAAATAGCGAATATGGCTCACCGATGCCACTTTCATTAGTTATCCCATTACTACTCAGGTTAAGTTGTTTAGGTACCTCGTTATCCATCGACACTCACATACCCTACACATGCTGTTCTCGACTGCATGGCTCGAGACAACTCTGTAGTAATGGCTCATGGGATGGAGGAACAAGCTTCGGTGGGGTTTAAAAGTAAAGGCTATGCAATACTTGGGATTCAATTTAATGCAATCGCGACTCAATGATGCAAGAATAAGAAAGAGGCAATAGGTACTATATGTATGCAAGCATGTGGTAGTGCTTTCAGCGGCAGCTTTGAAGCGAGGGACGGATCTGGGTAGTTCTCCCTGGTTTCTTGATATATCCCCTTTCGCCGTCTATTCAGGAAGAACCAAACAAACAAGGGCCAACATAAATAAAGTGCACAAGCATATGAATAAGATGCGTCAAGCAAACAATCATGCCATGATGAATGATGCACAATTTGCATGGCAATAAAGTAGCATGGCATGGGTGAGGTGTGGAATACAAGGAATAAGCATTTTATTGAGCTTAGGCCACATTTTATCCTCATATTAGTTGCTGTATACTTTATATTTATATGATGCATGCTTCAAATCAAAACATGGAATGCATAAACAGAAAGGTCTCGTCGAGCTAATCATTTTAGACATATTATTTGTTAAATTTGGAGTTATAAAACAAAAGTTATTAATTAATTAAGGTAAAAGGGCATTTTATTGTAATTTTAATCAACTTGGAAAAATAAAGTGTTCAAAATATATTTTGGATGGCATATTTGAGTTCCTCACATTTTTCTGATTTGAAAACATATATTATTTGCATTATTTGGATTTATATGTTAAAAGATATTTAAAAACAGATTTAAATTTGAATTTGAATTAATTTTGAAAAGATTTGAATTAAAACAGATTACAGGAAAAACTTTTGTCACTCCCTCGAACCTAGCCACAGACACTGACCAGTGTGTCCAGCGTTGACTCGAAAGACCACATGAAAGCTTTTATCACCATGAAATTCTAGCCCCAGCGAATGACAGGTGGGGCCACAGCATCTCCAGGGCCACACGCGGGCGAGCCAGCGGTGACGCGACACGTGGGCGATCCAGGGGTACTGCGGGTTGAGTTTTAAAAAGGCTAGGGGGTGTTCTGTAAAACGTGCAGAGAGGCTGACGGTGGGGCAGGCTGGACCGCGGGCTTAGGAGTAAAAAGCTATAGGGGGGTTTCTGCAAAAACGGTGACACGGTACTGTGGATCTTCCTCTGCGCTGCGGACGGGTCGGTGCACGACAGGGCACGGGGCGCGGCGCGCGGGATCGAACTCTGGACCTGGCGTGCGCGCGCGTAGGCGGATACCGCTGCGGTGGCCTGGCGTTGTTGTCAGGGAGGTGGGCGTGGCCTAGGTGAGGTGCTACGTGGAGCGAGAGCGTGCAGACGCCAGTGCACTCCGGCACGCGGAGTCCGTTCGACGGAAAGTCCGGCTAGGCTAGGGCGGTTCAGAGAGGCGGACCAAGTCAGGGGGGTGGAGAGGCTCACCGCGAGGCCTCGGTGGGCGTGGTCGGCAGGGAGCGGTCGATCGGCGACGAGGCAGACGATCTGGAGCTAGGGTTTGGCGTCGGGGCGGCGGTGGTTCAGCGCTTCTGGGACTCCTCCTCCTCGACGGCGTGTACGGAGCGGATGCAGAGGACCTCCTTGTCCTCCTCGATCACCTCCCCGTCGCGCTTGTCGTCTGGGTCGAGCCACGGTGGAAGCCGTGGTGGTGGCGAGAGGAAGCTGGGGGATGGAGAAGGAGGAGGAAGGCAGGCGCCTCGGCCAGATCTAGAGAGCCGAGAGGAGAGCCGAGAGGGAGTAGATAGGGACGGGAGAGGAGAGGGGGTGCCGTGGGGGAGTGGGTAGGTTAAAGGTGGCTCGGCCACCTTTTTCCCCCTCCTTCACGTGCTCGAGCTGGGAGGCCAGGGCAGGCACGGGCAGGGGCTTCCAGGTGGGGCAGGGCAGGCCAGGCTCGGGTGGTTCGGCGTGGGGCATGCAGGGCAGGGAGAGAGGAGAAAAGAGGAGAGGGGAGGCTCGGGCTAGGTTGGTACTAGGGTTGGGTAGAGAGAGAGAGGGAGTAGATGAGGTGTGGGACCAGGGAGAGGGGTAGCTGTGTGGGCCTACAGGCGAGAGAGGAGAGAGGCCGAGAGAGGCGGGTGGGTAGCTAGGTTTTGCTAGAGAGAGAGGCTAGATGGAGGGTGGTATGGATGGTGGTAGAGGTGTAGGTGATTAGTGTAGGATTTTAGATAGAGGTTTGGGTGATGTGTTTCCTTTTGGCAAGCTCAAGCAAGAACAAAGCAAGATCAAACAAGAGCTAGACCAAAGGGAGGAAGAGATAAAAGGTGGTGATGGGGTGGATGGAGATGATATTTAGGGTGTAGATGCTTGCATGCATCAAGCATGATCAAACATAAGAGGGGTAGAGAGAGATGTGGGGAATGATCCACTCAAAATTCAAATAAAAACCAAAAGGCTAGAATGTGGTGATACTTGCATGGGCCATGCATAAATAATTAATACCATGCTTATTTTGTGAAAACAAGATTATTTACATGGCATTATTCTTATGCATTCCAAAATGTGGAGTAAGGCCTAAGCAAAAGAATTTAAGAGAAAGTTCCAAGTGGATTAGATGGAGATGATCACATTGGATTATAATTGGGACTTGCTAGTGTGTATATTCCACTAGATGCTTACTATTCCCAAAAATATTCCCACATGAGCATAAATCCATAATAATCCATATGGAAGCTAGGAAAAAGGGTTCCACTCACAAGGCATGCAAAGGTGGCCATGTGGCTCTCATATATCAATAATGTGAAAACAACATGATGCTAAGATGAGAGCATGTGGAAATAGAATTGGATCCATCCCAACCCACATGAGCTAGAGGTAAAACCAAATAAATTGCAATGCTCATATATAGTGGAATGGTGGAAAGATGGGGTGATGACAAGAAAGGTGGTGGAGTTAAATAAAAGATATGCCCCCAACTCAACTTGGGCATTTAAACAATATATCAACAACCAAATACAATATCAAGAGGCAAATACAATTAATAATGCATATGAGATAAGAACCAAATGGAAAAGGGTTTTATATGATGCTCAAATGCAAGGTGGCATGATGACATGAGCATGATATAATGATGTTGCAACAATTATATGTTTGAAGTAGCCATTATATTACTAGACCAAGTAGCATTACAATTGTTAGACATTTGGGGTGCTACACTCGGGGGCTGGCGTGGTGCTCAAATCACCCCAAGGAGATAAACTTATATACGTGTTGCAGATCCACTTCACAGCGAAAAATAATATTGCCGAGTATGAAGCACTGCTACATGGAATCCGGATTGCTAAGGATATTGGCATCCGACGTTTGATGTGTTATGGAGATTCGGATCTTGTTGCTCAACAAGTGTCGGATATTTGTAATGCAAATAAACGCATGGCAGCATACAAAGCTGTCATGGATGATCTATCTAAATCATTCGAAGGGTTTGAAGTTCAACACATCCCTCGAGTAGAAAATGAGGAAGCATATGCACTATCTCGGATAGGTTCTGCGCGGAAAGAGCCCCTGGATGGCTCTTTTTTAGAGCACCTCAAAGTTCCCTCAATAAAGGGTGTAGATGAGGAATATCCGACCAAATCCGACTCACCTTTGATAGCAGTTCTGGCTGTAATTCCCAGCTGGACTCAACCCTACCTTGATTATTTGGTAGATGGCAAATTACCCGAAGATGAGGTTCTGAGCCGGCAGATTACCCGACGAGCCAAAGCCTACACTATAGTGAAAGGTGAGCTCTATAAGCGGAGTATTTCTGTGGGTTTTCAGCGTTGTGTGTCTCCGGAAAAAGGAGTGGAAATCCTAAGAGAAATCCACGAAGGCGAGTGTGGACACCACGCTACAGCCAAATCTTTAGTGGCAAAAGCTTTTAGACATGGATTTTTCTGGCTTACAGCTCAGGCAGATGCCAAACGATTAGTCAAGACGTGCAAAGGCTGCCAAAAGTACGCCAAACAAGCTCATGTTGCGGCTGATCAGCTGCGAATAGTACCTATAACATGGCCTTTTGCGGTCTGGGGGCTTGATATGGTAGGACCATTTAAACGGGATCCAAGTGTATTTACTCACCTCTTAGTGATGGTGGATAAATTCACCAAATGGATTGAGGCTAAACCTATCACTAGTTGTGATGGAGCAACAGCTAAAAGATTTGTCTAGGATGTTATAATTCGGTATGGTTATCCGCATAGCATTATCACGGACAACGGGAGTAACTTCTCTATGGGAGAATTGGCCAAAATATCCGTCTAGACATTGTGTCGGTCGCACATCGACAGGCTAACAGACAAGTTGAAAGAGCAAATGGTTTAATCCTACAAGGCCTAAAACCGAGACTCGAAGCACCACTACGACGTGCTGCGGGGGCTTGGGCAGAGGAATTACCCTCTGTAATATGGAGTTTACGAACGACTCCGAACATGTCAACCAGGTACACACCTTTCTTCTTGGTCTATGGTGCAAAAGCAGTTCTTCCTAGTGATTTGATTCACACTTCTCCTAGAGTGGCTGCGTATATTGAGGAGGATGCCGAGATTTCTCAACAAAATGATCTCGACTTAGTAGAAGAAGTTCGCGTTGTTGCTGAAATGAGATCAACAACGTATCAGCAGAAGTTACGTAAGTATCATAGCCAGAGAGTCAGAAATAGATCTTTCAATAAAGGCGATTTGGTTCTCTGGCTTGTGCAACAAAGAAAGCACAAACTTTCCCCAGTATGGGAAGGGCCCTTTTTAGTTAGTCGAGTATTGCACAATGGTTCATATTACTTAACTGACATGAGGCCAGTCAAAGAAAGACCTACTACTAAGAAGAGAAAGAGAGCTGGAGGCAGTACAAATCCGAATGAGTTAGACAGACCATGGAACATCGCTCAGCTACGTTCCTTGTATTCTTAGTTTATCCTTCTTTGTAACCATACATATGTACATGTTCTATGAGAAATAAAAGTTTTGGTTGCCTCAAGTTTTTCTGAGAAGTTTTTACCATCTTATTTCCAAATGATCATGTCATAGTCGAAAATCCCATAATGCTTGAAAGTACTTTATGCTCATGTTCGTTCTGGTTTAGATTTTTGATTCTAAAATTACTACCCTCGGGTATAACTCTAAAGTTTCTAGTCTTTACTTTGGTTATTTGTCTGATTGTTGGATGCGGGCATTTTCTGAGTAGTGAATTGTTGGTACTGGAAGCCGGCTTTGTTTCTGAGTTTAAACTGGTTTAGCAATTGAGCTCCGTTGCTCGGCAAAGTTTCCGGCAGAAGGTTTAGCCAGCTCACGAAAGGGACGAGGCGGAAAGCCAGATAAACGATGAGTATAGATGAAAAAATACAAGTGATGATGTAAACATTTCAGGCACACAAAAATTTAAAGCCAAAAGTGCTGAATAGATCAAAAGCTTAGCACTAGCAAAATTATAGTACTTCATATTTACAGACACATCATGTTTTTTTTTAGATAATACAAATGTTTCTAGCAATCTATGATGCAGGACGAGATGAAGGAGCTGCCGGCTCGCTGGATATGTCGCCTTGATATTGTTCTGAGATGTCCACATCCGATACGGTGTGGTCATCGTCGGAAACTTCTGCTGATTCTTTGGGAGGAGGAGGTGGTGTGTCCACGCGGGTGAAAAGGGGAGTGTCGTAGCTTGTCAAATCAGCCACATGACACCCATATCCGGCGCAGGAGTCCATGATGGCCTTGATGTCCTGCTCCTAGCCGTCTTCATCTACTTTGCAGTACCCTCTGGTCACTTGCCATATTGCCATGTTTCCATGGTGGCTCATGACCATGGTGAGAGCGTTCTGCGCCGCGGTCCGCGCGTAGGACATGTTCCAATCCTAGACAAGTTGCGGCATCTCTTTTGCTTTGTCCCGCACCTAAAAATCCGACATGCTATGTATGTCCAAAATCTTGAGAGCTTCGCCAATATCCTCAAGGGATTGGCGGAAGTCATGAAGCAGGTCACCGACTTGGGTAAGCCGGTGGGTGCGGGGCTCGGTGGAGGTAGAGTCCATCAAGTTCAGAGGACCTATGCACAAAATAGTTAATAAAAATCCGACATTGAAACAGGTCGAAGAAAATAGAAAGTTCAGAGGGATGGAATATACCAAAAATGACGTCATCAATCTTGGTCTTCTCTTCCCGAAGACTCCGGAGTTCAGCCCAGAGTGCCTCGGAAAGGTCCTTCTCTCTGCACAACTCATTAATGAGGTCCGAGATTTGCTGATCTTGAGCGGCAATCTTGCGATCGTGCTTGTCAGTAGCCATGGAGGAGGACTCGAGAACTTGAGCTATGCTCTTCTCATGATCCGCTTTGAGTTTGTCCAGCTCTTGGCGAAGTTCCTCGTTCTCCACCACTAAGGTTTTGAGGTTCTCGGCCTCTTCAATCATGCCACCGGATTGTTTTACCGGCGCTGTAAGTCAAAAATAACAACAGTTCAGAAAAATTCGACTACGAAAACATGAAAGACAAGCTTTGAGTCTCGAAATATTTACCTTCGGCCTCATCCTTGGAGACCTTAAGTTCAGCATTTTTAAGTCGGAGAGCCTTGATCTCTCTCTGCTTGTCACAGACATTTTTCAACAAATCCTGGTTATAGGAACATACTTTTTGTAAGTCAGAATACCCAAAGTCAGAAGTCTACTAAAGACTCGGGCTAATATTTTTATTAATATCAGCACGAGCCTTGGGGGCTACACTAGTTCATTCTTTGGCATCCTAATGAAGCATAAACCCAGATTATATATCCTACTTCATGCTTGTGGGCTAAAGGATATGATATGAAACAAAGGAAAAATAAGAGTTAGAATTCCGACTTACATATTGCTCGCGAGTGAGTTTATCCAAACTCGCATTTACTTCAACAGCGACCTTCTCGGCGAGAGTCAGAGGGACCACAGGCGCTGTTGGAAGCTCACTGGTCCTTATCCTCTCATCGCGAAGACGCACTTGTGCAAGAAGGTCAGGGAACTTGATATCCTCTGCCTCTTGTGCTTCTTCTTCGGCATATAAGTTTATTTTCTCCAGGCATTACCTGGCTAACTGCTGGATCTCTTCCACAGATTTCCGGGACAAGCCAAACTTGGAAAGAGCCAGATTGTTGAGAAGGTTTTCGGTGAAGGTCTCTGCCGAGGGATCATTACTCGAAGAGGGTTCACCCTTATCTATACCTGACTCACTCATGGTGACGTCAGTTTGTGATTCAAGGATCACATGCTCTGTTGAAGGAGCCGGATCTTCTGCGACATCTGGGGAAGCAATGATCACCTCATTTGTGCCGACAGCCACTGTCGGAGCCTTGCGTTTCTTAAGCGCAATGTCCGGCAATGGATCCAATTCCACCTCCTGAGAAAATTCCGGAGGATATCCCTCGAGAGGAGCAAGTTCCGACTCGGGGAGGTTAGCAAGTTGAAAATAAGAAAACATATCAGTATTGCAATGTAATTTAAATATTGAAACACATGAAAAGATTTACTGTTAAAAACTTACCGGCACTACGGGGTTTTCCGCCGTATGCATATCTAGAGAAACCTTTGGGATCCTCCTCTCGATCTGTTCCCTTATTAGCCATTTAATCTGGCTTATGTAGCCTTGCGAGGTATAGGCTCTGGGGCTGATGCAGAGAGAGTCTTTCTTGGACGGTGTGATGGAGTGCATCCGTCAGTTTCCGTGGTACTGAAGGAGATGGATCCGGCGTGATACCCAGCATTGGACCAAGTCGGATCCCTTCAGTCCTTTGTGTTTGATCAGATATTCGACCCGCCTCTTAGCGAGGATCAGATCGTCACTAAGAGCCGGAGCGGCCTCGTCTCAAGACAGCTGGGCCTTGGCAGCTCCGCCAACAAAAGCCGGCAAAGTGGTAGCTTTGTCGGGATCTGGAGTATCCTTATGATAAAAGAATGTGGCTGGCCACTATTTGACCGAGTCACTAGCTAAGATTTTGGGATATGCGCGCTCGCGTCTAAGCGAAAAACTAATGGTATCGGTGATATAAGGAACACCGGCAGTGATAGAGTTTCTCCGGAGATGAAAGTAATACCGGAATAAGGTCAGACTCGGCCTAATGCCGAGAAATCCCTCACACAAAGAAGCGTGAGTGCTCATCTCTAAGAGAGAGTTGGGAGGAAGGTGGTGGAGATGAACACCATAATGGTCAATCACCTCGGAGAAGAAATCCGAGGGAGGAAACGACAAACCTCTGTCGAGGTGGGTGCCGAAGTGGACCAGCTCGCCGGCGCGCCGGTTGGGGACGGTTTCCTCGAAGCCGCTCCGCTAGTCGCCGGCGCGGAGGAGCCCTTCTGTCTCCACGCCACGGAGCTTCTCATCATCAAACGAGGATCTAGACCCATGAAGCTTTTCTTCTCGCCGCGCTTCGCCATGTCGTCGCCGCCACTGCCGCCAAGCCGGAGGAGGATGAAGACGCCATTTCTCCGGTGGGCAGATGACCTAGGATGGGCGGCGCTGGGAGTTCTTGTGGGAAATCAGGGGAGCTCTGTATGCGCGGGGGAGATTTAGAGGAGAGGAAGAGGCAAAGGAACAGGTGAAGAAAGGAGGAGGGGAATCCTCGCCCCTTATATTCACCTAACCGCGCCAAGATTCATGCAAATGCTACAGGGCAACCGCCACGCGTCGTGGAAGGAACTGGGAAGGACCCACGTGATGATTACGTCGCCTCGATCTCCATGCACGCATTAAAACGGCGCCTCGGTTCCGCGAACCGCGGACCCACCAACGGTCATGCTGACAGGATGTCTGTCAGATGACATGACTTGACCATGACTAATGTCAGGTGGCATTAGAGATCAAGTTCCATCTTAGTGTGAAATCAAGCTGGAAAATCCGAGTAACCTATTGATAGGTCCGACTTATTTTTAAGACCCAGATCGTATTTTTTGTTGTGAAGTTTCAGGAACCCTTCAACATTCTGCAAGACGAAGATCAAGCTAGACGATGATAAATCCGACTTTGGACCTTGGAGACTTCCGGGGGCTGCTGTTGGGGATATACCTTCTGGGTATCCTCACAGTTCCTCACTGACCAGGGTGCCCCATTTCGGGTTAGAGCTTTGCTTCACGGGCGGCCCAGTCAGGGAGAAAAGACGGAGTCCAATCCGGCTACAGGAAGGCCCAGAAAACTTACCGACTTAGGCCCATAGTGTTACTTGTAGTTCAAGATGTACACTATAACCGACTCTTAGTCGTAGCCAGATAGATCTCTCCTGTAAACCCTAGGCCAGATATCCATATAAGTCGTCCTAGGGAGAGCCTTTAGGGCACACCACAATAGTCTACAATCTCAACTCGCACAGGCGAAACCCTTGTAACCCATATTCCGTCTCTGCCGTATTACTGGATTACTAGCGGGTGTAGGGTCCGTCCAAAGCCGGCGGATTCGAACCTGGGTAAACTTGTGTGCTCACTGTCCCGGAACACCGTACGTCTCACACCCCTCTCTTCCACACGCCTCGAGGACCCCCACATGGCGTACTTGTCATCAATCCGACGACAAGTGTCATTACATGTGTGTTCTTTTCATAAACCACCACTAGATTCATTGCATGTGCGTTCTTTTTGTAGACCACATGAATCCACCAGAGTCATTCGCATGTGTGTTCTTAACATTAACCACCACAAGTGTCATTGCATGTGTGTTCCTTTCCTAAACCACATGTATCCACCAGTTTCATTGCATGTCTCTACATGTGTGTTATTTTCCCGAACCACCACTAGTGTCATTGCATGTGCATTATTTTACTAAACCACATGGATCAACCAGTGTCATTGCATGTGTGTATTTTTCATAAACCACAACTAGAGTCATTGCATGTGTGTACTTTTTGTAAACCACAACTAGAGTCATTGCATGTTTGTTCTTTTCATAAACCATATGGATCCACCAATGTCATTGAATGTGTGTTCTTTCCATAAACCACATGGATCCACCAGATTCATTTGCATGTGTGTTCTTTTCATTAACCACCACTAGTGTCATAGCATGTGTGTTCCTTTCCTAAACCACATGGATCCACGAGTGTCATTGCATATCTTTGCATGTGTGTTATTTTCCTAAACCACCACTAGTGTCATTGCATGTGTGTTCTTTTCCTAAACCACCACAAGTGTCATTGCATGTATGTTCGTTTCCAAAACCACGTGGATCCACCAATGTCATTGCATGTCATTGCAAGTCTGTTCTTTTCCTAAACCACCCATAGAGTCATTGCATGTGTGTACTTTTCATAAACCACAACTAGAGTCATTGCATGTTTGTTCTTTTCATAAACCACTTGGATCCACATGTGTCATTGCATGTGTGTTATTTTCATAAACCACCACTAGATTCATTGCATGTGGGGTATCTTTTTGTAAACCACATGGATCCACCAGAGTCATTTGCATGTGTGCTCTTTTCATTAACCACCAGTGTCATTGCATGTGTGTTCCTTTCCTAAACCACATGGATCCACCAGTTTCATTGCATGTCTTTGCATGTGTCTTATTTTCCTAAACCACCACTAGTGTCATTGCATGTGCATTATTTTACTAAACCACATGGATCCACCAGTGTCATTGCATGTGTGTATTCTTCATAAACCACAACTAGAGTCATTGCATGTTTGTTCTTTTCATAAAATACTTGGATCCACTAGTGTCATTTTATGTGTGTACTTTTTGTAAACCACAACTAGAGTCATTGCATGTTTGTTCTTTTCATAAACCACATGGATCCACCAATGTCCATGAATGTGTGTTCTTTCCATAAACCACATGGATCCACCAGATTCAATTACATGTGTATTCATTTCATTAACCACCACTAGTGTCATTGCATGTGTGTTCCTTTCCTAAACCACATGGATCCACCAGTGACATTGCATGTGTGTTCTTTTCCTAAACTACCACTAGTGTCATTGCATGTGTGTTCTTTTCCTAAACCACCACAAGTGTCATTGCATGTGTGTTCTTTTCCTAAACTACCACAAGTTTCATCGCATGTATGTTCGTTTCCAAAACCACATGGTTCCACCAGTGTCATTGCATGTCTGTTCTTTTCCTAAACCACCCGTAGAGTCATTGCATGTGTGTACTTTTCATAAACCACAACTAGATTCATTGCATGTTTGTTCTTTTCATAAACCACTTGGATCCACCAGTGTCATTGTATGTGTGTTCTTTTCATAAACCACCACTAGATTCATTGCATGTGTGTTCCTTCTGTAAACCACATGGATCCACAAGAGTCATTTGCATGTGTGTTCTTTTCATTAACCACCACCAGTGTCATTACATGTGTGTTCCTTTCATAAACCACATGGATCCACCAGTTTTATTGCATGTCTTTCATGTGTGTTATTTTCCTAAACCACCACTAGTGTCATTGCATGTGCATTATTTTACTAAACCACATGGATCCACCAGTGTAGTTGCATGTGTGAATTTTTCATAAACCACAACTAGAGTCATTGCATGTTTTTTATTTTCATAAACTACATGGATCCACTAGTGTCACTAGATGTGTGTTCTTTTCCTAAACCACCACTAGTGTTTGCATGTGTGTTATTTTACTAAACCACATGGATCCACTAGTGTCATTGCATTTGTGTATTTTTCATAAACCACAACTACAGTCATTGCATGCTTTTTCTTTTAATTAACCACTTGGATCCACAAGTGTCATTGCATGTTTGTTCTTTTCCTAAACCACCCGTAGAGTCATTGCATGTGTGTACTTTTGATAAACCACAACCAGAGTCATTGCATGTTTGTTCTTTTCATAAACCACTTGGATGCACATGTGTCATTGCATGTGTGTTCTTTTCATAAACCACCACTAGATTCATTGCATGTATTTACTTTTTGTAAACCACATGGATCCACCAGAGTCATTTGCATGTGTGTTCTTTTCATTAACCACCACCAGTGTCATTGCAAGTGTGTTCCTTTCATAAACCACATGGATCCACCAGTTTCATTGCATGTCTTTGCATGTGTGTTATTTTCCTAAACCACCACTTGTGTCATTGCATGTGCATTATTTTACTAAACCACATGAATCCACCAATGTCATTGCCTGTGTGTATTTTTCAGAAACCACAACTAGAGTTATTGCATGTTTGTTCTTTTCATAAACCACTTGGATCCACTAGTGTCATTGCATGTGTGTACTTTTTGTAAACCACAACTAGAGTCATTGCATGTTTGTTCTTTTCATAAACCACATGGATCCACCAATGTCATTGAATGTGTGTTCTTTCCATAAACCACCTGGATCCACCAGATTCATTTGCATGTGTGTTCTTTTAATTAACCACCACTAGTGTCATTGCATGTGTGTTCCTTTCCTAAACGACATGGATCCACCAGTCTCATTGCATGTGTGTTCTTTTCCTAAACTACCACTAGTGTCAATGCATGTGTGTTCTTTTCCTAAACCACCACAAGTGTCATTGCATGTGTGTTCTTTTCCTATACCACCACAAGTGTCATTGCATGTATGTTCGTTACCAAAACCACATGGATCCACCTGTGACATTGCCTGTCTGTTCTTTTCCTATACCACCCGTAGAGTCATTCCATGTGTCTACTTTTAATAAACCACAACTAGAGTCATTGCATGTTTGTTCTTTTCATAAACCACTTGGATCCACTAGTGTCATTTCATGTGTATTCTTTTCATAAACCACCACTAGATTCATTGCATGTGTGTTCTTTCGGTAAACCACATGGATCCACAAGAGTCATTTGCATGTGTGTTCTTTTCATTAACCACCACAAGTGGCATTGCATGTGTGTTCCTTTCCTAAACCACATGGATCCACCAGTTTCATTGCATCCCTTTGCATGTGTGTTATTCTACTAAACCACCACTAGTGTCATTGCATGTGCATTATTTTACTAAACCACATGGATCTACTAGTGTCATTGCATGTGTGTATTTTTCATAAACCACAACTAGAGTCATTGCATGTTTTTTCTTTTCATAAACCACTTGGATCCACTAGTGTCATTGGATGTGTGTTCTTTTCCTAAACCACCACTAGTGTTTGCATGTGTGTTATTTTACTAAACCACATGGATCCACCAGTGTCATTTCATGTGTGTATTTTTCATAAACCACAACTACAGTCATTGCATGCTTTTTCTTTTCATAAACCAGTTGGATCCACAAGTGTCATTGCATGTGTGTTCTTTTCCTAAACCACCCGTAGAGTCATTGCATGTGTGTACTTTTGATAAACCACAACTAGAGTCATTGCATGTTTGTTCTTTTCATAAACGACTTGGATCCACCTGTCTCATTGCATGTGTGTTCTTTTCATAAACCTCCACTAGATTCATTGCTTGTTTGTCCTTTTTGTAAACCACGTGGATCCACCAGAGTCATTTGCATGTGTGTTCTTTTCATTAACCACCACCGGTGTCATTGCATGTGTGTTCCTTTCCTAAACCACATGGATCCACCAGTTTCATTGCATGTCTTTGCATCTGAGTTATTTTCCTAAACCACCACTTGTGTCATTGCATGTGAATTATTTTACTAAACCACATGGATCCACCAGTGTCATTGCATGTGTGTATTTTTCATAAACCACAACTAGAGTCATTGCATGTTTGTTCTTTTCATAAACCACTTGGATCCACTAGTGTCATTGCATGTGTGTACTTTTTGTAAATCACAACTAGAGTCATTGCATGTTTTTTCTTTTCATAAACCACATGGATCCACCAATGTCATTGAATGTGTGTTCTTTCCATAAACCACATGGATCCACCAGATTCATTTGCGTGTGTGTTCTTTTCATTAACCACCACTAGTGTCATTGCATGTGTGTTCCTCTCCTAAACCACATGGATCCACCAGTGTCATTACATGTGTGTTCTTTTCCTAAACTACCACTAGTGTCATTGCATGTGTGTTCTTTTCCTAAACCACCACAAGTGTCATTGCATGTATGTTCGTTTCCAAAACCACATGTTTCCACCAATGTCATTGCATGTAATTGCATGCCTAATCTTTTCCTAACCCACCCGTAGAGTCATTGCATGTGTGTACTTTTCATAAACCACAACTAGAGTCATTGCATGTTTATTTTTTGCATAAACCACTTGGATCCACCTGTGTCATTGCACGTGTGTTATTTTCATAAACCACCACTAGATTCATTGCATGTGTGTTCTATTTGGAAACCACATGGATCCACCAGAGCCATTTGCATGTGTGCTCTTTTCATTAACCACCACCAGTGTCATTGCATGTGTGTTCCTTTCCTAAACCACATGGATCCACCAGTTTCATTGCATGTTTTTGCATGTGTATTATTTTCCTAAACCACCACTAGTGTCATTGCATGTGCATTATTTTACTAAACCACATGGATCCACCAGTGTCATTGCATGTGTGTATTTTTCATAAACCACAACTAGAGTCATTGCATGTTTGTTCTTTTCATAAAACACTTGGATCCACTAGTGTTATTACATGTGTGTACTTTTTGTAAACCACAACTAGAGTCATTGCATGTTTGTTCTTTTCATAAACCACATGGATCCACCAATGTCATTGAATGTGTGTTCTTTCCATAAACCACATGGATCCACCAGATTCAATTAAATGTGTGTTCTTTTCATTAACCACCACTAGTGTCATTGCATGTGTGTTCCTTTCCTAAACCACATGGATCCACCAGTGTCATTGCATGTGTGTTCTTTTCCTAAACTACCACTAGTGTCATTGCATGTGTGTTCTTTTCCTAAACTACCACAAGTGTCATTGCATGTGTGTTCTTTTCCTAAACCACCACAAGTGTCATTGCATGTATGTTCGTTTCCAAAACCACATGGATCCACCAGTGTCATTGCATGTCTGTTCTTTTCCTAAACCACCCGTAGAGTCATTGCTTGTGTGTACTTTTCGTAAACCACAACTAGATTCATTGCATGTTTGTTCTTTTCATAAACCACTTGGATCCACCAGTGTCATTGCATGTGTGCTCTTTTCATAAACCACCACTAGATTCATTGCATGTGTGTTCTGTCTGTAAACCACATGCATCCACAAGAGTCATATGCATGTGTGTTCTTTTCATTAACCACCACTAGTGTCATTGCATGTGTGTACTTGTGATAAACAACAACTAGAGTCATTGCATGTTTGTTCTTTTCATAAACCACTTGGATCCACCTGTGTCATTGCATGTGTCTTCTTTTCATAAACCACCACTAGATTCATTGCATGTGTGTTATTTTTGTAAACCACATGGATCCACCAGAGTCATTTGCATGTGTGTTCTTTTCATTAACCACCACCAGTGTCATTGCATGTGTGTTCCTTTCCTAAACCACATGGATCCACCAGTTTCATTGCATGTCTTTTCATGTGTGTTATTTTCCTAAACCACCACTAGTGTCATTGCATGTGCATTATTTTACTAAACCACATGGATCCACCAGTGTCATTGCATGTTTGTATTTTTCATGAACCACAACTAGAGTCATTGCATGTTTTTTCTTTTCATGAACCACTTGGATCCACTAGTGTCATTGGATGTGTGTTCTTTTCCTAAACCACCACTAGTGTTTGCATGTGTGTTATTTTACTAAACCACATGGATCCACCAGTGTCATTGCATGTGTGTATTTTTCATAAACCACAACTACAGTCATTGCATGCTTTTTCTTTTCATAAACCACTTGGATCCACAAGTGTCATTGCATGTGTGTTCTTTTCCTAAACCACCCATAGAGTCATTGCATGTGTGTACTTGTGATAAACAACAACTAGAGTCATTGCATGTTTGTTCTTTTCATAAACCACTTGGATCCACCTGTGTCATTGCATGTGTCTTCTTTTCATAAACCACCACTAGATTCATTGCATGTGTGTTCTTTTTGTAAACCACATGGATCCACCAGAGTCATTTGCATGTGTGTTCTTTTCATTAACCACCACCAGTGTCATTGCGTGTGTGTTCCTTTCCTAAACCACATGGATCCACCAGTTTCATTGCATGTCTTTGGATGTGAGTTATTTTCCTAAACCACCACTTGTGTCATTGCATGTGAATTATTTTACTAAACCACATGGATCCACCAGTGTCATTGCATGTGTGTATTTTTCATAAACCACAACTAGAGTCATTGCATGTTTGTTCTTTTCATAAACCACTTGGATCCACTAGTGTCATTGCATGTGTGTACTTTTTGTAAATCACAACTAGAGTCATTGCATGTTTTTTCTTTTCATAAACCACATGGATCCACCAATGTCATTGAATGTGTGTTCTTTCCATAAACCACATGGATCCACCAGATTCATTTGCGTGTGTGTTCTTTTCATTAACCACCACTAGTGTCATTGCATGTGTGTTCCTCTCCTAAACCACATGGATCCACCAGTGTCATTACATGTGTGTTCTTTTCCTAAACTACCACTAGTGTCATTGCATGTGTGTTGTTTTCCTAAACCACCACAAGTGTCATTGCATGTATGTTCGTTTCCAAAACCACATGTTTCCACCAATGTCATTGCATGTAATTGCATGCCTAATCTTTTCCTAACCCACCCGTAGAGTCATTGCATGTGTGTACTTTTCATAAACCACAACTAGAGTCATTGCATGTTTATTTTTTGCATAAACCACTTGGATCCACCTGTGTCATTGCACGTGTGTTATTTTCATAAACCACCACTAGATTCATTGCATGTGTGTTCTATTTGGAAACCACATGGATCCACCAGAGCCATTTGCATGTGTGCTCTTTTCATTAACCACCACCAGTGTCATTGCATGTGTGTTCCTTTCCTAAACCACATGGATCCACCAGTTTCATTGCATGTTTTTGCATGTGTATTATTTTCCTAAACCACCACTAGTGTCATTGCATGTGCATTATTTTACTAAACCACATGGATCCACCAGTGTCATTGCATGTGTGTATTTTTCATAAACCACAACTAGAGTCATTGCATGTTTGTTCTTTTCATAAAACACTTGGATCCACTAGTGTTATTGCATGTGTGTACTTTTTGTAAACCACAACTAGAGTCATTGCATGTTTGTTCTTTTCATAAACCACATGGATCCACCAATGTCATTGAATGTGTGTTCTTTCCATAAACCACATGGATCCACCAGATTCAATTAAATGTGTGTTCTTTTCATTAACCACCACTAGTGTCATTGCATGTGTGTTCCTTTCCTAAACCACATGGATCCACCAGTGTCATTGCATGTGTGTTCTTTTCCTAAACTACCACTAGTGTCATTGCATGTGTGTTCTTTTCCTAAACCACCACAAGTGTCATTGCATGTGTGTTCTTTTCCTAAACCACCACAAGTGTCATTGCATATATGTTCGTTTCCAAAACCACATGGATCCACCAGTGTCATTGCATGTCTGTTCTTTTCCTAAACCACCCGTAGAGTCATTGCTTGTGTGTACTTTTCGTAAACCACAACTAGATTCATTGCATGTTTGTTCTTTTCATAAACCACTTGGATCCACCAGTGTCATTGCATGTGTGCTCTTTTCATAAACCACCACTAGATTCATTGCATGTGTGTTCTGTCTGTAAACCACATGGATCCACAAGAGTCATATGCATGTGTGTTCTTTTCATTAACCACCACTAGTGTCATTTCATGTGTGTACTTGTGATAAACAACAACTAGAGTCATTGCATGTTTGTTCTTTTCATAAACCACTTGGATCCACCTGTGTCATTGCATGTGTCTTCTTTTCATAAACCACCACTAGATTCATTGCATGTGTGTTATTTTTGTAAACCACATGGATCCACCAGAGTCATTTGCATGTGTGTTCTTTTCATTAACCACCACCAGTGTCATTGCATGTGTGTTCCTTTCCTAAACCACATGGATCCACCAGTTTCATTGCATGTCTTTTCATGTGTGTTATTTTCCTAAACCACCACTAGTGTCATTGCATGTGCATTATTTTACTAAACCACATGGATCCACCAGTGTCATTGCATGTTTGTATTTTTCATGAACCACAACTAGAGTCATTGCATGTTTTTTCTTTTCATGAACCACTTGGATCCACTAGTGTCATTGGATGTGTGTTCTTTTCCTAAACCACCACTAGTGTTTGCATGTGTGTTATTTTACTAAACCACATGGATCCACCAGTGTCATTGCATGTGTGTATTTTTCATAAACCACAACTACAGTCATTGCATGCTTTTTCTTTTCATAAACCACTTGGATCCACAAGTGTCATTGCATGTGTGTTCTTTTCCTAAACCACCCATAGAGTCATTGCATGTGTGTACTTGTGATAAACAACAACTAGAGTCATTGCATGTTTGTTCTTTTCATAAACCACTTGGATCCACCTGTGTCATTGCATGTGTCTTCTTTTCATAAACCACCACTAGATTCATTGCATGTGTGTTCTTTTTGTAAACCACATGGATCCACCAGAGTCATTTGCATGTGTGTTCTTTTCATTAACCACCACCAGTGTCATTGCGTGTGTGTTCCTTTCCTAAACCACATGGATCCACCAGTTTCATTGCATGTCTTTGGATGTGAGTTATTTTCCTAAACCACCACTTGTGTCATTGCATGTGAATTATTCTACTAAACCACATGGATCCACCAGTGTCATTGCATGTGTGTATTTTTCATAAACCACAACTAGAGTTATTGCATGTTTTTTCTTTTCATGAACCACTTGGATCCACTAGTGTCATTGGATGTGTGTTCTTTTCCTAAACCACCACTAGTGTTTGCATGTGTGTTATTTTACTAAACCACATGGATCCACCAGTGTCATTGCATGTGTGTATTTTTCATAAACCACAACTACAGTCATTGCATGCGTTTTATTTTCATAAACCACTTGGATCCACAAGTGTTATTTCATGTGTGTTCTTTTCCTAAACCACCCATAGAGTCATTGCATGTGTGTACTTCTGATAAACAACAACTAGAGTCATTGCATGTTTGTTCTTTTCATAAACCACTTGGATCCACCTGTGTCATTGCATGTGTGTTCTTTTCATAAACCACCACATGGATCCACCAATGTCATTGAATTTGTGTTCTTTCCATAAACCACATGGATCCACCAGATTCATTTGCGTGTGTGTTCTTTTCATTAACCACCACTACTGTCATTGCATGTGTGTTCCTTTCCTAAACCACATGGATCCACCAGTGTCATTACATGTGTGTTCTTTTCCTAAACTACCACTAGTGTCATTGCATGTGTGTTCTTTTCCTAAACCACCACAAGTGTCATTGCATGTATGTTCGTTTCCAAAACCACATGGATCCACCAGTGTCATTTCATGTAATTGCATTTCTGTTCTTTTCCTAAACCACCCGTAGAGTCATTGCATGTGTGTACTTTTCATAAACCACAACTAGAGTCATTGCATGTTTGTTCTTTTCAGAAACCACTTGGATCCACCTGTGTCATTGCATGTGTGTTATTTTCATAAACCACCACTAGATTAATTGCTTGTGTGTTCTTTTCATAAACCACCTCCAGTTGCATTGCATGCGTGTCAACACCTGGATTTTTATGTCCAGATGCCTGTTATGCCGTACATCACAATCCTAGGATTACCATTTTTGCGAGACATAACAAAATTGGTAGCACAGTACATCATCAATTACAAACCACAATAGTCTTACAAATAGTTGATCTCATGATCAAGCCTTAATACACATCAAAGAAGCGGAAATAAATGTAGTAGACTCCATCTTCATTGTGATAGGCAATGCTGACGATTGGAGATGATCCTAGTTATCATAGACCTCCTGTTGTCCATCCTCCGGATAGTCCTCTTCATAGTCTGGTCTTGGGAATAGCCATGGACAAAGTCATGAGTACTCTTAAAGTACTCGCAAACTATCACAGACACAAGTAAGGTAATACTAGTAGGAATCCTAAGCTCTAGTCTTGTTTGCAACAAGCCAATTTTATTTCAGAAGTAGTTAGTAGTAAAGAACTATTTTAGTTCTCTAGATTACTCAAGTGGGAACCTGGTTTTCATTTCCACGACCCTATGGTGTTCAAATCAAAGTCATATTTCAAGGCACAAGTCATTTGGAAAACATCTGACAACGGAACAGTATAGCCACTCCAACTGTCCATAACCGCGGACGTGGCTATTTGAATAGTTTGACACACTATAGAGGTGATACACTTTCACCACAAAATTCGATACATTCGTCAGGGATAACCCCGAATCATCATACTTGGTATGCGGATAATCAATCCTAACCTTTCATTACACACCCTAGTATAGGCCCTCCCCTATGAGTTTGGCCTCCCAGCCATGGCCAACTGCCATCCCGGGAACTTCATATGTGGACAGTTATATTCATGAGGCAGCCTCAGCTTCACCTCTTTCTGCAAGGGAACCCATACTAATACATATAAACTCCAGTTAAGCCCTACCCAACTCAGGTATTGTGGGTGTACGGTAAAATTGGAATGGTATCGCATCCGAAACCAACCATCAATTTTTCCCAGAGTCAGGGCACATGCCTCATTTAGTATCATCTCCAAATCATTTTGTTTCCTAACACATGTCAAAACATTTCAATAGAATGACCCATCATTCCATGGTTTTCATAATCATTTTATCCAAGTGTTCCCATCTAAAGTGATCAAGTTTAGTTTAGCACTAGCCACTATTAATGATAGTATCACTATTGAGGGGTGCTAATCGAGTGTAACTACCCAAGACTAGTTCTATGCTCTTGAGGGTATCCATCCTATTTTCCACTAATCACAATTAATTAACTGGATAAGAAACTTTGGTAAAGGTAAAATAAATAATCTTGCAAGTAGAACTTGGGATTGGTATAATTAGGGTTGCATAACCCAGCATGCATAATGATCTTGCATAGGTTAGCTTGCATGGATGGCCTGCCTTGGTTGGTGTAGTTGTTGAAGTTATGTTCTTCTTCTTCGTAGTACTCCTCCTCCTCGTACCCAGGGTCAGTACTAGTGTCTGTAAGTAAATACGAGGTACACAATCACCAAACAATACTTAGCTACTTCTATGTAGCACACAAGGGATCACACTAGATGATATAGCATCATCTCAATCATCACATGAAATATTGACATATTCTTATTTATCTTATTTTGGAAATGCAATTTCTACTCATTGAAAAATACTTAAGATTTAATATTCTCCAATTAAAATATGGGATCATGTTGACACATGTCATCACCACACATTCTAATACTTGGGAATGTGATTTAAAGAGGTTGGTATTTATTACAAAGTTCAATATTACTATTTAATAGAATTTATATGCCTAGAAATACCTATATGGCATTCTTTTAATTCTAGCCCATGACTAGGACATGTAAAACTAAATATTTTTACATATTCAGATAGATCATGGCAAATGTGATTTTTGAGAGTTGGAATCAACTCAAGAGCATTTATAGTTGACTTTATAAAAATGTTTTAAGTTGGAAAAATCTCTATCTTGTTATTTTCACTATAGGTGATCTATCATTTAAAATGGTTTAAGTCCAACCGGCGTGTGTAGAGATTTTCAATACGTGTTTAAAAAAATTGGAAACATACAATTTGGTTAAGTAAATCTCTTGGAATTCAATTTTGAAGTCACTAACAGAATAGGGTTTTGAATTAAATGGAAAATCTAAATTTGAATTTCTGGGCTACGCGCGGGAATGTTAATGGGTCGGCCCAACTGCATGGCACGCGCGCAGCAGGCTGCTCTCAGGCTGGTCCCACGCGTCAGCGACTATGTCAAAGAGAAACAGTATAAACTAATCTAGGACACACGATTAGAAAACGATCGACGGCTGGGCGTCGTCCTCTCCATTGCACTGAGCGTGCGAGATTCTAACCCTAGCTCTATGGTGGGGGTCGTTGGGGGCTTACCAGGGCTCCATCTAGGTCCGGCAATGGGGGCAAACAAACTGGTAGATGACGGTGAGTCGAATGGTGGTCGCGGCAGCTCCTAGGGCGGCTCCAATCTCCGGCTCTGTTCCTCCATAGCAGCGGCAGGCTCCGGCAAAATTTCGGCGATGTGGTGCTCGTCTTGCTCTAGGGAAGGGTCAAAGGGGTTTTTGAGGGAGAGGTGAGTCGAGTGGTGTACAATTGGAGGCAAGGGAGGGGTCTATTTATACCCCTGGGAGGGAGCAGTGTGGCATGGCTCAGGCTCATCGACGACGTCGCTTTAGGGGCTATCGGCATGGCGGTGTGCATAGGTCGATGTGGTGGTCTGCGGCGATGATGTCTACGCACTTCTATTCTTGTAGACAATTGTTGGGCCTCCAAGTGCAGAGGTTTGTAGAACAGCAGCAAGTTTTCCCTTAAGAGGATCACCCAAGGTTTATCGAACTCAGGGAGGAAGTGGTCAAAGGTATCCCCTCTCAAGCAACCTTGCAATCAAGATACAATAAGTCTCTTGTGTCCCCAACACACCCAATACACTTGTCAGGTGTATAGGTGCACTAGTTCAGCGAAGAGATAGTGAAATACAAGTGGTATGGATAATTATAAGTGGTAATGGTGATAGAAAATAACTTGATGGCGTGGAAAAGACTAAAGTAAAACTGAAATAAAGATGGAAGCAAGCAAACATGTAACATATCTAGTTGCAAACGGTGTTTCAATGCTTAGAAACAAGGCCTAGGTATCATACTTTCACTAGTGAACACTCTCATATAAATATCCTTCTTTATGATACTACGCTGAACTACTCTCCGGTTGAACACTCTAATGAACGGTAGGGCTATAACATCACACCTCAAAGTAAGCCCTTCCCATCTAGAAAACCCCACACTGTCACCTTGAGCACTAGATGGTTCAAACAAACACCGCAATTTCATAGCGACATCCAACTCCAAATATAACTCATGACAAGTATTTGTAATCTCTAGCCTAAGTGCCACCATGGTGTGCACGCTGTCACTTTCACACACATGGAGAGAGCAAAGATCTATTAAAGCACTTGAGTAGCAAGGTAGATCTATAGATTACAAGCTCATGATCACAATATGATCATGCATAGAGAGAGAGATGAACACATAGCTACCGGTAGAACCCTTAGCCTCGAGAGAGAACTACTCCCTCCTCATCATGGGAATCAGCAATGGTGATGGAGATGGCGGTGGAGATCGATGGAGATGGCTCCGGGGGCACTTCCCTATCCCGGTGCCTTGAACAGACTTCTGTCCCGAATCTCCCCTTCGGTGGTGGCGGCGCTGTGGAACTTTTCGTGGATTTCTGATTGATGATTTAGGGTTTTCACATCGGGAGGCTTCTTATAGGCGAAGAGGCAAGGTCGATGGGCGGCCAGGGGGCCCACACCATGCCCTGGCGCGGCCTAGGGTTGCCCGCGCCTAGGGGTGGTGTGGTCACCCTGTGGCCCCTCTCCGACTCTCCTTCTGGCTCCGTGAATCTTCCGGGAAAATAACAACTTTGGCTTTTGTCCGGTCCAATTCCGAGAATATTCATTTTCTGACTTTCCTGGAACCAAAAACAGTAGAAAACAGACAACTGGCACTATGGTATCTTGTTAATAGGTTATTCCAAGAAATCATATGAAAAGTACTCCAAAGTGTGGACAAAACACAAGAAAGTAGATAAAACCAAGCATGGAACATCAAAAATTATAGATACATTTGCAATGTATCAGGCGACGTCATGCGCATAATGGCACGGCGAGGCGCATTCTTAATTGGTCGGGACATCCGTGCTCTGTGCGGGTACCACAGTGTTCATCATGGCGTACGGTGGTCACGAGGCGCACGACATCGAACGGTCGTGTCTGGGAGGTTGCTGGTGACGCGGCGAGTGCAGTTACGCAAGGAGAGAGCGAGGCGCGGCGTGGCTGCACGGGGACAGCTCGGCGCTCTAGCGTGCAGTCGGCATGGCAGAGAGATAAGTGGGCACGCAAATGCTGGCTTCTCCACTTCTTGTGTTTGGTCGAGGCGTGGACTAGGGAGTGCAATGAGGTCACGCCTATCTCCTCGTGGTCATGGTAGAGGGTGGCGCGGCATGTGGCGTCGTGTCCATGCTCGACCCGCATGGCACGCTCTGGTACGGGCTGTCACTGGGTCGAGTGAGGAGTGCTAGATGCATAGGCTCGTACCGGGGGTGATCGTGGGTGAGTAATTAAGGCTGAATTGAGTAGAATGGTGAGGACTAGATTGATGAAATAGTAGATAGTTGGTAGACTTGTACTCACCCTGAAGTGTTTGATTAAATGGCCGCATGAACTAAACATGTAAATTTTCAAATTCTATTTGGTGGTCACATGATTGAGTGTCTCTGGTTGCTAAGGTTTGCCAAGTGGAGAAGGTTTTGAGGGTTTTGGAAAAATGGCTATCTTGATGCATACACTTGATTCACTTTTGAAAATTCCCTCAAATGGATTTAAATTTTGTTTCTGTAAGTTTGTAAAGTTCACTTGTTCTCATTTGCACTTGGTCTAGCAAGGTGAGAAAAGAACTAGAATTTTTTCTGTTGGAAATCATTTACTAGAGATGCCCAAAGTGGGCTAGTGGTTAATTTGGCAAAAATGACAATTAGATCATATGCCTTATTTCATTTTCTTTTGATTTTATTTTTCTTGGATTTGACCTACATGATATTGTTTTGATGCTTAAGGTAATCCCTAACATATATAACAATCACACATGGCATAACAAGTATTCATACATGTTACAATTGATAATCTTATTTAGTATTTTTTATGATAAAAAGCTTTTGTTAACCCTAATTTTGGATGATTGGAAAATTGATAATCTTATTTAGTATTTTTGATATGTTACAATGTGTGTTCTTTCCATAAACCACATGGATCCACTAGAGTCATTTGCATGTGTGTTCTTTTCAATGACCACCACTAGTGTCATTGCATGTGTGTTCCTTTCCTAAACCACATGGATCCACTAGTGTCATTGCATGTCTTTGCATGTGTATTCTTTTCCTAAACCACCACTAGTGTCACTACATGTGTCTTATTTTACTAAACCACATGGATCCACCAGTGTTAATGCATGTGTGTACTTTTCATAAACCACCACTAGAGTCATTGCATGTTTGTTATTTTCCTAAACCACAAGTAGAGACAATGCATGTGTGTTCTTTTCCTAAACCACCACTAGTGTCATTGCATGTGTGTTATTTTACTAAACCACATGGATCCACCAGTGTCATTTCATGTGTGTTCTTTTTCTACAGCACCACTAGAGTCAATGCATGTGTGTACTTTTCATAAACCACAACTAGAGTCATTGCATGTTTGTTATTTTAATAAACCACATGGATCCACCAGAGTCATTTGCGTGTGTGTTCTTTTCATTAACCACCACCAGTGTCATTACATGTGTGTTCCTTTTGTAAACCACATGGATCCAAAGTGTCATTGCATGCCTTTGCATGTGTGTTCTTTTCCTAAACCACCACTAGTGTCATTGCATGTGTGTTCTTTTCCTAAACCACCACTAGTGACATTGCAAGTGTGTTCTTTTCGTAAACCTGTTGGATACACCAGAGTCATTGCATGTGTGTTCTTTTCATAAACCACAACTATAGTCATTATGTTTGTTATTTTCATAAACCACATGGAACCACAACTAGACTCATTACATGTGTTTCATTTTCATAAACCACGACCAGTGGCATTGCATGTGTTTTTTTCGATAAACAACATAGATCCACCAGAGTCATTTGCATGTCTGTTCTTTTCAATAACCACCACCATTGTCATTGCATGTGTGTTCCTTTCCTAAACCACATGGATCCACCAGTATCATTGTATGTCTTTGCATCTGTGTTCTTTTCCTAAACCACCATTAGTGTCATTGCATGTGTGTTATTTTACTGAACCACATGGATCCAATGCATGTGTGTCCTTTTCATAAACCACCACTAGAGTCATCGCATGTTTGTTCTTTTCCTAAACAACAACTAGAGACATTGCATGTGTGTTATTTTACTAAACCACATGGATCCACCTGTGTCATTTTCATGTGTGTTCTTTTCATAAACCACAATTATAGTCATTGCATGTGTGTTATTTTCCTAAACCACATGGATCCACCAGTGTCTTTGCATGTCATTGCATGTGTTTTTTTCCTAAACCACCACTAGACTTATTACATATTTGTACTTTTCGCAAACCACAACTATAGTCATTGCATGTTAGTTCTTTTCATAAAACACTTGGATCCACTAGTGTCATTGCATGTGTCTTCTTTTTATAAACCACCACAAGATTCATTCCATGTGTGTTCTTTCCATAAACCACATGGATCCACTAGAGTCATTTGCATGGGTGTTCTTTTCATTAACCACCACCAGTGTCATTCCATGTGTGTACCTTTCCTAAACCACATGGATCCACCAGTGTCATTGCATGCCTTTGCATGTGTGTTCTTTTCCTAAACCACCACTAGTGTCATTGCATGTGTGGTATTTTCCTAAACCACCACTAGTGTCATTGCATGTGTGATCTTTTCATAATCCACTTGGATCCACCAGAGTTATTGCATGTGTGTTCTTTTCATAAACCACAACTATAGTCATTGCATGTTTGTTCTTTTCATAAACTACATCGAACCACAACTAGAGTCATTGCATGTGTTCTTTTCATAAACCACCACTAGATTCATTGCATGTGTGTTCTATCCATAAACCACATGGATCCACTCGAGTCATTTGCAAGTGTGTTCTTTTCAATGAACACCACTAGTGTCATTGCATGTGTGTTCCTTTCGTAAACCACATGGATCCACCAGTGTCATTGCATGTCTAAGCATGTGCGTTCTTTTCCTGAACCACCACTTGTGTCATTGCATGTGTGTTATTTTACTAAACCACATGGATCCACCAGTGTTAATGCATGTATGTCCTTTTCATAAACCACCACTAGAGTCATTGCATGTTTGTCCTTTTCCCAAACAACAACTAGAGACATTGCATGTGTGTTCTTTCCCCAAAACACAACTAGTGCCATTGCATGTGTTTTATTTTACTAAACCACATGGATCCACCAGTGTCAATGCATGTGTATACTTTTCATAAACCACTAGAGTCATTGCATGTTTGTTATTTTCCTAAACCAGAACTAGAGACATTGCATGTGTGTTCTTTCCCTAAACCACCACTAGTTTCATTGCATGTGTTTTATTTTACTAAACTACATGGATCCACCAGTGTCATTGCATATCATTGAATGTGTGTTCTTTTCCTAAACCACCACTAGAGTCATTGCATGCATGTTATTTTCATAAACCACATATATAGACATTGCATGTTTGTTCTTTTCATAAACCACATGGAACGACAACTAGAGTCATTGCATGTGTATTCTTTTCATAAACCACCACCAGTGTCATTGCATGTGTGTTCTTTCCATAAACCACATGGATCCAGCAGAGTCATTTGCATGAGTGTTCTTTTCAATGACCACCACCAGTGTCATTGCATCTATATTCCTTTTCTAAAACACATGCATCCACCAGTGTCATTGTATGTCTTAGCATGTGTGTTCTTTTACTGAACCACCACTAGAGTCATTGCACGTGTGTTATTTTACTAAACCACATGGATCCACCAGTGTCAATGAATGTCTGTCCTTTTCATAAACCACCACTAGAGACATCGCATGTTTGTTGTTTTCCTAAACCACAACTAGAGACATTGCATGTGTGTTCTCTTCCTAAACCACCACTAGTGTCATTGCATGTGTGTTATTTTACTAAACCACATGGATCCACCAGTGTCATCGCATGTGTGTTCTTTTCCTAAAGCACCACTACAGTCATTGCATGTGTGTACTTTTCATAAACCACAACTAGAGTCATTGCATGTTTGTTCTTTTCATAAACCACATGGATCCACCAGAGTCATTTGTATGTATGTTCTTTTCATTAACCACCAGTGTCATTACATGTGTGTTCCTTTCCTAAACCAGATGGATCCACTAGTGTCATTGCATGTATGTGCATGTGTGTTCTTTTCCTAAACCACCACTAGTGTCATTACATGTGTGTTCTTTTCATTATCCACCACTAGTGTCATTGCACGTGTGTTCTTTTCATAAACCACTTGGATCCACCAGAGTCATTGCATGTGTGTTATTTTCCTAAACCACCACTAGAGTCATTTCTTGTGTGTAATTTTCCAAAACCACAACTAAAGTCATTTCATGTTTGTTCTTTTCATAAACCACCACCAGTGGCATTGCATGTGTGTTTTTTCCATAAAAACATGGATCCACCTGAGTTATTTGCATGTGTGTTCTTTTTCATTAACCGCCACCAGTGTCATTGCATGTTTGTTCCTTTCCTAAACCACATGGATCCACTAGTGTCATTGCATGTCTTTGCATGTGTGTTATTGATGGCTCAAAATATATCGAGCTCATTGGGGAACCCCAAGAGGAAGGTATGATGAGCACAACAACAAGTTTTCCCTCAGTTTTGAAACCAAGGTTATCAAACCAGTAGGAGCAAGGAAAAACCTCCAAGGTGTTGTTTCCAACTTGCAATCCTGGACAACACAACCACAGAACTTTCCCCCAACTTACAGTGAGGTTGTCAATCTCACCGGTTTTGCTGAAAACAAAGGATTAAACATATTGTGTGGAAGATAGTAATTGCTTGCAGAAAGTAAACAGAAAACAGTAATTATCGTTGTATATTGATGGTAAAAGAAAGGACCAGGGTCCATAGTTCACTAGTGGTGATTCTCCTTGAGATAGTTGACATGTTGGGTGAAAAAATTATAGCGGGGAAATTGCCAAACATCGAGAAAGCATACATGCATATACTAATCATCTTGACTTCTATGAGATTTGATTGGGCATTACAACATTTTACATAGACCGTAATCCAACTGCATCTATGACTAATAATCCACCTTTAGGTTATCATCTGAACCCCCTCCAGTATTAAGTTGCAAGCAACAGATAATTGCATTATGCATTGTGTGTAAAGTAAACAATATGATTGTTCTATTAACAAAGGATTGCTGTTTTCTCCCTATTAGCAACAACACATCTAGTACCTTAGAGATTTCTGTCACTTCCCTAGATTCCTAGAGGCATGAACCCACTTTCGAGCATATATACTCCCTCCTAGAGTTGCTAGCATCTACTCGGCCAAGATAGCTACTAACAACGGAGAGCATGCAAAATCACAAATAACAAAGACATGGTAGAATCAATAATCAATTTGAAATAGCATCTCAATATCCATCGGATCCCCACAAACACAACATGTATGATTACAAATATATGATCTTGATCATGAACGAAGCTCACAAGATCTAAACATGGTAGCACAAAGGAGAAGAACCAACCATATAGCTGCTACATGGACCCGTAGTCCAGGATGAACTACTCACGCATCACACCGAAGGCAGTCATGGTGATGAAGAAGGCCTCCAGGGTGAATTCTCCCCTCCGGCAGGGTGCCAGGAAGAGCTTCAGATCCCTCCCGATCTAGGGATGGAGATGACGGTGGCTACAGACTCTTTCATGGAATTTTGATCGGGTACTTAGGGTTTCTGTGCCGGAGGCAATATATAGGCGAAAGGGGAGGTCGAGGTGCCTAGGGGCCACCACACCAGGCCGGGCCTGGCCAGCCCGTGCCAGATGGTGTGGCCGGCCTCTGGCCCCTCTCCGTCTCGTCTTCTGGCTCCGTCCCCTCGGTGAAATATTGACTTTGCCTTTTGTCCCGTCCAATTCTGAGAATATTCATTTTATGACTTTTCTGGAACCAAAAATAGCAGAAAGTAGCCAGCTAGCACTGTGGCATCTTGTTAATAGGTTAGTGCAAGAAAGTGTATAAAAATACTCCAAAGTGTTGACAAAATATAAGAAAGTAGATATAAAACAAGCATGGATCATCAAAAATTATAGATACGTTTGCAATGTATCGACATCCCCAAGCTTAACTCCTGTTCGTCCTCGAGTAGGTAAGTGATAAAAAGAAAGAATAATTTTTGAGGTGACATGCACCATCATAAACTTGATCAAAGTAGTTGTAGAACATTGATAGCTGGGATCATAGTACTTTAGCATAGCATGAAAGTTATAGTTCTAACAATAAGACATAGCAACTATGTTGTAACATGAAAAGGTACAAACAAAACATTCATGAATAACAATGATTTGCAAGACGTTTGTTTGTTTCACATAAAGAATACATAATGATAATGGCATTCAGCTTGTCCCTCGTAGTGTAGCAAAACATAAATGCATAGGACACCTTCAAAGTTCACAAGGGTGACTAGATACGAATAGTTTAAGAACAAGCAATATCAAAGTTATGCATCAATCAACAAGTCTTGGGACAATGCACATTAAACTAAGAATGGCCACTATGCTCTCTCAATAGGTGCATAAAGATAGAAGATGGAGACTCAACATAAAAGTAAAAGAAAGGCCTTCATAAAAGGAAGCAGGGATTCAAGTCTCATAAAGAGCTTCCAAAAATTATGGTACTTATTAGCTTTCAGCTCTCATTGCCCCTATCATAAGCATCTTTAGGTGATTAAGGTTAAAATGACACAACTAAGAGGATATGCTTGACAAGTTATAATTTGAAATCTCATGCCCCTTGCTTACGAGTACCGAACCTCATGATACTCAACTTCAGTCACAAGTAATCTCTTGTCATTGTAAGTACATATGTATCATAGAGAACCGCCAACAGGGTACCCCTTGCCACATGACACAGGAGCTATCCCATATCAAAATGACAAGGCAATAGACAATGAGCATCTCAACGATCTTTTTATTTACCATTTGCATAGGTTTTTTAGGATGCTTCATAGAATGCTCATTATGGTTATGATGCAAGTTTCCACCATGATTAGGCATGGCTTCGGCTAGCAGCCCAGGCGTTTCTCTAAAACGGATACAAACTCCATGATCTTACAAGTTCCCCATTTATTTCACACCGACGGGATCCATAAGCAAAAGAATCATGATATCAATGAAATAATAAGTGCAATGTTGAAAGCGTTTCCCATTATACATGGTTCTGCTAACTTCAACTTATAAAGCGCAAGCATAAGTAAAGTGTGCCGTCAAGTTCGTGAGAGCTTTAATCACTAATTCTCACATAACAAGTTTAATTCGGAAGGTAGATAAAATCAGGAATATACTTGGAATAGCAAATGGTAATAGGTAGGTATGGTGGACTCTTTGGAACAACTTGTTTTTATTTGGAGTTGGATGCATAAGTGGAACTCATACTTGGTTATGGAGGCTAGCAAAAGACCGAGAGCGACCAACTAAGAGAGCAATAATGGCCATAATCATGCAAAGCGACAAAATATCATTAATTAAAGCATAAAGTGATATTACAAGTTGAAAACTAAAGGATCATAGAGGCTATGGTGGCTTGGGATAGTCTTAACATGGTGTGAGCATGCGCCAAGTCAACCCAAATAAAGCATCAAAGGATAATACCACAATACTATGCTTTAATATGCTAAAAGAACGCATGATTCTTTCAAGGCACATTAAGAAATATCAATTGTTTATAACATTTCATGCTACAGCAAAAATCACTAAGAATAAAGCCAAAAAAATATAAAGCATGACATGACACAGCACAGGCCACAGTAAAAAACAAGCTCCTCTTTACCACTTAAGCATGAACTTTTCCAATCTTTTCCAATCCAAACCAATCTTTTTTGAAATGAGGGGGTCCAACCGATTTATTCAAGAAAACTAAGAAAACCAAGCAAAAGAAAACGAAAACGAAGATGCTCCAAGAATAACACAACTGTGCATGAAACAATAAAAATGAAGTGTTTGGAAGAACCTGAGATTTCTATTGATGAAGAAGGGGATGCCTTGGGCATCCCCAAGCTTTGACGCTTGTCCTTCTTGGATATTTCTTGGGGTGACACGGGGTGGCATCCACAAGCAAAAGCTTTAGTCCATTCTTCATCTCATTGCATCATTCTTTCCCTACACCTGAAATTTTTCCTTCATACAAAACTTCACACAATCTTCATTAGCAACATTAGTGCACTCAAGATAATAAGTCTTTTAGTTCAGTTCCAACACAAGTAAAACTTTCCATTAAAACACAAGCTACTGTAGCACTTCCCTCAAAAAGCTCAATTTCCCCCAAAAAGAACCCAAATAGGGATCAACAAGAAGCCAATGCAATTCATGGCAGAAATCTGTCAAAACAGACTAGCAGGTAGAAACCGATTTTTTCGAAGACCTTATGTTGCTCAAATCGAAAATTATTGAACTAACTAAATTTGGATAACAACCTGGGGCAGAAGCACAAAAAATTACAGCTCAAACCAACATACAGAGATTTTACACGAATTTTTACAGCGAAGCACAAAACTCTATTTCGGGACAGCAAGTTTCTCAAGCATTACTTCTCTCTCATTAGAGATTACTCTTGGCACAAAAAGCAAATAAAAAGGATAAGAAGAGGTTATTACTGAATCAATAACTTCCAAGACTCAACTAAAACTTTTGGGTTATCTCCCAATAAGTACTTTTCTTTAACGCCTTTATGTTAGGCATAAGAAGCAAGAAAAGAATAAGTATTCTCAAATGAAGAAGAATTAAGAGCAAATTTTGTTTTAATAGGAGATGCAAAAGAAATATTCTCTCTCTTCTTAGGAAAGTGTTATATACCTTTCTTTAGTGGAAATTGGTATTTAATGGTGCCTTCTTCCTATCAATAATGGCACCAATAGTTCTAAGAAAAGGTCTTCCCAGAATAATAGGACAAGAAGCATTGCATTGAACATCCAAAACATAGAAATCAACGGGGACATAGGTATTGTTAACCATAATAAGAATATCATTAATACTTCCCATGAGTTTATTTTTAGCATTATCATCAAGTGGGACATTTAAATAACAATCTTCCAATGGTGGCAAATCAAGCATTTCATAAATCTTCCTAGGCATAATAGAAACACTACTATCAAGGTCACATAAAGCTTTGAGATCAAAATCATTTACTTTCATATTAGTGATGGGTTCCCATCCATCTTCTAATTTCGTAGGAATAGAAGCTTTATGTTTCATCTTTTCTTCTTTAATTTTTATGAGAGCATCAGTAATTTGTTTTGTAAAGGCCATATTCATAGTACTAGCATTAGGACTTTTAGCAAGCTTTTGTAGGAACATAATAACTTCAGATATGTTGCAACCATCAAGATCAAAATCATAATATCATCTAAAGTATTAGAGCTATTGTTTCCCATATTCTGAAGAATTTTAGAATTTTTATTAGAAGAGGTTCCATGGGGTTTACTAGCTTCAAAATTAGTGGTAGTGATAGTAGAAATACTAATATTTCTAGAAATTTCATCTTCTCTTTCCCACTTAGCATGCAATTCAGCTAATAGCACTACAAGAGAAAAGCCTACCTGAGGCATACCTGGAACCCCGTCCGAGGCGCATATGGTATGCGCCTCTAGCGCCGCTCCTCTAGTATTTGCTACGCGAGGCACATATCATATGCACCTCTAGTATCTGCTATTCGAGGCGCGTATCACATGCGCCTCCTATACTTCATATACGCGAGGCGCATATACTGATATGCGCCTCGTGTATATGAAGTATAGGAGCCGCATGTGATAGGCGCCTCACATATGTAGTGGTATGCGCCTCGGGTAGTACCCAATATGCGCCTCCTATACTTACCATATGCTCCTCCTATACTTCCCATATGCGCCTCGGGTATATTTTCGAAATTCAAATTTTACAGCAATTTTCAAATTACAGTTTACAGGTATTCAAATATACAATACAGTCCAGAATACAGTATAAACAACACAGAATTTTCTAGAAACTTGCAATTGGCAAAAGCATAGTAGAACCAGCATGAATACAAGTACATTACACATCAATCACGACATATGCGTTCATACATCAACATGTGCCAAGTTTTCACACAACACCAAGTGTTTGTGCCACAAGTTCACACCTCCGAGTACAAGTTCACAATCACATTACAACTCCGATGATGGAGCTCTATCTAGATCAAGTAGAGCACATAACCTACCATGAAGAGCAACAAGGTTGTGATCATGAGGAAGTTGTTCCACTTCTTCCTCACGCGCCTCCTCCACTTCTCTTCCGCCACCTCTCTAGTCTTGTAGCCTTTGTAGCTGTTGCCCGAGAATTCATTCACTTTCCTGTGGCAGTCTTCCCACTCCTCGTACACACCTGGAACCTTGCCGACGTACACGACATAGCACTTCTTCTCCATCTCCTATACACAAGATAGATGATATTATCTATGTCAGTGCAAATCAATAGCAGTTCACAAGATAAGATCATGCATATATATATGGGTGCAACAAGATGTAAGAAATCACATTCTAATCATCGGCATTTTGAAGAAACACAAAAAAAAGCAAACCAAGAATGACTTGCATTAGTGCCTCATACTTAGGTTGGGCATGGAAATAACAATGCTCGCTGTTTGATCTCGTGCGGCAAGTAGAGTATATGCCCAAATTACTAGTCTACTTGGCACACGAGATCAAACAGCGGTATAGTCTTACACATGACGCCACAACACGTTCTAATCATCGACATTTCAAACAAAGACCAAAAAAAAACCAAGAATGACTTGCATTAGTGCCTCATACTTAGGTTGGGCATGGAAATAACAATGCTCGCTGTTTGATCTTGTGCGGCAAGTAGAGTATATGCCCAAATTACTAGTCTACTTGGCACATGAGATCAAACAGCGGCATAGTCATACACATGACGCCACAACATGTTCTAATCATCGGCATTTCGAAGAAAGACCAAAAAAAGAAAACCAAGAATGACTTGGATTCATGCCTCATACTATTCGTATCGCCAAAGACAAAAGAAGAGAAATACTTCCACGATTCATATAGCATGGGAATGATATGTCTAGCGGAAAACCAAAGAAAGGATTCGGTCTCCATGGCAATGACTCATTTCGAGTTTGGTGTGTCTAAACGAGTCATTGTCGTGGACCCAGAATCCTTTCCTTGGCTTGCCCCTAAACATAATATGTCTTATGTATATGAATCTCGAAAATATTTGTCCTCTTTCGACTTTGGGGCTACGAGATGAAATAGTTTATCATTTCATTATATCGCCAAAGACGAAAGGAAAGAAATCATTCCACGATTCATATAACAATGTCACCAATGCTATACGAATAGTGAAGCAATGTCTTTCCTTTCGACTTTGGTGCTACGATGAGATATTTGAAACTAAATACTTCACCATTTTATTTAATTCACACAATCTAATCTATTCGTCTTGCCAAAGACAAAAGAAGAGAAATACTTCCACGATTCATATAGCATGGGCATATTATGTCAAGTGGTAAACCAAGGAAAGGATTCGGTCTCCACGCTAATGACTCATTTCGAGTTTAGTCAGTCTAAAGGAGTCGTTGCCGTGGACCCAGAACCCTTTCCTTGGATTGCCGCTTAACATATTATGTTCTATGTATATGAATCTCGAAAATATCTGTCATCCTTCGACTTTGGGGCTATGAGATGAAATATTTTATCATTTCATTGTATCGCCAACGACGAAAGGAAAGAAATCATTCCATGATTCAAATAACAATGTCGCCAGTGTTATATGAATAGTGAAGCAATGTCTTTCCTTTTGACTTTGGGGCTACAATGAGATATTTGAAACTCAATACTTCACCATTTCATTTAATTCATGCTATCTAATCTATTCATATTGCCAAAGACAAAATAAGAGAAATACTTCCACGATTCATATAGCATGGGCATATTATGTACAAAGGTAAACCAATGAAAGGAGTCTGTCTCCACGGAAACAACTCATTTCGAGTTTGATGTGTCAAAAGGAGTCGTTTCCATGGACCCATAATCCTTTCCTTGGCTTACCCTTGAACATATTATGTCTTATGCATATGAATCTCGAAAATATTTGTCCTCTTTCAACTTTGGGGCTATGAGATGTAATAGTTGCCTCATACTTAGGATGGGCACGGAAAATGACAATGCCGCTGATGGATCTGGTGCATCAAGTAGAGTATATGCACAAACCTCTAGTCTACTTGTCACACTAGATCCAGCAACGCCATGGTCACACACATGACGCCACAACATGTTTTAATCATCAGCATTTCGAAGAAAGACAAAGAAAGAAAACCATAAGAAGTAGGTCGACAATAACGAATGAAAAGCAACAAGCACTTAAAATAGTTCATAACACAAATAACTAGCTAGTGTCGCTCACAATCAAGTTCAACGGTTGACGAAACATACTCTAGAGGTTATGCTAGGCAAGTTCAACATAGGGATAAGAGGTTACAACATGAGTTCGGAACTAACAGCTAGCTACTCAGGCAATGCAATTATCAAGACTTCTTCGGCTGTTGAGTCGGCTTTAGGTGGGCATTGATGAAGCCCGACCGAGTTTTCGCCATCTACATGAACGTCCTGCGGTCACCCTGCTGCGCTAAGCGTTCGTCTATCTCCCTGTTGGGCGGTGTATGGCCGCCGTATAAGAGGCCCCTGGATTTCATGACTCCCTAGTGCACGATTGTCGCGAGCTCCTCCTGGATGTCGAAGATGTGCTACCTGAGGTTGCGATCATGTATTGTTGCAAGCCTTTCAGCCCACTTCGTGAGGTCAGATGGTAGCGTTTTTCTCTCCATGTCATTGAAGAATGCCTTCATGTGGTAAATGGCGTAGAAGGGATCCTTCCTGCTGCCAGACGGCTGCTTGACATAGGCAAACTTGGTGTTGTGGCGGAACATGTGCGCGCCGAACTTCACATATAGCGTTGCCGGTTTGACGCCTCCTGCTGCGACGTAGACGGTGAGAGCACCATCAAGAATGTTCTTGATATTGGTGTAGTTTTTCGGGTGCACACTGTTTGAGTCAAGGTACACGGCTGTTGAGTGTTTCAAATTCAAGCATATGAGCATGCAGCCTGTCTGATCATCCTCCATGAGGGGATGGTAGGGAAGGAGAATCACATCCTTGTCCGAGTATGTTTGCGTGAAGGTTGAGAGGTAGTTGGTCACCAGTGCTATGTCCTCGACATCTTTCAGGACGACGTACCGCATGGAGTAGGGATCCACTATCTAGATGCCCGGGATCTTGTCTCTGTTGATCTGCATGGCCATATTGAGGGAGAATAGCCAGACCAGGGTATTGTGCAGCTAGAACCCTTTCAACATGTTGAAGATGTCGGAATGCCGCAGGTAGAAGATATCCCCGGGGGTACAATGACGAAGCACGACACATAAGGCACCTTATCCTTGAAAATGAGGTACGACTGATTGTTCTCGCGAATTCGGTGCTCTCAATTGTGAGACAGCTATAATGAAGATTACGACTGTCGAGGAGAAGTATCGTATCAACTAGAACTGCCAGAAGAGATGTCATCGATCCACAATTTGTTCCATATCTCGTTACTTCGCAAATGTTTGGAAGTGCCTGAGAAGACGGAAGTTTTCAAGAACATCGATCACAGAGCTGTGGAAATCACCAATGACCTGACCTATCGAGAAGTACCCATCCGTATCTTAGAAGAAGCCTACAGAACCACCAGGAACAGGAGTATCAAGTTTCTCAAGATTCAGTGGAGCAACCATACCGAGGAGGAAGCCACTTGGGAGCACGAAGATTACATTAGGACAGAGTTCCCAGATCTCTTTAGTTCCTAGTTTTCTTTGTAAATCTCGGGACGAGATTTTTTCTAAGGGGGGAAGGTTTGTAACAGCCCAAAACTTCAATCCAAGCTTATCAAGATCTAAATCAACAAATTTGGGGTTAACAAAAACTTTTCCAAATTTAAAATGAAGGCATTCATGTGTATGAGCATTTAAAATAGGAATTGATTTGAATTGCCATGGTTCTGTGATTCTTTGGTTGTAAAATGTTTCTTAGGTGATTTAAACATCATCTACATCATTCCCAAACTTTTACTAAAGAAAATCAAATAAAAAACAATTAAAAAGGAGGAACGGTCATTTTGACCATTTTAATCCACTACACTACTTTGGGTGTTCCTAGCACTCATTTCTTAACAGAAACAATTCATGATCTTTGCACCCCTTGATAGTACACATAATGAGGTACCAAGGCCCACCTTGTGATCTGCAAAAATCTTTCAAATGCTAATTTTAAATGACTGTTCAAAATTGAATTTATTTCATATGGGAAGATCCCACTTTTTCAAAAACCATTCAAACAAGCTCCACTTTCAAAACCCTTGCAACCAGAGACTACCTAGCACTAGTGTAGATCACCCAAAAAATTTGAACTCAAAATTCAAAAGTTTTTCTCTTTCGGCCATTTTGTCAAACACCTTGCTGGCAAGATCAAAGTGGCCTAACTATTACTGTTTTGGGGTTGATTTTGTCTAGCAATTTGAAGTACTTTGATCACCCTTGTCTCCCTCAAGCCTAACCAGACCAATCCCAACATCTCCCCTACCTCCTAGCTGCACTTCCAGGCCATGCCGAGAGCACCTTGCCGACCAACTTGGCTGTCACAGCAGCAGACCGCTCTCCCCTCTCTCGCCATGTCTACAAGCTAGACAGTGGTCCACTGCCACCGTCTAACCAGCCCCAGCCTAGAGCCAGAGACAGGAACGGCTAAGAACCGCCACGCCCGGAGCTGGTCGACCATGCCGACGCCGCCCGCAGAGCACGCACTGTCCTCGCATGCACAGACCGCCCCTCGGACGCAGCCCGCGCCTACCGCTCCGCCATGACCTGGGGAACACCCCAGACACCCCCGTAGGCCGCCCAACGCTCCCCAGCCACCGCTAGCCGACGAACCCGCAGCCTCTACCGCCCAGAGCGCGTGACGCGCCCGACCAGCACAGAGCTCACCTTGCCGCACCTTTAAGCCTCAGCACACCGCCAGGAGACAGGCCACCGCCCACTACCTCGAGCCATGCTGCTAGCCCCCTGTGTCGCCCTCGCTGGAGTCGCCTGCCCACACCCTTCGGTCTCACCGTCGGTCCTATATAAGCCGACCTCCCCAGCCTCTTTTCTCCACACCCACTCACTCCCCACCTCTCACTGATCCTTTCACCTCTCTCGCCGGAGCCAATCAAGCTCTGCCTCGCTGGAATTGTAGCCGGAGCAGCCGCAGCAGGAGGAGAAGGGCGCCTGCGATTTAGGGCACCACAAGCTCCACCGCAACCATGCCTTGCCTCGCCGTCGTCTTCCAGCTCGTTTGCCTGCCTACCCTGCTGGAGCCCTGGTACGTCCCCGGTCGACCCCCACCGAGCCGCTAGGGAAAACTCTCGCCGGCGACCTGTTCGTCGTCGACGATGACCCTCAGCCGTAGATCCCCCTTCTAATCCTACGACCCATAGCGCGCGTACCGTTTCGTGTGTTATGAACCACTGACAAGCGGGACCCTCCTGTCAGCTGATCCCCGCGCCGCGGAGCGCCACTGGGCCGGCCCATGTTCTTTCCCGCGCTAGCCCAATCGTTCAAATTGGATTTTTCTTTTTAAGTTGAATCTAGTTTCTATCCACTAGTTTAAAATTCAATTCTAGGAGTTTTACAAACCCAAATTGCATGAAACCAATTTTGTCTGAAAGGTATTGAAATGGCCTATCCAAGCCCATTGGATTTAATTCAATTAGAGTTACAGATCTCTCCTAATAAAAATAACAAAACAGAAGCATTTGCACCTTGCAACATTTTTATAAAATCAACCAAGATAGCTTTTGAGTTGATTCCAACTCTCAAAAATCACATTTCACCATATCTATCAAAATATGTAATAATGTTAAGGTTTACATGCAGTGACTTTGGACTAGTACCCAAATAATGCTATATAGGCATTTCTAGTCACTTTAAATCATTAAATAATGAACTTAAACCAAAGTGATTATGATCCAACCTTTAAATCTCATTCCCACATATTAGAGTATGTGGTGATGACATGTGTCAACATGATTCCATATTTTAAGTGGTGAATATTAAATCTTAGTTAATTTTTCAATGAGTAGAAATTACTTTTCTAAAACAAAAAGGATGAAACTATTGAATTAAACTTGTGATGCTTGTGATGATAATAGATCATCAAATGTGTGTCTTAGAATGATAATTAGACTAGTTAAGCATTGTTTGGTGATTGTGTGTTCCGTATGTATTTATAAACGATAGTACCGACCAAGTCTACGAGGAGGAGGAGTTCTACCAAGAAGAAGAAGAAGAAAACTTCAACCACTGCACCAACCAAGGCAAGCTAATAGTGTCAAGCTAACCCTTGCAAGTTTAGTGCTTAGCAAGCTAGGATCAAACTAGATGGTTTAGTAAGGATGCCTTAAGCATGCTTTGATCACACCCCTTTGACTATTTGTACCTCAAGTCTTTGTTACAAGTTTTACCTCCCTTAGTTACACCAAGTTCTTTACTGGTTTTGAAGGTAGCATAAAGAGTATAAAACTTGACCTATTTTAGAAACCTTTAGATGTCATTCTATGGCATGAGATTGAACCCATCACTTCCACCTTAGTGAACACTCTTAACCTAGTAGTTAGAGTAGATCAAAAACTTGAGTCACTTTAGATGTGAGCACTTGGTGAAAATGAATTATGAAAACCTTGGAATGATGAGTCACTCTATTGAGATGTTTTGACATGTGTTGAGAAACACAAATGGTTGATGAGGATGAAAATGTTGAGGCATGAGCCTTAACCCTTTTATAAAACTGATGGTTTGATTCGGATGCGATACCATTCCAAATTTACCGTATAACCACACTACCTGAATTGGGTAAGGCTTAGCTAGAAATTTATATGCATTAGTATTAGTTCCCTCGCGGGAGAGGTTGAGCTGAGGCTACCTCTCAATGTTGTCCACCTATGCAGTGCCCAAGATGACAGATGGTCATGGTTGGGAGGCCATGCTCATAGGAGAGGTGCTTATACTAGGGTGTGTAAAGGGAAGGTTATGTTTGATTATCTGCATACTAAGTATGATGATTCAAGGTTATCCCTGACAGATGTATCGAGTCTTGTGGTGAAAGTGTACCACCTCTACAGAGTGTCAAACTATTCGAATAACCGCGTCCGTAGTTATGGACAGTTGGAATGGCCATACTGTTTCGTTGTCAGATGGTTTCTAAATAACTTGAAATGAAGGATGAATCTTGACTTGACCCCAACAGGGTTGTGTTTATGACAACAGCTTCCCAACTTAAGTGATTCTAGAACTTTACTTTATCTTTCTTTGCCTCAAAATACAGCTTAGGTTTCAAACTTAACTTTGTAGTTAAACTTAGATTTAGCACTTTAACTTAGAACTATAGTACCTGTTAATAGTAGTTTGTGAGTACTTAGAGAGTACTCATGGCTTTTGTCCCTGGCTATTCTCATGGCCAGACTATGAAGGAGACTATCAAGATGATGGCCAGCAGGACGGCTATGATTACTAGGACTAATCTGCCTTCGTCAGCATTGCCTGTGCCCCTGAATATGGACCCCACCGCTACGCTTATCTTTTATTTCCGGTGCTTGTTGTATTAAAGACTGGATCAGGAGATCCTTATTTGTGTAAGACCTTATGTATGGTTTGTAATGGATGATGTACTGTGATATCCAATCCGTTATGTCTCGCAAAAATGGTAATCCGGGGATTGCGAGGTATGGCATAACGGGCATCTGGGATTAAAAATCCGGGTGTTGACAAGTTGGTATCAGAGCCATCCTGACCATAGGAGACCCTAGTTAGAATGGATGTCTGAACAAAAACTTAGTTTCAAAACCAAAGTGAGTATTTATGAAAAACTATCTCCTCTCTTACCCTGGTGAACTCTTTCTTTCTCAAAAATGCATGCTCCTCAAAATTCTTACATTACTATTTAAAACTTGACACACTTGATCACTTAACTAATTTCCTCATCCTTTATTCTTGTAGATGGAGACTCAGTTCAGCAAGTTTTACCAGTTGGGAAACAGAGGTCAGCTGATCTTCGAGAGGGATCTGGACTCACTGTCAGAGTTACTAGGACGCCCACATCCGGAGTTTCTTGGAGCTCAACTTCCAGGACCCCCAGGAGGAGACCTACAGTGGCTAGTCACCGCAGATCTTAGAGGAAGCATTGAAGCACCAACTTCTGGAAGAATTCAGTTCTCCGTGAGAGAGAACAACTGGCTAGATGGATTAGCCAGGGCAATGCATGAAGCTCTCTCACATCTATGTGCCCTCAGTGTCAACAAGATCCAAGGAACTCATTTTGCCCACTATGCAAGACGTGACTTTATGGGAATGCCGATGGAGATGCCAAGTCACCCCGAGTTGGGGCGTCAAGTGGAGAACCTTGACTTCTTGCTGCATGACCGACAATAGGAACTGGAAAATGCCAGAGAGTTAGCCAACCAGAACCGTGCCATTGCTGACGGTAAGGCCTGACATTTCGCCTTTGCCGTCGGGATCACCGATCTCTTTCTTTGCCGCCGTGCCAAGAAGGATCGCACCATCGCCCGTCTTTGCAAGAAGGTGGCCGACTTCGAGAAGACCATCAAGGAGCAGGAAGCTCAGCTTGCCGCCAAGGAAGAAGAAGATGGGGGTGAAGACATCCAGGGAGACATGGATTCTTACCTCAGCAACGATGATGACTTTCTAGAGGAGGATGCTGTGGACTTCTACACTGATGATGAGGACTCCAACTTCATCAACGATGAGTAGATGCACTAGAGCACTATCGTCGCATGAGTTGTATCGGTCCCACTGTATCGTAGCTTGCAGAATGGTTCTTCAAACCATCTATTTTCCTTTGTTTGTTGTGGTGTGTGTTGTATCGTGCTTGCTTGCATGAATGAAAATGAAGTTAGTTGAAAAACCTGAGTCTAACTCAAAGTTTTAGCTTTGCAAACCCAAAACCATGAACCCTAGAATTTCCCTCTTACCCCTATATCTATCTCAATCTTCAGATGACTCGTGGAAACCAAGGAGGGAGCAGCTCGTCGCAAGACCCAATGCTACAGATCTTGCAAAATCTCATCGCAGACCGTGAAGCAAGCAGGGCCGAGTGCCAATCCAACTTAGCAACATTGCAGTAGATCGCCCAAATGGCTCTCAACAACCAAGGACATGGAAATCAGGATCACCAGGGATCCAAACTCAAAAAAAATTAGAATACCAATCCCCCAATCTTCAACCAATCAGAAAACCCATTAGATGCTGATGACTGGTTACAGACCATGGAAAACAACTTAGAAGTTTCAAGAGTTGATGAAAACTAGAAAGTTCTCTTCGCCACCCACTATCTGGCGGGAGATGCAAGAGCTTGGTGGAATAGCATCCGCAATATGAACCATGGTCAAGTGATGACATGGGAAGCATTCAAAGTCAAGTTCAGCCGCACCCACGTGCCGCAAGGTCTAGTCAACAGAATGATAGATGAATTCCGCGAACTAAAGCAAGGGAGAATGATTGTGGTGGAGTACCATGACAGATTCCTGTCACTTGCCAGATATGCACGTGATGAGATCAAAACGGAGGCCAAGAAGAAGGAGAGATTCTTGAACAGACTGCATGATGAGATGCAGACTGTCCTCGTCAACATCCGTTTCGAAGATCTCGAAGAACTAGTCGACTCTGCCATTCAGATGGAAGGGAAGATTAACCAGGCAAACGACAACCGCAAACATCATATGATGCAGCAATCAGGATCCAGTAGTCACCAGAAGTACCGTCCCAACCCTTCACTAGGATATGCACCAAGAAACAACCGACCCCCAAATTCTCGCCCAAGCTACCCCAACCGTAGGGGAGGCAATGTGAAGTCCGGAGGAAACAATCACAACTCCGGCAATGCCAACCATTTCAACCGTGCCTCTCCCAAGATCAACAACAACAAAAACAACACTGCACCCAGAACTGGCAGCAATGTTGTGCCTGTCGCAGTCAAAGACAAGTCCCAGATCTCTTGTTTCGAGTGTGGAGTGAAGGGTCACTACTCCAATGAGTGTCCCAACAAGACAGCAGTCAATGCCAATGTGAATGCCCTAGCTCAGCAGCATCGTCGTGTTCAACCGGGAAGGAGATTTGCCCCAGGGAACCCGCACAACCGCAACGGTCGTCTCTTCCACATGAACGCAGAAGAAGCCCAGGAAGCGCCAGATGTAGTACTGGGTATGTTTTCTGTCAACTCAGTTTTAGCAAGAGTATTGTTTGATTCGGGAGCATCACATTCATTTGTCACCGAAGAATTTGCATGCACTAGTAAGATTCACCCAACCAACCTGAAGCATGTCATGATAGTTCAAATCCCCGGTTCAACAACAAAAGCTAGAAAAATTTGCAAAGTTGTGCCTATCAGAATACATGGAATAGATTTTTATGCCAACCTAATTATACTTGGAACCAAAGGATTGGAAGTAGTATTAGGTATGGACTGGATGTCAAGGCATAAAGGACTGATAGACTGTGCTAAGAAAGCCATCACCATGACCAGTAGTTCTAGAGTCACAGTAGAGCCTATCCCTGAAACCTTACCCCGTCAATTCAAGTGCAACAAGAGTGTAGCCCTACCCACCATAGACAAAGTCAGAGTAGTCTGTGAATACCCTGACGTATTCCCAGATGAATTTCCAGGTATGCCCCCGGATAGGGATATTGAGTTCATTATCGAACTAATACCCAGAACCGGACCTATAGCCCAGAGACCCTATAGCATGAACCCCGCAGAGTTAGTGGAACTGAAGAAGCAGTTGGATGCCATGTTAGACAAAGGCATGATTCAACCAAGTGCATCGCCATGGAGATCACCGGTGTTATTCGTCGACAAGAAATATGGAGGTAGTCGTCTGTGTACAGATTACAGAGAGTTGAATGATGTCACCATCAAGAACAAATACCCCTTGCCAAAGATAGAGGATCTATTTGATCCGTTGACCGGAGCTCAGGTATTCTCAAAGATTGATCTTAGGACTGGTTATCACCAACTTAAGATTCGTGCAACGGATATTCCGAAGACCGCCTTTACTACTCGCTTTGGTTTATACGAGTATACGGTTATGTCTTTTGGATAAACCAATGCCCCTGCTTATTTCATGAATCTCATGAATAACATCTTTATGAATTTCCTAGATAAGTTTGTAGTTGTGTTTATCGACGACATCCGTATCTAATCCAAGTCAGAAGAAGAGCATGAGCAACATATGAGAGTTATCCTAGAAACCCTGAGAGAGCATCAGTTATATGCCAAGTTCAGCAAGTGTGAGTTTTGGCTAAAGGAAGTAGGATTCCTAGGACATATTGTGTCTGCCGGAGGAGTCTCGGTTGATCCCGCCAAGATCAAAGATGTCGAAGAATGGGAAGCCCCAACCACTCAAACCCAAGTCCGTGCATTTCTAGGATTAGCAGGATACTACCGCAAGTTTGTAGAAGGATTCTCAAGCATCGCCCGACCCATGACCCAATTGTTCAAGAAGGACAAGAAGTTTGAATAGACAGACAAGTTTGAAGCCAGTTTCCAAGAGCTGAAGAAGAGATTGATATCATCCCCAATATTGGTCATGCCAGACATCAAGAAGCCATTTGATGTGTATTGTGACGCATCCAAGATTGGTCTAGGATGTGTACTGATGCAAGAAGGAATAGTCATCGTGTATCTGTCTCGACAACTGAAGCAGCATGAGCAGAACTATCCGACCCATGATCTTGAGCTAGCAGCTGTGGTTCTAGCATTGAAGACATGGCGTCATTATTTGATGGGTAATCGCTATGAGATTTACTTAGATCATAAGAGCTTGAAGTATATCTTCACTCAGAAGGAGCTAAATATGAGATAAAGGAGATGGATAGAGTTAATCAAAGATTATGACCTTGACATTCACTATCACCCCGGCAAAGCCAATGTGGTAGCGGATGCTCTTAGCAGATTGCCGTGTAGGCTTAACACCATGATCAAGGAGAAGCAACCCAGTTTGTATGAGGAGTTGGAGCAGTTCAGGACTGAATTAGTTAGCAAAGGGTTCTTAGCTAGCATTGAACTTCAACCCACTTTGATTAGCCAAATCAAGGAAGCCCAGAAGGGGAATGAAAGTATCGACGGAATCAAACGTCTTATTGGGACAGGAAAGGTACCTGGATTCACCGAAGACGAAGAAGGAGTACTGTGGTACAAAGGACGTATTTGTGTGCCAGCAGATTCGGAGCTGAAGGAAGTTATCATGAAGGAAGCTCATGATACTCTTTATTCTATCCACCCCGGAGGAACGAAGATGTATCAGGATTTGAAAGAGCAATTTTGGTGGCACAAGATGAAGAGAGAGATCGGAAGCTACATCGCCAAATGTGACATCTGTCAAAGAGTCAAAGCAGAGCATCAGAGACCTGCAGGACTATTGCAACCATTGCAGATTCCGGAATGGAAATGGGATTCTGTCGGAATGGACTTTATCACCAGTTTACCTACTTCTAGTAGGGGAAATGACTTAATCTGGGTCATAGTGGATAGACTGTCCAAGGTAGCCCGTTTTATACCTGTCAAAACAACTTACCAGAGTGCAAAGCTAGTAGAGCTATATATTGCCAGGATTGTTAGTCTGCATGGAACCCCCAAAACCATCATATCAGATCGAGGAACCCAGTTTACCTCGAGATTTTGGCAGCAAGTCCAAGAAGGATTAGGAACCAAGTTGAACTTCAGCACAGCGTATCACCCGCAAACAGATGGACAGACTGAGAGAGTCATCCAGATCTTAGAGGATATGCTTAGAGCTTGTGTGTTGGAATATGGATCAAAATGGGAAGACTGTCTGCCTTTCGCAGAATTCTCATATAACAACAGTTATCAAGCTAGTTTACAGATGGCACCATTTGAATTCCTATACAGAAGAAAGTGTCGTACCCCTTTGAATTGGTCGCAAGTAGGAGAGAGTCAGATCTTTGGACCCGACATTCTCCGAGAAGCAGAAGAGAAAGTTCACAAAGTCCGTGAGCACCTCAAGACCGCCCAATCCAGACAGAAGAGTTATGCTGACAAGAGAAGAAGAGACCCGACTTTCAATGTCGGAGATTTTGTATATCTCAAGGTTTCACCATTGAAAGGAACTCAACACTTTAGTCTGAAGGGAAAGTTAGCCCCCAGATATATCGGACCTTTCAAAATTCTGAACTGTCGAGGAGAAGTATCGTATCAACTAGAACTGCCAGAAGAGATGTCAGCCATCCACAATTTGTTCCATATCTCGTTACTTCGCAAATGTTTGGAAGTGCTTGAGAAGACGGAAGTTTTCAAGAACATCGATCACAGAGCTGTGGAAATCAACAATGATCTGACCTATCGAGAAGTACCCATCCGCATCATAGAAGAAGCCTACAGAACCACCAGGACCAGGAGTATCAAGTTTCTCAAGATTCAGTGGAGCAACCATACCGAGGAGGAAGCCACTTGGGAGCGCGAAGATTACATTAGGACAAAGTTCCCAGATCTCTTTAGTTCCTAGTTTGCTTTGTAAATCTCGGGACGAGATTTTTTCTAAGGGGGGAAGGTTTGTAACATCCCAAAACTTCAATCCAAGCTTATCAAGATCTAAATCATCAAATTTGGGGTTAACAAAAACTTTTCCAAATTTAAAATGAAGGTATTCATGTGTATGAGCATTTAAAATAGGAATTGATTTCAATTGCCATGGTTCTGTGATTCTTTGGTTGTACAATGTTTCTTAGGTGATTTAAACATCATCTACATCATTCCCAAACTTTTACTAAAGAAAATCAAATAAAAAACAATTAAAAAGGAGGAATGGTCATTTTGACCATTTTAATCCACTACACTACTTTGGGTGTTCCTAGCACTCATTTCTTAAAAGAAACAATTCATGATCTTTCCACCCCTTGATAGTACACATAATGTGGTACCAAGGCCCGCCTTGTGATCTGCAAAAATCTATCAAATGCTAATTTTAAATGACAGTTCAAAATTGAATCTATTTCATATGGGAAGATCCCACTTTTTCAAAAACCATTCAAACAAGCTCCACTTTCAAAACCCTTGCAAATAGAGACTACCTACCACTTGTGTAGATCACCCAAAAATTTTGAACTCAAAATTCAAAAGTTTTTCTCTTTCGGCCATTTTGTGAAACACCTTGCTCGCAAGATCAAAGTGGCCTAACTATTACTGTTTTGGGGTTGATTTTGTCTAGCAATTTGAAGTGCTTTGATCACCCTTGTCTCCCTCAAGCCTAACCAGACCAATCCCAACATCTTCCCTACCTCCTAGCTGCACTGCCATGCCATGCCGAGAGCACCTTACCGGCCAACTTGGCCCTCGCAGCAGCAGACCGCTCTCCCCTCTCTCGCCATGTCTACAAGCTAGCCAGTGGTCCACTACCACCGTCCAACCAGCCCCAGCCCACAGCCAGAGACAGGAACGACCAAGAACCACCGCACCCGGAGCTGGTCGACCAGGCCGACGCTGCCTGCAGAGCGCGCACTGTCCCCGTGTGCACAGACCGCTCCTCGGCCGCAGCCCGTGCCTACCGCTCCGCCATGACCTGGGGAACACCCCAGACACCCCCGCTGGCCACCCAACGCTCCCCAGCCACCGCTCGCCGACGAACCTGCAACCTCTACCGCCGAGAGCACGTGACGCGCCTGACCAGCACAGAGCTCGCCTTGCCGCGCCTTTAAGCCTCAGCGCACCGCCAGGAGACAGGCCACCACCCCTACCTCGAGCCACGCCGCTAGCCCCCTGTGCCGCCCTCGCCGGAGTCACCTGCCCACACCCTTCGGTCTCACCGTCGGGCCTATATAAGCCGGCTTCCCAGCCTCTTTTCTCCATACCCACTCACTCCCCACCTCTCACTAATCCTTTCACCTCTCTCGCTGGAGCCAATCGAGCTCTGCCTCGCTGAAATTGGAGCCGGAGCAGCCGCAGCAGGAGGAGAAGGGCGCCTGCGATTTAGGGCACCCCAAGCACCGCCGCAACCGCGCCTCGCCTTGCCATCGTCTTCCAGCTCATTTCCCCGCCTCGCCTACCCTGCTGGAGCCTTGGTACGTCCCCGGTCGACCCCCACCAAGCCGCTAGGGCAAACTCTCGCCGGCGACCTGTTCGTCGTCGACGACGACCCTCAGCCGTCGATCCCCTTCTAATCCTACAGCCCACAGCGCGCGTACCATTTCGCGTGTTACGAACCACTGACAAGCGGGACCCCCCTGTCAGCTGAGCCCCGTGCTGCGGAGTGCCACTGGGCCAGCCCATGTTCTTTCCCACGCTAGCCCAACCGTTCAAATTGGATTTTTCTTTTTAAGTTGAATCTAGTTTCTGTCCACTAGTTTAAAATTCAATTCTGGGAGTTTTACAAATCCAAATTGCATGAAACCAATTTTGTCTGAAAGGTATTGAAATGATCTCTCCAAGCACGTTGGATTTAATTCAATTAGAGCTATAGACCTCTACTAATAAAATAACAAAACAGAAGCATTTGCACCTTGCAACATTTTTATAAAATCAACCAAGATAGCTTTTGAGTTGATTCCAACTCTCAAAAATCACATTTCACCATATCTATGTAAATATGTAATAATATTAAGGTTTACATGCAGTGACATTGAACTAGTACCAAAATAATGCTATATAGGAATTTCTAGTCACTTTAAATCATTAAATAATGAACTTAAACCAAAGTGATTATGATCCAACCTTTAAATCTCATTCCCACATATTAGAGTATGTCGTGATGACATGAGTCAACATGATTCCATATTTTAAGTGGTGAATATTAAATCTTAGTTAATTTTTCAATGAGTAAAAATTACTTTTCTAAAACAAAAAGGATGAAACTATTGAATTAAACTTGTGATGCTTGTGATGATAATAGATCATCAAATGTGTGTATTAGAATGCTAATTAGACTAGTTAAGCATTGTTTGGTGATTGTGTGTTCCGTATGTATTTATAGACGATAGTACCGACCAAGTCTACGAGGAGGAGGAGTTCTACCAAGAAGAAGAAGAAGAAAACTTCAACCACTGCACCAACCAAGGCAAGCTATTAGTGTCCAGCTAACCCTTGCAAGTTTAGTGCTTAGCAAGCTAGGATCAAACTAGATGGTTTAGCAAGAATGCCTTAAGAATGCTTTGATCACACCCCTTTGACTATGAGTACCTCAAGTCTTTGTTACAAGTTTTACCTCCCTTAGTTACACCAAGTTCTTTACTAGTTTTGAAGGTAGCATAAAGAGTATAAAACTTGACCTATTTTAGAGTCTATGGCATGAGATTGAACCCATCACTTCCACCTTATTGAACACTCTTAACCTAGTAGTTAGAGTAGATCAAAAACTTGAGTCACTTTAGATGGGAGCACTTGGTGAAAATGAATTATGAAAACCTTGGAATGATGAGTCATTCTATTGAGATGTTTTGAGATGTGTTGAGAAACACAAATGGTTGATGAGGATGAAAATGTTGAGGCATGAGCCTTAACCCTTTTATAAAGCTGATGGTTGGATTCGGATGCGATACCATTCCAAATTTACCGTACAACCACACTAGCTAAACTGGGTAAGGCTTAGCTAGAAATTTATATGCATTAGTATTAGTTCCCTCGCGGGAGAGGTTGAGCTGAGGCTATCTCTCAATGTTGTCCACCTATGCAGTACCCAAGATGGCAGATGGTCATGGTTGGGAGGCCATGCTCATAGGAGAGGTGCTTATACTAGGGTGTGTAAAGGGAAGGTTATGTTTGATTATCTGCATACTAAGTATGATGATTCAGGGTTATCCCTGACAGATGCATCGAATCTTGCGGTGAAAGTGTACCACCTCTACAGAGTGTCAAACTATTCAAATAGCCGCGTCCGCGGTTATGGACAGTTGGAATGGCCATACTGTTTCGTTGTCAGATGTTTTCTAAATAACTTGAAATGAAGGATGAATCTTGACTCGACCCCAAGAGGGTTGTGTTTATGAAAATAGCTTCCCTACCTAAGTGATTCTAGAACTTTACTTTATCTTTCTTTGCTTCAGAACTCAACTTAGGTTTCAAACTTAACTTTGTAATTAAACTTAGATTTAGCACTTTAACTTGGAACTATAGTACCTATTATTAGTAGTTTGCGAGTACTTAAAGAGTACTCATGGCTTTTGTCCCTGGCTATTCTCATGGCCAGACTATGAAGGAGACTATCAAGATGATGGCCAGCAGGACGGCTATGATTACTAGGACTAATATGCCTTCGTCAGCATTGCTTGTGCCCCTGAAAATGGACCCCACCGCTACGCTTATCTTTTATTTCCGCTGCCTCTTGTATTAAAGACTGGATCAGGAGATCCTTATTTGTATAAGACCTTATATATGGTTTGTAATGGATGATGTACAGTGGTATCCAATCCGTTATGTCTCACAAAAAATGTTAATCCTGGGATTGCGAGGTATGGCATAACGGGCATCTGGGATTAAAAATCTGGGTGTTGACACGCGTTCACCTCACCAATCACCTTATGAAGGGTGATGGGGCTGATCAAAGGAACCGCTGGCCTCGGAGGCTCGGTGAAGGGGGCGGGTGGCGGCGTCTCCTGGCTAGTTGGGAAGAGACGCACCTGGCAAGGGGGTTTCACCGGTGCTGGTTGGGTATCGGCAACTTGATGTGTGCCTGATGGTCCCGGCTCATACCAATTAGAAAACCTTGTGTTAACGAACTGGTCGCTGAAGTTCGGATCAATTTCTCCATCATCATCATAGGGATCCTGTGCCATGTTGTCCAAGTCTTCCATCTCGAAATCTTCATCATGTGCTGGCTATGCTGGCTGTGCTGCCTATAGGGTGATGTTGTGCCGGGTCTCCGTCCCCAAACGGATCTGGCTCTTCGGCCATAGGTACAAGTAGACGAAGCCGGTATTGAGGACCGCTGCCGCCTCCTCCTCATCCCATCCTTGAGGTTGAGAGGGAGGTTCCACTTTCTCGTAGCCCGGAAGCACCATACTATATCTGAGCCTCATCATGTCGGGTGGCATTGTGACATTCTGCATTTTGCGGTTCTCCGGTTGAACGATAGTACCCTTGGAAACATCCTTCAACTGGCCGCCCACCCAGTGCATTAGAGTGCAAGGAGTGTCTCCCTGTGAAAGACATGTAGGCCGGGCGTCAGTAAAACGCAGATCAAGTCATCGATGTGGTTAAGCCTCCGAACTCTCGCTTTAATTAGTTAGTTACCTTGAGGGCGTCGAACTGGGCCAAGGTCGAAGCACCGCTGCCGGCAGGCTTGGGCGCGCAAGTGGCGGAGTGGCTGCCTGATGGCACGGTGGTGCAGGCCGCAGCGGGCAAGTTAAGCTCCGGAGCTGGAGGAGTCTCCACCACCATCGGCCCGCTGGAGGAGTCACCAGCACCTCTGGCCGTGCCATGTTATCCGGTTGGGCGCTATTGAGGTTTGGAACCGGTGGCGGCCCTCGTTTACCACCCTTCTGCCACTTGATGTACTTTTCCATGTAGGCGAGAAGGATGGTGTTGAGCTTATCGTTCATTTGTGTCTGGACTTGTGCCTTGACTTGTGTATGAACTTGTTCTTGGAACTTTGTCTCGACAGCCGACATAGCCTTGTTCACGGCATCTTGGAAAATATTGGGAAAGGATTCCACCTGTTCCCTTAGGTGTCTTACCTCGGCTCTTTCGGCCTGCTTCCTGCCCTTCCGCTTTGTGGTGCCATAGTACTCGGACCATGTTATGCCGCCAAAGCCAACCACACGACCAACTGACGAAGGGGTCGCCCGGGGCTCGACATTCTTGGTCCGGTTCAGTGCCCTGTTAAAAGTGGTGTCCCACCTGGCGATAGGTGCCGACCCCTGGGATGAGGAGCTCCTACATTCCTCGTCCTGCGCACAAGGAACGCAAAGCATTTGATTAGAAAACTGGACTTCATTGATTAATCATGAACGCAATTAATTAACTTGAATGCAAACTACTTACATATTTTCTCGTGAAATCCATCACCTTTGTAGCGAAGGGGCCGACGGGCTCCGAGGAATAATCAGAACTCCCTTTTGGGCCCTGACAAAGTGCTTTGCCTGCGGTTCTTTTATGTCATCAAAGGGAGGTGTCAACCCCTTTGCACGAGCGTCGGTGTCCTCCTTCTCCCATTTTGAAATCGCAGCTCTATAACCGCCGGAGCCGAGATGGTGGGTACCAATGTTCTTCTCATACAACTCCTTGAAGTACTGACTCTTGGCCTTCCCAATGGTGGATTCACATCTGGCCTTGAACACCTTGAAGTGTTCTTCCGTCACCAGAGGCTCCCTCTTGACGACCTCCGAATAACTTAGCTCATTCTCGAAAATCAGCTTCTTCACCCAGACCTTCCAATTCGACAAGGCCTTGGTCATCTTCCCTTTGAGATTGTCGTTATTGTACTTGTGTTCCACATCACTCGGGAACACGTATCTTGCGTGCAGCTTCCGGAAGAGCTGGATGCGGAAACCCCTATTCTCTCCGGCCTTCAGGTTCTCCGTGTTAATCGTGACGGTGTTCCCGAGGATTACCGCGAGCTGGTTTGAGTAACCCATGACAAACTCGGCCGGCTCCAAAGGCGCACCTTCATCGTTCAGGCTTGTGATGATTGGCCTTTTGATGTAAACCACGATCGGGGCATGCTCCTTCTGGGCCTTCTTCGATGTGCTACCACTGTCCGTAGTAGCTTCACCGCCGCCATCAGTGGTAGTGGCATCGCCATCTGTGTCCCCCATCTCGTCGTCCCGCTGAACGAATTCCAAGTCCTCTTGGGATTCCATCTCCGCCTTGAAGGAAATATGCCCTGAGAGGCAATAATAAAGTTGTTATTATGTATTCCTTGTATATGATAGATGTTTATTTTGCATGCTATAATTGTATTGATAGGAAATGTTAATACATGTGTGTTTAATAAACAAAAAGGGTTCCTAGTTATGACTCTCTTATATACTAGCTCGTTGATTAACAAGATGATCAAAGTTTCCTGATCATGGAAATTGGATGTTGTTAATAATGAGGTCACAACATTTGTGAAATGATGTGATGAACATTCATCCAAAGTACAACATTACGATCAAAGTCATTATGTTTATATTACTATAACATCATACGAAGTAATCTTAGTCCTTAGACCATGAGATCATGTTAATTGCTAACACCGGAAGAGTATCTTCTTAACATCAAACGTCACACCATAATAGGGTGACTATAAAGGTGGGTTCGGTGCTACGAAGGTGTTATGTTGAGGCTCATGGATCAAGAGTGGAATTTGTCAATCCTGATGACGGATAGATATACTCTGGGCCCTCTCGGTGATATCACATTAAGATATCTTGCAAGCAAGTGACGTGATCACTAGAATGTTATATCACAGGAACGAGAAAAGAGTGCATGTCGGTAACGAGATCAAACTAGGTATTTGGATACCGATGATCGAATCTCGGACATGTATTATATCATGAGACAAAGGGATTAAATTACTAGCGTTAAAGGTTCTCATGATCATAGAAGTCATCGTTGAATGTGCAGGAGTCAGTATGGATCTCCAGGTCCCGCTTCTGATTATTGATCTCAGAGGAGTCTCAATCATATCTGCATTATTCGCGAACCATAGGGTGACACACTTAAGAGTTGTCAGACACCATTTAGGAGCACATATGTTTCAGGCGAAAGGATTGCAAAGCGCGGGAATTGTTTCGATAGAAACCAGAATTATTTCGGGTGAAATTGCAGAAAGTGGTTCTGCATGTGATATTGAAATGTTGCAAGGGGTTTTATGTGAATGTTTGTTAATTAAATTAATTAACAAAATTCTGAATAAAATAAATAAAAGAATTTTATTAATTGAGAGTGGCATTAAATTTGGTGGAAATTTAATGCATGTGAGTGGAATTTTGGGTGGAGTCAAAATTGATGTGAGTGGAGCCTCCACCACATGAACAAGGAAGAGGTGGGGGCACCCTCCTTGGCCGCTGGCCATGGTAGGGGAGGATCCCCCCTCTCCTATAAAAGGCCCCCCTCTCCTCCCTCACAAAGCACACCTCCTCGTGAAGGATCTCTCTCCCCCTCTAGATATTCCCCCATGGTCTCGAATTAGCGAGATACATGTTCTCGGTGGCCTTCCATCTGGAAGGAGTTGCTGCTTCTGCTGATTCGCTGGAGCAAGGAGGTGGAGGTTGTCCGGTGGCTTGAACGTGTGTGCGAGGTCGGATGCGCTGCTAATTTGCGGCGCTCGGACTTCCACACGATCTTGAGATCGAGATCGCGCATTTACTACATCATCCACAAGTTCCAACTCGTTAACAAAACTCTATTGTCTTAGAGGGTAAGTTCTCCATGGATGTATATCCACCCGTTGCTCTGTATCTAGTAGATAGATATTGGCATATAGTTCTCTTCGTAGGAAATTTTTTGTTTTCTATCCTGCGAACCTAACACGCCTGGTGCTCCCAAAAGGACTTCTTGCTAGAAGGGCCCTGCTCCGCCGACATTTCTAAACACACAAATAAATGGAACTAATAAGCACAACAATTCACAGAAAATTTGGCATAACCTTTGCTAATTTTCTATGTCTAGGAGTGCCAGAAATTTGCCGGAATGGAAATGAATCAACATTCTGGCGAAACATTGGCAACTCAAAAAGAAAAACCTGCACAAAAAATCCTAAATAGGCATAAACATAGCCATTTTGCTGCAAGCATACACAAGCACAGCCATACACAACTTGCTGCCAGTAGTGTACAAGATTAGCATCATTGGCAGCAACTTGCTCAACACATCGCGTAAAAGAAAACAAAAAAGGGCCACTTCACAACACTGAGGGCAAAGGTGACACGAAAGAACAAGTTGTGCAAGCCATGGCTACATCCATTACAAGCTCTAGCTTTACTTTCTACCCTGCTGCTACTGCTTCCATCGTGGCTACGTGTATTGCTCCAGCAACTACCACTACTTGATTAGGCATGGCTCGTTGATACATTGCAAATGTATCTATAATTTTTGATGTTCCATGCTTGGTTTATCCACTTTCTTGTGTTATATCCACACTTTGGAGTACTTTTTCATATGATTTCTTGGACTAACATATTAACAATAGCCACAGTGCCAGCTGCCTGTTTTCTACTGTTTTTGGTTCCAGGAAAGTCAGAAAATGAATATTCTCGGAATTGGATGGGATAAAAGCCAAAGTGCCTATTTTTCTAGAAGTCATCAGATGCCAGAATACGAGACGGAGAGGGGCCAGGGGGTCACCACACCACCTGGCCGCACAGCCTAGCCTGGCCCGCGCCATGGGGTGGTCTGGCCAGCCTGGCACCCCCCGGCCTTCCCTTCCGCCTATAAGATGCCCTCGGGACGGAAACCCTAAGTGCTCGATCAAAAATCCACGAAAGAGTTTGTAGCCACCGTCATCTCCATCCCTAGATCGGGAGGGATCTGAAGCTCTTCCCGGTACCCTGCCGGATAGGGGAATTCACCCTAGAGGCCTTCTTCATCATCATGCAAGCCTCCGGTGTGATGCGTGAGTAGTTCATCCTTGGACTGCGGATCCATGTAGTAGCTAGATGTCTGGTTCTCCTCCTTTGTATTTTCATGTCTAGATCTTGTGAGCTCTGTTCATGATCAAGATCATCTATTTGTAATTTTGTATGTTGTGTTTGCGGGGATCCTATGGATATTGAGATGCTATTTTAGATTGATTATTGATTCTATCATGTCTTTGTTATTTGTGATCTTGCATGCTTTCTGTTGTTAGTAGCTATCTTGGCCAAGTAGATGCTAGCAACTCCAAGAGTTAGTATTTATCCTCGATAGTGGGTTCATGCCTCCGTAACTGGGAAGTGACAGAAATCTCTAAGGTACTAGATGTGCTATTGCTACTAGGGAGAAAACAACAATCCTTTATTCATAGAACAATCGTATTGTTTACTTTACACGCAGTTCGTAAAGCAATAATCTGTTGCTTGCAACTTAATACTGGAGGGCGTTCAGATGATAACCTGAAGGTAGATTATTAGTCATAGATGCAGTTGGATGGCGGTCTATGTATAATGTTGTAATGCCCAATCAAGTCTCAAAGGAGTCAAGATGATTAGTATATGGATGTATTGTTTTCTCGATGTTTGTCAATTGCCCCACTGTAATTTGTTCACCCAGCATGTTATCTATCTTAAGGAGAGCCACCTCTAGTGAACTATGGATCCCGGTCCTTGTCTTTTACATACAATCTATAAACTATTTATTGCTTTGTGTTTACTTTCTGCAAACTTTTACTTCTTTCCATTAGATACGTTTAATCCTTTGTTTTCAGCAAAACACGATGAGATGGACAACCTCATCGCAAGTTGGGGACAGAGTTCTGTGGTTGTGTTGTGCAGGTCTCTACGTTTCTACTAGCACCGGTAGTGCGCCCTACCAAGGCTCAGCTAGCAACACCTTTGGGGTGTTTCCTTGCTCCTACTGGTTCGATTAAACCTTGGTTTCATAACCGAGGGAAACTTGCTGCTATGCTCATCATAGCTTCCTCTTGGGGTTCCCAACGAGCTCTACATCAACACCGCACCAGCAAAGATTTTTTACGGCGCAGACAATCGAGCCATCAAGCATTTTTCGCGCTGTTCTTGGAGTCAAGGACATCTTCACAAGGGGAGTCCCTCATAACCAATCTCTTTACTTTGTTATTTTTGTTTTGCTTAGTTTCTTTTGCTTTGTTTGCTTGTTTCTTTATCAAAAACACAAAAAAAATAGTTTTACTAGTTTGCTTTCTTATTCAAAAACCCAAAAAAATGACTACTCTTGAAAACACTAAGTTGTGTGACTTCACTAGCACCAACAACAATGATTTTATGAGCACACCTATTGCTCCACATGTGCCTGAAGATACTTTCTTTAAGATAAAACCTACTTTGCTCAATCTTGTTATGAGAGAACAATTTTCTGGTATTGGTAATGAAGATGCTGCTGCCCATCTAAATAACTTTGTTGAACTTTGTGAGATGCAAAAGCATAGGGATGTAGATGGTGATATTATTAAGCTAAAATTGTTTCCTTTCTCTTTGAGAGGAAAAGCTAAAGAATGGTTGAATTCCTTAACTAGGAATAATATTGATTCTTGGACTAAGTGCAAAGATGCTTTCATTGGAAAATACTATCCTCCTGCAAAGATTATCTATGAGAAGTGAAATAATGAAGTTCAAACAATCTAATAATGAGCATGTTGCTCAAGCTTGGGAAATAATGAAATCTTTGGTTAAGAATTGTCCCACTCATGGACTGACTGCTTGGATGATCATCCAAACTTTTTATACAAGATTGAACTATTCTTCAAGGAACCTATTGGATTCTGCCGCTGGAGGTACCTTTATGACCATCACTTTGGGTGCTGCAACAAAACTTCTGGACAATATGATGGTTAATTATTCTGAATGGCATACTGAGAGAGCTCCACAAGGTAAGACGGTAAATTCCGTTGAGGAAACCTCCTCCTTGAGTGATAAGATTGATATTATTATGTCTATGCTTGTTAACGGGAAAGCCCATATTGATCCAAATAATGTTCCTTTAGCTTCTTTGGTTGCTCAAGAAGAGCAAGTTGATGTGAACTTCATAAGGAATAATAATTTTGGCAACAATGCTTATGGAAATAACAATTATAGGCCCTACCCTCCTAATAATACTTATGGTTACACTGGTAAACCTAGATTACATAGTGAAGGAAGAATTTTAGAAGTTGAAACAGCCACTAAAATATTCATGCAAATGCAATATGAGCAAAATAAACTATTTACTAATACTATGGAGGAACAATCTATCATTTTGAAGAATATTAGCCATCAACTTGAGAGTTTAAATAGGGAAATACCTAGTTTGCAACTGAAACTTTCTAATGTTGAAAGAAATATATCATCTTTGTCTGAAGCTCAATCCTCTTTGATCAATAAAATGGCTGCTAAACCTGAAACTAATGATAATCCCTTTGCAGCTACTAATGCTATACAAGTAAGAATAGATGAAAATGTTAGACTATTAGCTGAATTACATGCTAAGTGGGAAAGAGAAGATGAAATTGCTAGAAACATTAGTGTTTCTACTATTACCACCACTAGTGTTGAGTCTAGTAATAGTTCTACTACTTTAGATGATAAATTTGATTTTGATCTTGATGGTTGCAATATCTCTGAAGTTATTAAGTTCCTACAAAAGCTTGCTAAAAGTCCTAATGCTAGTGCTATGAACATGGCCTTAACAAAACACATTACTAATGCTCTCATAAAGATTAAAGAAGAAAAGATGAAACATAAAGCTTGTATTCATATAAACAAGAAGATGGTTGGGAACCCATCATTAATATGAAAGTGAATGACTTTGATTTCAAAGCTTTATGTGATCTTGATAGTAGGGTTTCTATTATGCCTAGAAGGATTTATGATATGCTTGATTTGCCTCCACTTGAAGATTGTTATTTGAATGTCCCACTTGATGATAATGCTAAAAAGAAACTCATGGGGAGTCTTAATGATGTTCTTATTATGGTTAACAATGCCTATGTCCCCGTTGATTTATATTTTTTGGATGTTGAATGCAATGCTTCTTGTCCTATTACTTTGGGAAGACATTTTCTTAGAACTGTTGGTGCCATTATTGATATGAAATAAGTCACCATTAAATATCAACTCTCACTCAAGAAAGGTATAGAACACTTCCCTAAGAAGAGAGAAAATATTTCTTTTGCCTCTCCTATGAGAAAAAATTTTGGTCTTAATGCTTCTTCATTTGAGAACACTTGATTATTTTTCTTGCTTCTTATGCCTAACTTAAAGGCGTTAAAGAAAACTACTTATTGGGAGATAACCCAAAAGTTTTAGATGAGTCTTGGAAGTTATTACTTCAGTAATAACCGCTCCTTATCCTTTTTATTTGCTTTTTGTGCCAAGAGTAACCTCTAATGAGAGAGAACTAATGATTGGGAAAGTTGCTGTCCCGAAACAGATTTCTGTGCTTCACCTAAAAATTTGTGTAAAATCTGTGGACGTCTTTTTGAGGCGTGAAGTTTTGTGCTACTGCCCCAGCTTGTTGTCTAACTTTCGTTAGTTCAACACATTTTGATTTGAGCAACAGAAGGTCTTCGAAAAAATTCGTCTTTACCTACTGGTCTGTTTTGACAGATTTCTACCATTTTCTGCATTTGCATCTTGTTGGTTCCTTTTTGAGTTCTTTTGGGGAATTCAGCTTTTTGAGGGAAGTGCTTCAGTAGCTAGTGTTTTAATGGAAGTTTATTTGGTGTTAGAACTGAACCTTAAGACTTATTATCTTGAGTGCACTAATGTTGCTAATAAAGATTGTGTGAAGTTTTGTATGAAGGAAAAAATTCAGGTGTATGGAAGGAATGAGTAATGAGATGAAGGATGGACTAAAGCTCAATCTTGGGGATGCCACGCGTGTCATCCCAAGAAATATCCAAGAATTACAAGCTTCAAATCTAGGCATCCCCTTCTTCATCAATAAAAATCCCAGGTTTCTTCCAAACGCTTCATTTTTATTGATTCATGCACAGTTGTGTTGTTCTTGGAGCGTCTTCTTTTTCGTTTTTGTTTTGGTTATCTTTTGCTTTTGTTTGCTTAGTTTTCTAAATAAATTGGTTGGACCCCCCTCTTTCATACATTGGTTTGTAAATAGTTTGGTTTGGTTTGGAAAAGAGTAGGAAAGTTCATACTTATGTGGTAAAAAGAGCTCGTTTTTTACTGTGCCTATGCTTTGTCATGCCATGCTTGATATTATTTTTGCTTTATGCTTAGTATTATTTTTTGTAGCATGACTTGTTATAAACAATTGAGATTTCTTAATGTGCCTTGGATGAATCATGCGTTTTTTTAACATATTAAAGCATATTATAGTGGTATTCTCCTTTGATGCTTTATTTGGGTTGACTTGGCGCATGATCACACCATTTTATGACTATCTCAAGTCACCATAGCCTTTATGATCCTTTTGTTTTCAACTTGTAGTATCACTTTGTGCTTTGATCAATGATGTTTTCTTGCTCTGCATGATTATGGCCATTATTGCTCTCTTAGTTTGTCGCTCCCAGTCTTTTGCTACCCTCCACAACCAAGTATGAGTTCCACCCATGCATCCTACTCCCTAAACCAATTTATTCCAAGGAGTCCACCATACCTACCTACTATCTTATGCTATTCCAAGTATATTCATGCTTTTGTTTACCTTCCGAATTAAACTTGTTATGAGAAAACTAGTGATTAAAGCTCTCACGAACTTGATGGCACACTTTACTTTTCTTGCCCTTAATAAACTTGAACCAATATGTCGTCTATGTTGTATATGCTTGCACTTATTTGTTGGGAATTAGCAGAACCATGCTTTCACGGAGAACGCTTTCAACATTGCATTTGGTACTTGTACCTAGTTGATATCATGCTCTTTTGTATATGGATGTCGTCGGTGTGAAATTAAAGGGGAGCTTGTAAGTCCATGGAGTTATGTATGTGTTAGTGAAACGCCTGGGCCGCTGGTCTAATCAATGCTGACATGGTGGAAACCTGCAGCGTAACCATGATAATCTGTCTATGAAGCATTCTTCTTATAAAAAAAGAGCCCTATATTGATAAAAAAGAGAAAAAAAGAAAAAAAAGAAGATATTATGAAAATAGGAAAGAGAGAAAAAAGCACCATATTCCCATGGTAAATAAGAAGATTGCTGAGATGATCGTTGTCTGCTTGCCTTGTCATTTTGATATGGGGATTCTTCCGTATCATCGGGCAAGGGGTACCCTGTTGGCGGTTCTCTATGATACACATGTACTTACGATGGCAAGAACTTACCAGTGACTAAACTTGAGTAGCATGAGGAGCGGCCCTCGTATACAAGGGACATGAGATTTCTAACTTATACTTCGTCAAGCATGTACACCATAGTTTGTTCACTTTAACCTTAATCACGTCAAGATGCTTATGATAGGGGAAATGACATCTTAAAGCTATAAGTCCCATAATTTTTGGAAGCTCTTTATGAGACTTGAATCCCTACTTCCTTCTGTGAAGGCCTTTCTTCCACTTATATATTGAGTCTCCACCTTCTACCTTTATGCACCTACTTTGAGAGCATAGTGGTCATTCTTAGTTCTATGTGCATTGTCCCAAGACTAGTTGATTGATGCATAACTTGATATTGCTTGTTTTAAACTATTTGTATCTAGTCACTCTTATGAACTTTGAAGGTGTCCTATGCATTTATATTTGCTACTCTATGAGGGACAAGATGAATACTATTATGCTATGTTTTCTTTATGTGAAACAAACAAACGTCTTTCAAAGCATTGTTATTCATGAATCTTTTGTTTGTGCCTTTTCATGTTGCATCATAGTTTCTTTGTCTTATTGCTAGAACCTTGTCTTTCATGTTATGATTGAAGTACTATGATCCCAACTTTGAATGTTCTACAAATACTTTGATCAAGTCTTTGATGGTGCATGTCACCTCAAAATTTATTCTTTCTTTTTATCACTAACCTACTTGAGGATGAGTAGGAGCTAAGCTTGGGGATGTTGATACATTGCAAATGTATCTATAATTTTTGATGTTCCATGCTTGGTTTTATCCACTTTCTTGTGTTTTGTCCATACTTTGGAGTACTTTTCATATGATTTCTTGGACTAACCTATTAACAAGAGCCACAGTGCCAGCTGCCTGTTTTCTCCTGTTTTTGGTTCTAGGAAAGTCAGAAAATGAATATTCTCGGAATTGGACGGGACAAAATCCAAAGTGCCTATTTTTCCGGAAGTCATGAGATGCCAGAATACGAGACGGAGAGGGGCCAGGGGTCCACCACACCACCTGGCCGTGCGGCCCAGCCTGGCCCGCGCCAGGGGGTGGTCTGGCCAGCCCTGGCACCCCCCGGCTTTCCCTTCCGCCTATAAGATGCCCTTGGGAGGAAAACCCTAAGTGCCCGATCAAAAATCCACGAAATAGTATGTAGCCGCCATCATCTCCATCCCTAGATCGGGAGGGATCTGAAGCTCTTCCCGGCACCCTGTCGGAGAGGGGAATTCACCCTAGAGGCCTTCTTCATCATCATGCAAGCCTCCGGTGTGATGCGTGACTAGTTCATCCTTGGACTACGGATCCATGTAGTAGCTAGATGGTTGGTTCTCCTCCTTTGTGCTTTCATGTCTAGATCTTGTGAGCTCCGTTCATGATCAAGATCATCTATTTGTAATTTTGTATGTTGTGTTTGCAGGGATCCGATGGATATTGAGATGCTATTTCAGATTGATTATTGATTCTATCATGTCTTTGTTATTTGTGATCTTGCATGCTTTCCGTTGTTAGTACCTATCTTGGCCAAGTAGATGCTAGCAACTCCAAGAGTTAGTATTTATGCTCGATAGTTGGTTCATGCCTCTGGTAATCTGGGGAAGTGACAGAAATCTCTAAGGTACTAGATGTATTGTTGCTACTAGGGAGAAAACAACAATCCTTTGTTCATAAAACAATCGTATTTTTTACTTTACACGCAATTCGTAAAGCAATAATCTGTTGCTTGCAACTTAATACTAGAGGGTGTTCGGATGATAACCTGAAGGTGGATTATTAGTCATAGATGCAGTTGGATGGCGGTCTATGTATAATGTTGTAATGCCCAATCAAGTCTCAAAGGAGTCAAGATGATTAGTATATGCATGTATTTTTTTCTCGATGTTTGTCAATTTCCCCGTTGTAATTTGTTCACCCAGCATGTTATCTATCTTAAGGAGAGCCACCTCTAGTGAACTATGGATCCCGGTCCTTTTCTTTTACATACAATCTCTAAACTGTTTACTGTTTTGTGTTTACTTTCTGCAAACTTTTACTTCTTTCCATTAGATACGTTTAATCCTTTGTTTTCAGCAAAACACGGTGAGATTGACAACCTCATCGCAAGTTGGGGACAGAGTTTTGTGGTTATGTTATGCAGGTCTCCACGTTGCTACTAGCACCGGTAGTGCACCCTGCCAAGGCTCATCTAGCAACAAATTTGGGGTGTTTCCTTGCTCCTACTGGTTCGATTAAACCTTGGTTTCATAACTGAGGGAAACTTGCCGCTGTGCTCATCATACCTTCCTCTTTGGGTTCCCAACGAGCTCTACATCAACACCGCACCAGCATTTTTCTGGCGCCGTACACTGAGCCATCACTCGTCCATCAACAAACCAAGACAGATTCAAACCCACAGTACAAGAAACGATTAATCAACACATAAAGCAAAATTCTCTCAACAAGGGCACAAGAGTGTCCACAGCTTCAACATATCCAAGCAAGAATTTCTCAACGGGACACGCGCAAGAAACAGATTCAGTGCAGAAAAAAATACCAGCATGCAGGATCAGTAAGCTAAAAGATGACGTGTAGCCACATTCTGCTTGTTATATCCATGGTATCATTGGAACCAAACCACGACAAATAAATAAAGGAGATATTCTACCTACATAGAATTTGATCAAGATTACACAGCACCAATCAATAACGTCCATTAACAACAAGAGAAGGCATTCAATAGAGAATTCATGAACAACACCAACTACTACGCCTACTGGACCAGAGATCAACTTCCTACCAGTTAAAACCTAGCAACTAAATAGCCATCATCACCATGAACCAATCTGGTGGGTCATTGGCTCACTAGCCAGAGCAGATACTACCAGAGCACACACTAACACTACCACACAGAAGATAATACAACAGAACCCTGAAGGCTACTGCTTGGCTAGGACAACACTCAACAAGGCTACGACCATTAGCACCATGCAGAACCCTAACGGATAGCCTAGCAGCGAGAGATTCGAGAGAAAAATTAAACCTTTGGGTGGTGATGTCAACAAGATCCAAAACAAGGGCGTCAAGGTCAGGATAGTGGGCCACAGTGTCGACTAGATCGACCTCCTGCAAACAGCAAGACACATGGAATTCATAAGACATATTTAACATTTTAGAACCTACAATTTAGTATAGAGGCATAGCTGGTTCTTAACACGAAAAAGAATCCCTATATTTGAAAAGATATAATTACTCTACAACCACCATGTCGCTCAAATTTGGCTATTATTAAACATAGCCAAATAAGCCTCATCACATGATCAAGTCCTGGAACTACATTCTAGAGACAGTACAATACAACCACACCATTAGGCAGTATTAACCAGGTTCATAACCAACAAAACTGCATCATTGAAATACAAATTTCTAAGCTGAAGTGGATAGTATATGATCCAGAACTGTGCAAAGCACATACACCATCAACAAACTGGTTGGGTCTTTGGGTTTGGGTTTGGGTTAAGTTGCGCTAAGGTTGGTCTTAAACCAGGAAACTAATACTTATGAAAAGTTGTAGATAGGATTCTCGCTGTCTATGATTCATCCCTCAAAAAAAATACAGTATGATGATTCACTAAAAGCGGTAACAACAGTCAGTAGTGCAGCCTACACTGCTATGGTTAATATTCTATGGCTACACAAAATCAATGAGGTTCAACTATGCATTTTTAAGCAGTGACTGTTAACCAACCACAGAAGTTGACTGCAGTATTGCGCTCCGTTCCATCCAAGAAAATGTGTTGGGAGGTTGTGGGCGGTTTTGCTTGATAAACAGAGCCGAGCCTACGGATAATATCCATAGAGAAGAACAAAGTGGCTACTGATAGATACTACTACCATGGAGAACCCGCTCACGCCCCTCCCAAGAATCTTACCCTTCACTCTGCATCTAGATCGTTTCCCTATCCTCCGTATACACACGACACTAAATTTTCATATCGCATCTCCCCCTTTTTATGGCCATGTATTCCCTTCATTTGTGTCAAACTCTACTACACTCGAGAGGTGAGGTGTGTTCCTCGAGGGAAAGCTTCTATGAAGGTTCAAAATGAACAGTAAGCGGCAGAGAGCAAATGGTAGGTACAGGCATTACATCAAGCAGAGGCAAAACTTGTAGTAAGGCTCTAATTAATCTAAGAGGGGTAGAGGGAAGGGGAGGGAAAGGGGAAGGGGGTCACCTCAACGACGGTGGACAACGGGCGCGAATGGCGGTAGGAAGGGGCGACGACGGCGTAGCAGAGGAAGGGGCGGCGCGGGCAGGCTCCTCCTCCTGGGCGCGGGCGGGCTCCTCCTCCTCCTGGGCATGGCGGGCGGACGGGCGGGCTCCTCCTCCTCCTGGGCACAGCGGGCGGGCGTGGGCGGAGGAAAGGCGACGGTGGAAGGGGCGACGATGGCAGAGCGAGGAGAAGGTGTTGCAACAGTTTCGTCTGATCCAGAGGAAAAGTGAAAGAGGAAAAAAAGTCTCAATCGACCATCTTATGCGAGGCGCATATTTGAAAATGCGGCTCGGGTAAGTTTACGCGGGGCGCATCTGGCCAGAATGCGCCTCGGGTCTTCTCTAGCACTAGTCAACTAGCGCAGTGCGCTATATCAGTCAACAAACTGACCCTAGCCTAATGGTTTCGTCCCTTGTCCTAAACTAAAGCCTAGGCACCCATGTTCGAATCCTGGTGGCTCAAATTTTTTGAAAACTTTTTTTGAAGGCTATTTATCGTGTAAAAACATTGTCCAAATACAATATGAACTATAAAATATACTGCAAATATTTTAAAAATTTAAATATTGCCAAAACAACAAAAGTGAGTATTATGAATGTGTCTCGTCGATACATAATATTCTCAATGCAATATTATAACATACAAAAAATGATAATTATGAATGTTTTGATACATAATAGTATGCCACACACACATGACGGTTCTTGACAATGGTCGGAGCGCGCTAGCGTTTCTTGACAATGGTCGTCTTCTTGCCCTTCTTTGTCGCGGTTGCATAGGTTAGGTCTAGGATATCTTCACTACTTCTTTTGAACGTGAGTCCTTTCTTAGGTAGGGTTGTGGTGTACGGTGCTTGGTTCCGTATCCGTCTTCCATCTTCGGGTCACTGTTCTGGTCAAAGTATTGCTCATTGGTGACTCCGTCCATTCCGATGATGTTCCTTTTGCCTCTCCTGACGACAACCCGGCTAGGCTTTGACGGCTGTGATGTACCAGCATTGGTCGACCTTGCTAGCTAGAACCCAAGGCTCATTTCTCGTGGGTTCGTTCGCGCTGGTGGTCTTTGATGGTATAACCATGGTGGTGAAATATAGGCCTTCTTTCTCGACGCTCTTGGCCCACCTAACACGGAACATCGGCACCTTCTTCGTAACGTAGTCGAGCTCCCAAATCTCCTTGATCCTTCTATAGTATCTTTCAGACGTCGCCGGTGTAGAATATCCCCGTAACCCCTGAGTTCTGGTAACCGCAGTTATTGTCCTTTTCCTCTGTATAGAACATGTATTCGTTGGTATTGTATGCCTGATAGGTAAACAAGTTGTGCGAGGCTCCCCGTGATAAGGAGAATATGAGTATATCTTCCTCTCAGTACTCGCCCTGCGGTGGATTAGCAATGACCTTGGCCCTGAACCACAGCGTGAAACTGGAGTTGTGCTCCTTGATAACATCTTCCTCCTAGTACTGGCGCCCCTGGTCAGCGTAATTCTTCTTGATAAACTCTTTGTGCTCATATATGTATGGATCGACCACCTGCAGGTGTTGTAGCGCGACCAGGTTTGCTCTTTCAAAGTCCTTGGTTTGGCCCTCGATGTCGATATGCTTTGGGCATCGTCCCTCATGGTGACCACATCCAGTGAGCCTCCCGAGGTGCTTGTTGAATGGCAGACTAAGAGGGGTCTCGATTTGTAGAAAGTTCCAGCAGAAAGAGATGCACTCTTTGGCCAGGAAGCCGTTTGCTATGCTTCCATCTGGACGGGACCTGTTCTTAACGTATCCTTTGATGTGTCCATTGAGCCTTTCGAACGGCATTATGCTTCACAGAAACGGAGGACCGATCTGGACGATATCCTCCACGACATGGAGAAGCAGATGAAGCATGATGTCGAAGAATGCGGGGGGGGGGGGAATAGATCTTGAGCTCGCATAGTATCACCACGATCTCATCCTGTAGCCTTCTGAGCTGCTTAATGCCTATCGACTTCTGAGAGATGACGTCGAAAAAGTTGTAGAGGCCAAACAACGTTTCACGGACGTGCTTGTCCATTATACCTCGGATCACGACCAGGAGTACCTGCGTCATCAGCACGGCGACATCGTGAGACTTCATCCCACTGAAGCGCTGCTTCGCCTTGTCTAGCCATCTGCTTATCTTCCCTGCATAGCTGTTCGGAAATTTGACTCTAAGGAGGCACTTCAAAAACTATATGGCCTCCTTCTTACTCAGAGTGAAGCACAAGGCCTTGAGCTTGACCTCGCCCTTCTTGACCTGCTTTTTGCCCTTGTGATGATGGCTATTCTGTGTTTCCGTCTCCTCCTCCTCGTCATTGCTAGGTGGTGGTTGAAGTTCATCCCTGATGCCCATATGCTTCAAGTTGCTCTTTGCCTTCGGCCCATCTTTGGTGTTTCCGGTGTTAAGGAGGGTGGCAAGCAGACTCTCGCCCATGTTCTTCGTGATATGCATGAGATCAAGGCTATGAGGCACAAGGAGGATCTTCCAGTATGGCAAGTCCCAGAAAACAGACCTCGCCTTCCATACCTTCGGCAGTGGCTCTGGCTTCTTTTGGGACTTTCCCGGTGCAGGGCATTCCTTCCAGTTATTCAACAGCTCGTAGATTTGGGTGCCACTCCTCTGGTCCAGGATTCCTCGGAGCTCGACCGCCCCATCGAACAGATCTCCTAGCTTTCTTTAGGCGTGATTCTTGGGAAGCCACCTCCGAGCCCCAAGAAACATGGTTTTCCCGGACCCAGGATATTTCTGTAGCTGACGGTACATTGTATTATCTTTGCACCTAACGCACCCATAGAATCCTTGGACCACCTGCCCCGATAAGTATCCGTAACCGAGATAGTCTTGCACCGTCGTGATCACCGGCGCTCTCATGTTGAAGTATTATTGTCTCGAGGCGTCCCACGTACGGGCTCCTTCTTCCCATAATATGGCCAGCTCCTCTTTCAACAACGTGAGATACAGATTGATGTCTGTACCGGGTTGCTTTGGCCCTTGAACCAGCAGACTCATGGTTACGTACTTCTTCTTCATGCACAACCAGGGGGAAGGTTGTAGATCCATACAAACATGGGCTAGGTGCTATGTGTGCTGCTCTGGCTTTTGAACAGATTGAGTCCGTCCGTGCTCATGCCCAGCCTAAGGTTCCTTGACTCTTTCCCGAAATGTTGGTAATATTGGAGGTCCAACGCCTTCCACTAGCAAGCATCCGAAGGGTGCCTCATCATTTCTTCCTTCTCTGGATCATCGTCTTCCGTCCTCTTTCTTTCCACGTGCCAGCGCATGATCTCTGCTTCCTTAGGGTCCGCGAACTACCGCTGCAGACGAGGAGTTAGAGGAAAGTACCACACCACCTTTCTAGGAGCATTCTTGGTCCCTCTCTTGTATGGAGAGGTCTTACACACCGGACATGTGGTCTTCTCCACGTCCTCGCCCCGGTAGATGATGCAATCATTTATGCAGACGTGGTATTTCACGTGCGGTAGATTGAGAAGGCACGCGACTTTCTTGGCCTCAGCGATACTAGTCGGACATGTGTTCCCCTTCTTGGGAAGAATATCGTACCAGAATGCAATGTTGTCGTTGAAGCATTCGTCGGTCATTTTGTGTTTTGCCTTCATCTCCAGATCCTTGAGCGTTACATTCAGATGGGCATCCCCATTGTTGCATCCATCAAACAATGGAGTGACCGCGTGTTTCTTCATTTGCTCTAGCTAAGATTTCTCTCTAGTGGTGGCTTTGGCGTTACTCGCCTCCTTGAGAAGCAGATCTTGAACATGAGGGTCTTGTAGCCAGCTCGAATCATGGTAGACACCTTGATCTTCGTGTTCATGCCCGACGCCACCCTGATCTTCATGATCATCACCTGCCCCAGCATCGGCGGCTTGATCTTCGTGATCATGACCGACATCTTGATCTTCACCATTATTGACATCCTCATCATCATCTTCGTCATCACGTATCCACCGAGTGTAGCCATCCATGAAACTACGTCGGAGCAGGTGCGACTCCAGCATTCCGGAATCGTGCCTTATCAGATACATCAGCTTGAAGTCGCGACATGGACATCTTATCTCCGTCTTGTTTGTGCGTGCCATATCGGTCCTCGTGCATCTCATCCACCTATCCACGAGGGCTATGCGAATCAGTGGTCGGACCATGGTTGCCTACGCGTGGTACAAAGAGCAAGAGAATAATTAGAGCATATATGGACATCTGGATTACCCGAAAAGTTCGGCATGACCTCCCCTAAAAAGAGGACATCCGCGAGTGCCAGAAATTCACCGGAAAAGAAGTTAATCGACATTCCGGCGAAACATTGGCATCTCAAATGAAATCCCTGCACAAAAATAAGCACGCACCACAACACAATCATATAGTCGTGGTGTCACCGACAACGCGCATGGGCATACAAGCAACACCTTCACGCTTCCTCCAACAACAACTTGCACAAGAGAGACAGAGGAGAAGTAAAGGGACATGTTGTAGATCTAGAGGAGCAAGAAACTTCACTTACATGTGAGTGTCAACCAATGGAGATTGAGCAAGCTTCTATGGTGAATCAATGTGGGAAATGAGGTGGGGAGAAGGAGGGGGGCGACCAAATCTGTCTTTGGGTGTAGAGGAAGAAGTGGGGCAAGTGAGTGGGGTGCATGTGCCAAAAAGGTGCAGAAAAAGTGAGCCAGGTTATGTGAGGCGCATATTGCAGTAAATGTGCCTCTGATAGTATAAACTATCTGAGGCGCACATGCCAACATGTGCCTCGCCTATGCGGCCACCTGGGCCCGCAGGGGTTGCTTGAGGCGCATGCTCCCTAATGCGCCTCGCCTATTGTAAGTATCAGAGGCGCATCTTACTATATGCGCCTCGCATATTGGACCATCGATATCCACCCGGGCCCACCCAAGATATGCGAGGCGCATTTGTCACATATGCGCCTCGCCTGTTTAAGTACTAGAGGCGCATGTCCGGCTTGTGCGCCTCGCATAAGATGGGGACGCCAGATTTTGTCCGTACAAAAGCTATAGGAGGCGCATCCTGCAGATATGCGCCTCACCTATTTAATTCCTATATTCGCATGGCTGGTTGGTGCGCCTCGCCTATCTTATCAGAGGCGCATATAGTATAAATGCGCCTCTAATGTGCATGTCTCCTATAGGCTTTTCTCTAGTAGTGTAGTCTAACATTTTCATCAATTCTAACTTGTATGGCATTAGTAGCAGCAAAGGGATTTTTTAGTAGTTTCAGTTTTAGTAGCCATTTTATTCAAAGAAGATTGTGCTTCAGACAATGATGTTATATTTCTTTCAACATTAGAGAGTTTCACCTCAATAGTTTTATTGAAATTAGTTTGTTTACTAATAAAATCTTTAAGCATGACTACAAGTTTAGAGGGTGCACTCCTATTATTGTGGTAGGAATTTCCATAAGCATTACCATTATTGGGAAGATATGGCCTATAATTATTATTACCAAAATTATTCCTATAGGGATTGTTGCTAAAATTATTATTTCTTATAAAGTTCACATCAACTTGCTCTCCTTGAGCAACCAAAGAGGCTAAGGGAACATGATTTGGATCAATATGAGCTTTCCCATTAATAAGCATAGACATAATAACATCAATTTTATCACCCAAGGAAGAGGTCTCTTCAACAGAATTTACCTGTTACCTTGTGGATCTCTTTCAGTGTGCCATTCAGAATAGTTAACCATCATATTATCTAGAAGCTTTGTTGCAGCACCCAAAGTAATGGTCATAAAGGTACCTCCAGCAGCAGAATCCAGTAGATTTCTTGAAGAATAATTCAGTCCTACATAAAAGGTTTGGATAATCATCCAAGCAGTCAGTCCATGAGTGGTACAATTCTTTACCGAAGATTTCATTCTTTCCCAAGCTTGAGCAACATGTTCATTATCAGATTGTTTAAATTTCATTATTTCACTTCTCATAGATATAATCTTAACAGGAGGATAGTATTTTCCAATGAAAGCATCTTTGCATTTAGTCCAAGAATCAATACTATTTCTAGTTAGGGATTGCAACCATTCTTTAGGTTTTCCTCTCAAAGAGAAAGGAAGCAATTTAAGCTTAATAATATCTCCATCTATATCCCTATGTTTTTGCATCTCACATAGTTCAACAAAGTTATTAAGATGAGCAGCAGCATCTTCAGTACCAATTCCAGAAAATAGTTGTCTCATGACAAGATTGAGTAAAGCAGGTTTAATTTCAAAGAAAGTAGCTTCAGGAACAGGTGCAGCAATAGGTGTGCACATGAAATCATTGTTGTTGGTTCTAGTGAAGTCACACAACTTAGTATTTTCAAGAGTAGTCATTTTTTTGTGTTTTTAATATAGAAAGCAAACTAGTACAACTATTTTTTTTTGTGTTTTTGATAAAGAAAGAAGCAAACAAAGAAGAAATAAACTAAGCAAAACAAATAAAACAAAGTAAAGAGATTGGTTATGAGGGACAACCCTTGTGAAGATGACCTTGACTCCCCGGCAACGACGCCAAAAAAAAAGCTTGATGGCTCAAAATATATCGAGCTTGTTGGGAACCCTAAAAGGAAGGTATGGTGAGCACAACAGCAAGTTTTCCCTTATTTATGAAACCAAGGTTATCGAACCAGTAGGAGCAAGGAAACACCTCCAAGGTGTTGTTTCCAACTTGGAATCATGCACAACACAACCACAGAACTTTGCCCCCAACTTAAAGTGAGGTTGTCAATCTCACCGGTTTTGCTGAAAACAAAGGATTAAACGTATTGTGTGGAATATAGTAATTGCTTGTAGAAAGTAAACAGAAAATAGTAAATGTCTTTGTAGATTGATGGTAAAAGAAAGGACCAGGGTCGATAGTTCACTAGTGGTGATTCTCCTTAAGATAGTTGACATGTTGGGTGAACAAATTACAGCAGGGCAATTGACAAACATCGATAAAGCATACATGCATATACTAATCATCTTGACTTCTATGAGATTTGATTGGGCATTACAACATTATACATAGACCGTAATCCAACTGCATCTATGACTAGTAATCCACCTTTAGGTTATCATCCGAACCCCCTCTCGTATTAAGTTGCAAGCAACAAATAATTTCATTAAGCATTGTGTGTAAAGTAAACAATACGATTGTTATATGAATAAAGGATTGATATTTTGTCCCTAGTAGCAACAGCACATCTAGTACCCTAGAGATTTCTGTCACTTCCCCAGATTCCTAGAGGCATGAACCCACTATCGCGCATAAATACTCCCTCTTGGAGTTGCTAGCATCTACTCAGCCAAGATAGCTACTAGCAATGGAGAGCATGCAAGATAAAAAATAACAAAGACATGATAGAATCAATAATCAATCTGAAATAGCATCTAAATATCCATCGGATCCCCGCAAACACAACATGTATGATTACAAATAGATGATCTTGATCATGAACGAAGATCACAAGATCTAAACATGGTAGCACAAAGGAGAAGAACCAACCATCTACCTACTACATGGACCCGTAGTCTAGGGATGAACTACTCATGCATCACACCGGAGGCAGTCATGGTGATGGAGAAGGCCTCCAGGGTGAATTCTCCACTCTGGCAGGGTGCCGAGAAGTGCTTCAGATCCCTCCCGATCTAGGGATGGAGATGACAGCTGCTATAGACTCTTTCGTTGAATTTTGATAAGGTACTTAGGGTTTCTGTATCGTGTCATTTTCATGTGTGTTCTTTTCATAATCCACAACTATATTCATTGCATGTGTTTAATTTTCCTAAACCACATGGATCCAGCAGTGTCATTGCATGTCATTGCATGTTTGTTGTTTTCTTAAACCACCACTAGAGTTATAGCATGTGTGTACTTTTCATAAAAGACAACTATAGTCATTGCATGTTTTTTCTTTTCATAAACCGCATGGGACCACAACTAGAGTCAATGCATGTGTGTTCTTTTCATACACCACCACCAGTGTCATTCAATGTGTGTTCTTTCCATAAACCACATAGATCCATCAGAGTCATTTGCATGTGTGTTCTTTTCAATGACCACCACTAGTGTCATTCAATGTGTGTTCCTTTCCTAAACCACATGAACCCACCTATGTCATTGCATGTCTTTGCATGTGTGTTCTTTTCCTAAACCACCACTAGTGTCATTGCATGTGTGTTATTTTACTAAACCACATGGATCCACCATTGTCAATGCATGTGTGTCCTTTCATAAACCACCACTAGAGTCATTGCATGTTTGTTATTTTCCTAAACCATAACTACAAACATTGCATGTGTGTTCTTTTCCTAAACCACCACTAGTGTCATTGCATTTGTGTTATTTTACTAAACCACATGGATCCACCAGTGTCATTTGCATGTGTGTCCTTTCATAAACCACCACTAGAGTCATTGCATGTTTGTTCTTTTCCTAAACCACAACTACAGACATTGCATGTGTGTTCTTTTCCTAAACCACCACTAGTGTCATTGCATTTGTGTTATTTTACTAAACCACATGGATCCACAGGTGTCAATGCAAGTGTGTCCTTTTCATAAACCACACTTAGAGTTATTGCATGTTTTTTCTTTTCCTAAACCAAAACTAGAGACATTGCATGTATGTTCTTTTCCTAAACCACCACTAGTGTCATTGCATGTGTGTTATTTTACTAAACCACATGGATCCACCAGTGTTATTGCATGTGTGTTCTTTTCCTAAACCACCACTAGAGTCATTGCATGTGTGTACTTTTCGTAAACCACAACTAGAGTCATTGCATGTTTGTTCTTTTCATAAACTATATGCATACACCAGTGTCATTGCATGTGTATTACTTTCCTAAACCACCACTAGATTCATTGCATGTGTGTTCTTTCCATAAACCGCATGGATCCACCAGAGTCATTTGCATGTGTGTTCTTTTCATTAACCACCACCAGTGTCATTGCATTTGTGTTCCTTTCCTAAACCACATGGATTCACCAGTGTCATTGCATGTCTTTGCATGTGGTTCTTTTCCTAAACCACCACTAGTGTCATTGCATGTGTGTTCTTTTCCTAAACCACCACTAGTGTCATTGCATGTGTGTTCTTTTCATAAACGACTTGGATCCACCAGATTCATTGCATGTGTGTTCTATTCATAAACCTCATCTATAGTCATTGTTCTTTTCATAAATCACCACTAGATTCATTGCATGTGCGTTCTTTCCATAAACCACATGGATCCACCAGAGTCATTTGCATGTGTGTTCTTTTCAATGAACACCACCAGTGTCATTGCATGTGTGTTCCTTTCCTAAACCACGTGGATCCACCAATGTCATGGCATGTCTTTGCAATTGTGTTATTTTCCTAAACCACCACTAGTGTCATTGCATGTGTATTATTTTACTAAACCACATGGATCCACCAGTGTCAATGCATGCATGTCATTTTCATAAACCACCAATAGATTCATTGCATGTGTGTTCTTTTCCTAAACCACCACTAGTGTGATTGCATGTGTCTTATTTTACTAAACCACATGGATCCACCGGTGTCATTTTCATGTGTGTTCTTTTCATAAACCACAACTATAGTCATTACATGTGTGTTATTTTCTTAAACCACATGGACCCTCCAATGTCATTGCATGTGTGTTCATTTCCTAAACGACCACTAGAGTTATTGCATGTGTGTACTTTTAATAAACCACAACTATAGTCATTGCATGTTTGTTATTTTCATAAACCACTTGGATCCACCAGTGTCATTGCATGTGTGTTCTTTTCATAAACCACCACTAGATTCATTGCATGTGTGCTATTTTCATAAACCACATGGATCCACCAGAGTCATTTGCATGTGTGTTCTTTTTATTAACCACCACCAGTGTCATTGCATGTGTGTTCCTTTCCAAAACCACATGGACCCACCAGTGTCATTCATGTCTTTGCATGTGTGTTCTTTTCCTAAACCACGACTAGTGTCATTGCATGTGTGTTCATTTCCTAAATGACCACTAGAGTTATTGCATGTGTGTACTTTTAATAAACCACAACTATAGTCATTGCATGTGTGTTCTTTTCATAAACCACATGGATCCACCAGTATCATTGGATGTGTGTTCTTTTCCTAAACCACCACTAGATTCATTGCATGTGTGTTCTTTCCATAAACCACATGGATCCACCAGAGCCATTTGCATGTGTGTTCTGTTCATTAACCACCACCAGTATCATTGCATGTGTGTTCCTTTCCTAAACCACATGGATCCACCAGTGTCATTGCATGTCTTTGCATGTGTGTTGTTTTCCTAAACCACCACTAGTGTCATTGCATGTGTGTTATTTTACTAAACCACATGGATCCATCAGTGTTAATGCATGTGTGTCCTTTTCATAAACCACCACTAGAGTCATTGCATGTTTGTTCTTTTCCTAAACCACAACTAGAGACATTACATGTGTGTTCTTTTCCTAAACAACCACTAGTGTCATTGAATGTGTGTTATTTTCCTAGGCCACATGGATCCACTAGTGTCATTGCAAGTGTGCTCTTTTCCTAAACCACCACTAGAGTCATTGCATGTGTCTTATTTTCATAAACCACAACTATAGTCATTGCATGTTTGTTCTTTTCATAAACCACATGGAACCACAACTATAGTCATCGCATGCGTGTTCTTTCCATTAACCACCACCAGGGTCATTGCATGTGTGTTGTTTCCTGATACGTCAAAAACATATCTACTTTCCCGAACACTTTTGCTATTGTTTCTCCCCGAAACTTGTGTGATTTGGATACAACTAACACAGACTGACGCTATTTTCAGCAGAATTACCTTGGTGTCTAGTTTTTGTGCAGAAAATCAACTATCAGGAAAAATCCCGAAAAATATGCCAAAAATCCTATTTCACCAAAACACTCACGGAGCCAGAAGACGAGACAGGGGAGGGCACGAGGGGCCCACACCCCCCAGCCGCGCGGGCTAGCCCAGGCCGCGCCTGGGAGGGGTGTGGCCACCTCGGGCACCCCCTCAGCCTCCCGCTTTGCCTATAAGATGCCCCTTGACCTAAAAACCTAGGGGGGTTGACGTTTTCCAGATAGAGTTCCGCTTCACCACCACCACCAGATACCACGATTCGGAACCAGAAACTCTGTTGTGGCACCCTGCCGGGATAGGGAATTGGAGGAGATCATCACCATCACTTCTCCATCAACCATCCATGATTCCCCCATCCATGAGTGAGTAATCCCCCGCTGTAGGATATGGGGATGGTATGGATTGGATGAGATCATTCATGTAATGGCATCAGATTGTTAGGGCATGGTGCCTAGTATCTATTATTAGTGCTTTTTTACTTTGTTGCAACTTGTTATGCTTAATGCTTGTCACTAGGGCCCGAGTGCCATGATTTCAGATCTGAACATGTTATTGATTCATGAGGATATTATTGTTTATGATCTTACCTACAAGTTCTATACACATATTATTGTCCAAAACCAAAGGCCCCGAAGTGACAATAATCGGGATAACCGGAGGGGATGGCTATGATATGAGGATTATGTGTGTCCGTGGAGTGTTAATGCTTTTCTCTGGTGCTCTATTAAAAGGAGCACCTTAATTGCCAGTAGTTCCCTTGAAGCCCCGCTGCAAACGGGCTGGCAGGACAAAAGATGTTGTGCAAGTTCTCATTACGAGCACGTATGACTATATATGGAACACATGCCTATGATTATTTAGTAATTGGATGCTTTACCCTATTTATCTGCAAACACCCTATATCTTTATTTCTATATGAATTGTCTTGTCCATGCAACGCCCGTCCATCCATCCCTATGCCTATCACTCTTTAATCCTACTGTTTACTACAATTTTTAATACTGTCTTTACTTTTACTACTGCTTTTACTTTGCTATTGCTACTATAAAATTGTGGCTACAGATAAACTACTGTGAGCAAGAATGTTTCTAGGTGCAGCTGAATTGACAACTCAGTTGTTAAGGCTTATAAGTATTCTTTGGCTCCCCTTGTGTCAAATCAATAAATTGGGTTTTACTTCGCTCAAAGACTGTTGGGATCCCCTATACTTGTGGGTCATCAAGACTATTTTCTGGCGTCGTTGCCAGGGAGAAAATCTCTATTTATCAAGTTCACTTGGAATCACTATTGTTTGCTGCTATCCATTCATCGTGGGCAAGTCTCGTGATGGAAAAGTTCCTATATTACCATCCACTACAAGGAGAGATACGGTTCTGAACACCTCTGTTGCTCTTGATTCACCATCTGTATTGAGTAAGCTCCTTACACCACCACACACACATGCTACACATACTGCTACTTCTGCTGAATCTCAAACTTCCGATACTTATGATGCTGCTTCTACTTTCCTTGATAAGAGTGGATCATTAGGTCCTTTCCTAGAAGCTACGATTGCTAGAACTATAGCTGGAAATACTGAAACTCCTAATGAATACACTACTACACATGTCAGTTCACCCGAGTCTATAGAGAGCTATGATATTGAAGACGGATATATAGAAATGAATGATGAATTTATTAAAGAATGTCAAAATACTCATGGTAAAAGTGCTATAAAGAATCTCCATGAGAGGCGTACTATAAAACCCAAATTATCTCCTAATACTAAGTTTGCTACATCTCCCATAAACATTAAAGATAAAGATTATGATTTCTCTCTTGATTTATCTTACATAACCATTGTTGAGAAAGAACCTTTTTGTGGGACTAAGAAGCACATATGACTGAGCTTTCTACCATGAGTGGCCTATTTTCTAATGATATTAAGATGCGCACCTACTTTGTTGCTAAAATTTTCCCTTTTTCACTGAAAGGAGAAGCTAAGGCTTGGTTTAATAATTTACCTCCTGGATCTATTGATAGCCTTGATTGCTTGATTAGTACTTACCTTTAGAAATATTTCCATCCTAGTGCTAGACATGCCATTCTGCAGGAACTCTTTGATTTTAAACAGGGAGAAAAGGAGATATTGCCTGAATCATGGGCAAGGTTTTGTGCTTTGATTCATGCACAGCCTGGATGTCCATTACCTAAAAATGAGCTTCTTGATATATATTATCATGGACTAACTAAAGTATCTAGGACATACCTAGATAGTTGTGATGATTGTGTTTTCAGGAAGAGAACTCCCAAAGAAGCTGAGGAATTAATGGCTAAAATAAGCAAGAATTATGATGACTGGACTTCACCTGATTCAACTCCACTTGAGTTAGTTGTGCTTGACCCAACACCAACATCAAAGAAGAGGGGAGTTATTGAACTAAATGATGAAGTGATGAAGGAAGCTAAGAAATGTCGTAAGGAGAATGGTATTAAAGCTGAAGAAGTGAAGAATCTACATCCTATAGAAGAATTATGTAGGCCAATCTCCCACTCATCCACTATTTAGGTACACTCTCTCCAACATTTTGATGAAGGTGATATTCCTTATTCTAAACCTCCTGATCAATGCTTAGAAGAATTTGATATTTTTATTGTTAAGCAAGATAATTTTAATAAGAGAGTGCAGAATCATTTGATGGAAAACTCTAGGGCTATTATTGTGTTAAGGGATATTGTGGAAAGAACCTCTAATGATGTTAAAATGCTTGTTAAACATTTCCACATGGTTCAAACTCAAATTGATCAGCTTATTAAAATACAAAAAGATTTGCTAGTTAATGCTTCTAAAGAAAAACATGCTTATGAAATTAGAACTAGAAGTGGTGCTCCCACCCAAGATCCTCTATATCCTGAGGGTCATCCTAAAAGAATTGAGCATGATTCTCAACAAACTAAAAATAGAGGTACTTCTTTTCAGAGAAAGAAAAAAACATAAAACAGTTGTAGACTCTTCTGAACCTGCTAAAGATCCTAATAGTATATCTATCTCTAATGCTGAAACTGAGAGTGCTAATGAGAAAAATGATGCTCCTGAAAAAGAAGAAATTGAAGAAGAACCTGAAAGGAACACTAAAAATGCTAAGTACACTACGGAAGATTTTGTTGCTAATAAATATGGTAGTGAAAGAGAACCCTGGTTTCAAAAACCAATGCCTTTCCCTGATAAGAAACACAAGTTAAAGGAAGACGAACACTATAATAAGTTTTGTGAGTGGATGAAACATTTATTTTTGCAAATTCCTTTAACTAATGCTATTAAATTGCCTCCTTATTCAAATTATATGAAGGATATTGTCTCTAATAAAAGGAAGATCACTAATGAGGAAATTTCTACTTTGCTTGCTAATTATTCCTTTAATGGTAAGGTTCCAAAGAAACTTGGAGACCCCGAGATTCCAGCTATTCCATGTTCTATTAAAAATAGCTATGTTAGAACTGCTTTGTGGGATTTGGGAGCAGGAGTTAGTGTTATGCCTTTTTCTCTCTATAAAAGACTTCAATTGGAGAAATTAATACCAACTAATATATCTTTGCAAATGGCTGATAAATCTAGCACTATTCCTGTTGGTATATGTGAGGATGTACCTATTCAAGTGGCTCATAATTGCTTGATATTAACTGACTTTTTTGTGCTTGAAATGCCTGAAGATGACAATATGTCTATTATTCTTGGGAGACCTTTTCTTAATACTGCAAGAGCTGTTATTAATTGCAATCAAGGATAGGTAATTTTTAATGTTAATGACAAGGAGCATATTGTCTATTTCCCCAAGACGATTGATAGGAATTAAGGCTTAAATTCAATTGAAAATATTTAGGGCATCCAAGTTGGAGAAATATATTGTCCCGTACCATGAGAAAAATAGGAAACTATTATGATTGGGACCATTGCTATCAAGGTTGAGGTAACATAATCATTTAGTGAACTGCAAAGTTTTGTTTCATATAAATTTTTTTTGGTAACAAGACCTAATAAACCTTATTAACAAAGGGATTTTAATGAACAAAACAATGTTTTCACCATGATTATCTTTGCTTACTCTTATTTTATCCATTTTAATTTTTGCTTTCACTTAGTTTACTTTTCTATTGCTAGTTGCTTGCATATGAGAGTGTCTTAGAACTTCTGAAGTGTTAGTTTTGTTTTGTTATTGCATCATTCCAATATTATCTTTGTCAGAAAATTATTCATCAATACCTGCAAATTGCTAGAAAATAAAGTGTCTCGAAAAATTCCAGAAAATTCACATTAAATTTTTACGTCAAAAAAGTTGCAGAGAAGTACCTGGAGTGACCCAGGGGGGCCCACCAAGCAGGCACACCACCTGGTGGCCATGGTGTGGGCCACCCGTGGACCTCCACTTACTCTCCATCCTGCCACTCCTTTCTCTCTCCCGAGAGAACACCAGTTCATTGCTCAAACTTGCGTTCCTTCTCCTCTTGCCCCCAACTTTTGATCTCCTTGCACAGTCCATCTTTGCTGCTGAGATTTGGAGCATTTGTTCTCCGGTATGTGACTCCTCCGCTTGTCCAAGTAGATTTGTGATTAGTGGATTATATCTTGAGTATTTTGCTACTGTAGGTGACAGGTTATGTGAGCCTGTAAGCTTGTTCAATGCTTAGAGAAATTGTTTTGATGCATGTTTAAGACTCTTACAAGTCCCCATAAGTAGTTCCTTACATTATGTAATCACTTTGCAATCACTTGTATGACGGTTGTCTAAAATTTCAGAATAGCGGAGATGAAGAACCACACTTTTGGAGAAGTATTTGAGAGGGACACACCTATGAGGGAAAGGCCTTCGAGATCAGCTTCTCAATTTAGGCCATTATATAATAAAGATCTTATTGCACCATGCTTTGGCAATGAAGGAGATGAGGGAGATGCTCACCCATCTACCTTCCCTTGTTTTGCCTTTTTGCAGGCTGCAGGAATCCTCGATGATTTCTTACACCTTGTTTAGAGGGTCAGTTTGACCACTTACATGGAAGATGGGAGTGAGCAATATGCCGTTCTCACCAAAACTTTCGTTGAAAGTTTCATTTTCGCTAACACCCCTTATCGGTCAACTGTTTCGTTCTAAATTTATAATATGCCTATTACCATGCCATTGGAAACATTTTGCAGCATTATAGGCATAGGCATGACTAGGATAGTGAAGAAGATCGAAGGTCGACCTGCTGAATTGCTGGAACTCTATCGAAGTGTGACAAATGACGATGACCGCAGAGCTCAACGCGGGAAGAAAAGGAACATTCAACTCCCAGCTCTCGGATATTTTGCTTATTATCTTGCCGATAGCATTCTTGGTAGGGAGAACACTAGTAATATTTCTAATTATCATTTAGCCTTTCATGTTGCTGCACTTAATAATTATACCAAGTATTATCTTGGTTCTCTCATTGCCCATCGCTTAGCTGCTAGAGGACCCATTTATGGGGGTATTATTGCCTCACGCATGGTTGCCGCCTTAGAACTTTCTGTTGATCCTAATGATACTGTGTTGACACCACAAAGGCTCGATCTTGCTGCTATGAAAACACATCATTTTGTTACTACTGACTCTAGTACCGAGAATTTAGTTTACAAGATGTTGTTTACTGACAGAGACGAGAGGGAAATTCCTTTGACACAATCCACTTTGTTCAGTATTTACAGTATACCATGTTCGCGTTCCAAGGAGGAGGTGGACGAGCAGCTCCGCTTGCTTAGTTTCCACGAGTAGCACCAGGGGGGTGTGCCCTCTTATGACTACTCTGCGCACTACGCTGGGGCGTCCTCGAGTTCATATCAAGATGAAGGCACTTCTTCACCATATTATGGAGGCGCTCCTTCCTGACTAGCTTGGGATTGATACCCACTTAGGCCAAAATCCTAAGCTTGGGGGGAGGTACACCGACATCACATTCATCTACATATCATGTTCAGTCGGTACTTTGTATATCCATGTTTCGTTTTCTTTTTAGTCTTCGTTCTTGCTTTATTTCTGCTTTCCAAAACACAAAAAGACCAAAAAAAATCGTTATTTCTCTTTGCTTTCTTATTTATCTTTTTGCCTTGGTTTGTTTCTTTCTTTTAGCTTTGTTTTGATTATTCAAAAAACCCAAAACGATTTTTCTTTGCTTGTTCTTCCTTTTTGTTCTTGCCTTTAAAAATCGAAAAACCAAAAATATTTGCTGTTCTTCTCTAGTTTTGTAAAGTTTGTTGCAGAGTTCAGCGGTCCTTAGTGACTCCTTGGAGATTGGATTTATCTTATTATTCAAGTCACACAAGTGAAGGGCGGTAATGAAGATTAATGACAACTTGAGGTGTGGTAAGAGGCTGGTAATGAACTCTATTTGTTTTCATTTTTGTACATATACTAATCATTATGGGTATGCTTAGTCTGTTCATGTAAGGTGTATGTTATTTATGGATGCTTAGTAGTTCTGTAACATCCCAATTTCAGCAAACCCTTAATTGTTGTCTAGAATGCAAAAATCAAGGGAACAAAAACTTTTTCTTGTTCATGGGTGCAGTGTTTGCTTGTTGTTTGTTTGTACTTGTGCATGTGAGTGTATACCATATGATACTCCTTACCTCACCATTAGTTGACAAAATCTATTTGACAAAACTATCCTGGCTCATTTTACATATTCTCAAATCTTCTGGCATTTCAAAACCCGAGCCAAGATGCTTATGCAACCAAAACTATTTTAGTAGCTTCTATTGACAAAACTATGGAGAGATATATAATATAATCTCCTTATGTTTTCAAGACAGAACCTTCAACTAATCTTACCTCTAGTTTTCCAAAAACCTCTTTTCAAAAGCATTTGAATTCTACTCTTGGTAGAGATACCAAGGACTCTAACCTTATTCAATCCCCAACCCCTTCAAAATGCCCCAACCCCTTCAAAATGCCCCAACCTTACCTCAAGCTAAGCTTGATGATAACCCAAGTAGTGGTTTTGCTTAGTTTATAAGATGAGTTGCCTTGATCTGCTGCTTGACTGGTTTGCCTAGGAAGTAGTATGAGCCACTCTAGGATGCTCATCACTAGGGTCAAGATATTTTCCAAGCCACCACAACCTAAGCAAGTTTGCAAAGCAAGATCAATCTCTAGATACTAGGTGATCATCTAAGACCCTTAGTCAGATCAATTCTGAAGTGGTCCATTCTAGAAGCTTCCAAGTCAACAAAGACCAATATAAAGCATGGATCCCTTCTACTCAATCTACACTTCAACATCATCCACTTGATGATGCCTTGGTACCTTGCAACCCCTCCAAGAATATTCCCTCTCGTACTCTAGTCAAAACAACCAAGATCAAGTCTGGAAACTGTTCTAACATCACCTTTTGGAATGTCTCCCTTTCTCAAACCATGTGCATTTTTGAAATGCACCTGAAACATATGGTTAACCATCCTAAGGAAGACCAAGGCCCACTTTTTCCCTTGGTTAGATCAACCTCCAACCCACTTGTTCTTGGTGGTTTTGCAGGCAAGAAAATAACATTTCCTGCAAATCTAGTCATCATGCCTACTTTGATAGAAGCTCACACCCTCATCCAACCTTCTATGGACCAACTCTTTGCATGGTGGTGATCTAATCATATAGGTATATCAACATCTTCTTCACTTGTTCCAAGTGGATCCTTGTGCTGCTTAAACCCACATGGTTTATAAGGCATCATGACTCATCTGGTATGACAGCCTTATTTTCAACAAAGTTTGCCATCACTTCTAGACCACCTCAAATGCAACCAATCCAAACTTATTATGCCATGGTCATCTATATTACTTGGTCTACCTATCCATCTATCCCTTGCATCAAGGTGAGATCTAAGCTCCAAGATATAACCATGTTTTGATGGTATGAAATTAACACCACCCTAGATCCCTAATCTAGGGTATTCCACCAAAATCAACTTGGATTCTCCAATCCCAAGGTTACAAATGCTTGCTACACCTTGTATACATCATCTACTTGAATCATCAAAATTTATCAGCAATTATCCATAATTATTATGGCTCCAAATCTATTTAATTCCTTTAATAGACAAAATCTTCAAAACCCCTTTCCCAATGGAAAGTTTGGTTTTTGTCAAACACTTCCCCAACTTTTTGCTTATGTGAGTTCCATACATCATACCCTATCTTACCATCTCAAAAATAAATATTTTTGAGAAGTTTTATTATTTATTTTTGCCCATTTTCTTAAATGGCAGAAATGGAATAATAAGTTTCTTAAATACTTTCAAGCCACAATAATCTTGGGAAAATTCCCCTAGGTGTGTATTCACATTTGGGACCATCTCAAACCAGAAACCAACCTTGTCCAATATAAAAATATCAAATGATCTTCTAGAATCTACTTCTACCCTTTTTGAGCAAATGGATTTATGAGGACTAAAACACCTTATAAAAATCCCAAATAAATCCTAGGAGTCTACCTAGACCTCATCTATCTACCAGTACCATTTCCTCATCCTGTCCAATGCAAGTTTTTGGACCTTCTTCATAACCACCAATTTGATCAAAATTGCCAAGGAAGCAAAACCACTACTCAAACCACTTCCAAATCTCATCAAAACTTGCTCAATGCATCTCCTCAGCACCAGGACACACCCCAGGTCGACACCACTGTAGCTCCACCCCTGCCCTTGCCCATTTTACCCTTGTACTAGTAGAGAGAGAGAGACAACCCCAACATTACAGGATTTGTCACATTGAATTACCGCAGCAGCCTACTCCTCTCTGCCCGACCAAATACCCTTCGTACCACTCCCTACCTCCCTCTAGGCCAATCCCTTGCTAGCACCACCCCTCCCCCATTTCCAAATTGGACATTTACATCATCTAGCTCCCCTCCTTGGTATAAAGGCTAGAGGCCACCCCCAGCAACCCTCCCTGCCTCATTTGCTCCCTTCCACCTCCACTTACCTCCCCCAACACTCCCTCTTCTTCCCCTGCCCTGCCCTGCCCGAGAAGAAGGGAGAGAGAGCTCTCGGCCTCTCTCAGAAAAACGAGCAAGGCTCCCTCTCCCCTGCTCCCTTTCCTCTGCATGTTGGTCCTCGAGTTCCCCTCTTCCACCTCTATCTAACCCTGGTCTTCTTTTTTCCTAGGACCATCTCCTCCGTCGTTGCTAGGGAGCTCCGACGAGGTATCGCTCGGCCACCGTCTCGCGAGCTACTTCCTGGAGGCCAACCCTGCTAGTCGAGATGTATTGATTCTTGTGGGGAAAGTGCGCAAACTCTATAGAGTATGATCTATTCGAATAGCCGTGTCCATGGTCAAGGACGGTTGTAAAGGTGTTGGCTAGGAGTACCCAAAACGGTGTTTTCTTGGAAAGAACGAATGGAAGTATGAAGGTTATGGTGGAACCTGAGTGCAAAAGCTTTGTTTTGACCAGAGGTGTTCAAAGAGCTTTAAAAAGGGTTTCTACTCCAAAACGGTTTTCAAAACACTTTTTCAACAAAGATATGAAGATGTCTTGAATTATAAAACAGAGGCATGTTTGAAAAATCTTTTTCAACAAAGATATGGAGATGCCATAACTACAAGAGGTATTCTAGGCTTTTCAAAGATAACCCCAGATAGAGCTATCTCGCCACAGCCATAATTGCATTTCGTTATTTCCCTTATCTTGGTGGTTTTGCGAGTACATTCAAAAGTACTCATGGCTTTGTCCCTGGCTATTTACTTGGCCAGACTTTCAGAAGTTCGACATCAGAAGATTCAGGTGACGTCCAGCGAGCTAGGACGTCTTCCCAGTCAATCGCCTGTAGGTTGAGGCACTATTGGGCTCTCCGCTTGATGATGTTCCACTGCTAAAGATGTTGTAGCCATAATGGCATTTATGTAAGTCTTGTAAATTCGTTATGTTTCGGATGTTGTAATGATACTTGTCGATTATGTTCCACGGCTCACTGATCATGGGAACGTGGATATAAGCATAACAGGGATTTCTCGGATGGTTAATCTGGGGAGCCCACAAGTTCTTGCTTTCTTATGATTAGATCCAGCTTGCTAATGGTTTGTAGCATGTCATATTAATGTTTGCTTGCATTGTTCTATTCATAACTTGGTATGACATTGTGGTATCCTCCTCTGAAAGTTTCATTTGAATCGACTTGGCACATGCTCACGCATGCATATGACTTAAACAATAATCAGTTAAGCCTCGATGAATTATTTTGCCTTAGGGTTCTTGAATCACTTTCATGCCATAATTAGTCATTTTTTGTTGCAAGCATGATTATGACAGTTATTGCTCTCTCGTTTGTCGCTCCCTTTCTATTGCTGGCCTTCACTTGCACTGAGTATGAGCTCTACTCGTGTTTCCAACTCCCCAAAACCAATATTGCCAAAAGTATCCACCATACCTACCTATTAGCATCATTTGCTATTCCGTGCATATTCAGTATGCCTTGTTTTCTTCCGAATAAAATGTTTGCTTGTTATGAGAAAGTTAGTTGGTAAAGCTCTCACGAACTAGATGGCACACTTTATTTCTTGCACTCAATAAACCTGAACTATTGTGACTATCCATGAAAGTTATATGCTTGTAAATTATAGGCTGGGAGTTAGCAGAACCGTGCTGTCACTGGGAACACTTTCAACACCTGTAAATATATACCCAGTTGATATCATGATCTTTTGTTTACGGATGTCATCGGTGTGAAATAAAACGGGAGCTTGTAAGCCCATGGAGTTATGTATATGTGTTAGAGAGACGCCTAGGACGCTAGCCTAAGCCATGCATAATCATGGTGGAAACTTGCAGCATAACCATAGTGAGCAATTTATGAAGCTTTCTTCTTATAAAAAAAGAGACATATTGAAAAGAGGAAAGAGAGAAAAAAGCACCATTTTCCCATGGTAAATAAGAAGATTGCTGAGATGCTCATTGTCTGCTTGCCTTGTCACTTTGATATGGGATAACTCCTGTATCATGTGCAAGGGGTACCCCATTGGCGGTTCTCTATGATACGCATGTATTTACTATGACAAGAACTTACCGGTAACTAAAGTTGAGTAGCATGAGGAGCGGCCCTCGTACTCAAGGGACATGAGATTTCCAGTATAAGGTCTGTCAAGCATATAACTCATATTGGACCTCACTTTCACCTTAACCATTTAAAGATGCTTATGATAGGGGCAATGAGAGCTCAAAGCTAATGAGTGCCATAGTTTCAGCATTTGGAAGCCTTTCAAACTTTTCAAAACCTTTTCACTTCCTTCTTGAGTCACCACTTATTCTATGAGCACTTTCTTGAGAGCATAGTTGTCATTCTTAGTGTAATGTGTTTGTCTCAAAACTTGGTTAATTGTGTCATGAATTTGATGTTTGTATCTTTGATATCTTTACTTCTAGTCTTCACTTGAAACTTTAGAGGTGCCTTGGCATTTATGTTTTCTCTACAATCAAAGGCAAGCGAGATACCACTCTATCATAGCTTTTTATGAGCATTGCAATGTTGCTTATGTTTATATTTCATGCTACTTATTATTTTTGACTTGGAATCTATTCATAGCTTGCAATGACTATTAATTAAACTTATTTGCATACTCTTTATTATGAATTGCCTATGTATTTGATCATATGCTAAGAATATATACATCTTATGAAGCAAATGTGTTCGTGAAAGCTCTTTTATCGCACTCAGTTTTCAACTGAATTGCTTGAGGACAAGAAATAAGCAAAACTTTGGGGGAGTTGATATGTCCAAAACGTATCTACTTTACGAACACTTTTGCTATTGTTTCTCTTTATCCTCTAAACTTGTGTGATTTGGATACAACTAACACGGACTGACGCTGTTTTTAGCAAAATTACCTTGGTGTCTAGTTTTTGTGCAGAAAATCAACTATTAGGAAAAATCCCGGAAAATATGCCAAAAATCCTATTTCACTAGAAGACTCACGGAGCTAGAAGACGAGACGGAGGAGGGCCACGAGGGGCCCACATCCCCTGGCCACGCGGGCCAGTCCAGGCCGTGCCTGGGAGGGGTGTGGCCTCCTCGAGCACCCCCCTCGGCCTCCCTCTTCGCCTATAAGAAGCCCCTTGACCTAAAAACCAAGGGGGGTTCGATGTTTTCCAAATAGAGTTCCACTGTGCCGCCACCACCAGTACCGCGATTCGGAACCAGAAACTCCGTTCTGGCACCCTGTTGGGATGGGGAATTGGAGGAGATCATTGCCATCATCATCACCATCGCTTCTCCATCAACAATCCATGATTCCCCCATCCATGAATGAGTAATCCCCCGTTGTAGACTATGGGTATGGTAGAGATTGGATGAGACCGTTCATGTAATGGCATCAGATTGTTAGGGCATGGTGCCTAGTATCTATTATTACTGCATTTTGACTTTGTTGCAACTTGTTATGCTTAATGCTTGTCACTAGGGCCCGAGTGCCATGATTTAAGATCTGAAGATGGTATTGATTCATGAGGATATTGTTTATGATCTTACCTGCAAGTTGTATACACATATTATTGTCCGGAACCAAAGGCCCTGAAGTGACAATAATCGGGATAACCGGAGGGGATGGCTATGATATGAGGATTACGTGTGTTCATGGAGTGTTAATGCTTTGCTCTAGTGCTCTCTTTAAAGGAGCACCTTAATTTCCAGTAGTTTCCTTGAGGCCCCGCTGCAAACGGGCTGGCAGGACAAAAGATGTTGTGCAAGTTCTCATTATGAGCACGTATGACTATATATGGAACACATGCCTATGATTATTTAGTACTTGGATGCTTTACCTTATTTATATGCAAACTCCCTATACGTTGATTGCTATATGAATTGTCTTGTCCATGCAACGCCCGTCCATCCATCCCTCTACCTACGGCGCTTTAATCCTACTGTTTACTGCAATTGTTACTACTGTCTTTACTTTTACTACTGCTTTTACTTTGCTATTGCTACTATAAAACCGTTGCTACTGATAAACTACTGTGAGCAAGATTGTTTCTAGGTGTAGCTGAATTGACAACTCAGTAGTGAAGGCTTACAAATATTCTTTGGCTCCCTTTGTGTGGAATCAATAAATTGGGTTTTACTTCCCTCGAAGACTGTTGTGATCCCCTATACTTGTGGGTCATCAAAACTACTTTCTAGAAAATAGTCTTGATGACCCACAAGTATAGGAGGTGTATCGCAGTATTTTCGATAAGTAAGAGTGTCGAACCCAATGAGGAGAAGAAGGTATTGACGAGTGGCTTGGAGCAGGAATTCTCTGTAATACTTAGCAAATGGATTTTTAGGGGTTTTTGATAATGCAGAAAAATAAAGTACGAGTAAGTAAAATACAATAATAATAGATGCAGCAAGTGGACCAATCCTTTCTTTAGAAAAGGATAAGCCGGTTGTATTACTTAACATGACCAACCATTCTCGAGGACACACGTGAATATTGTCAAGTGCTTTCGCTTCATATAGTTGATTAATCTTCTTTAGTTTGATAAGTGTTGTGTGGGTGAACCTGTGCTAATGTACCGACCTTCCTAGGACTAATAGAGACTTGATATTATACCCCTTGCAAGCATCCGCCAGTACAAAAAAGTAATTAAGATAAAAACCTAACCACAGCTTTAAACTCTGAGATCCTATACTCCCTTGTGCTAAGGTTTCCTAACGGGGGTTGAGGTTTCTGTCACTCCGGCAACCCCTACGATTACTAGCCAAATACACAATGCATTCCCCTAGGCCCATAAAGGTGAAGTGTCATGTAGTCGACTTTCACATGACACCACTAGAAGAATAACACCACAACTTAAATACCAAAGTATTGAATCTTTCTCAACACAATTCCACTACTAACAACATGAATTCTCCCATGTCCTCAAGGACTAAACGAACTACTCACAAGACATCATATGGATTAGTATCAGAGATGAAATAATGATAATTAACAATCTGAACATGAACGTTAATTCAATGGTTCCACCCAATAGCATAAACTACAACAAGTAATCAACACTGGGAATGTTTCCCCTAAGAACTATGCAAGATTCAACCCAATTGTTACATCGGTATGAAGTGGTGATGATGGTGATGATGAAGATGATGATGAAGAAGATGATCATGATGATCCCGATGAAGTCCAGCTTGATGGTGGTGTTGATGGCAACAATCTCCCCTCTCTAGGAAGGAATTTACCCGACAGATTTATGCCTGCCGAAGAGCGCTTTCTCTCTCTGAAGTTTTCCGCCCCGCAGAGGCGGCGAAATCTTTTTGTGGTCCCTCTCTGAGTCTTAGGGTTTCGTGGGGATAATATATGCCAAAGAGGAGAGCTGGAGGTGGGCAAGGGTGGCCACACCACCTCATGGCGCGGCCAGGGATGGCCCACGCCAGGGGGTGGTGTGGGCCCCCTATGGCCCAACTCCGCTCCCCCTTCTGGCATCCTTCGTATTTTGGAAAAATAGGATTTTCCATGTATTTTCTGGAATTTTCTGATCTTTTCGAATTTCCCCTCCAAACAGTGCCTTTTCCATCAGAATCCTGACTTCAGCGGTCCATCCTCCAAAAGTCATCAACCATGCAAAACCAGATGAAATAACATAAGTATCATCTATTAATATGAAATATATCAATGAATAACATTAAATTATGATATAGAATGGTGATGCAAAATGGACGTATGAACTCCCCCAAGCTTAGACTTCGCTTGTCCCCAAGCGAAAACTGAGCTCAATAAACATGACCTTAGTTTTATGGAGTGAAGAGTCGATAAAAGAATACGGACAAGAAGCATCACATTCATCAATACACATTAATCATAATAGAAGACAACTCACTAATATATAACTTAACTTGTAATAAGTAAAGTAAACACAATAATGATACATAAAATAAATCATAATTGGTAATGGCAAACTTTTCTCTTGGTCAAAGAATAGTTACCAATTTGCATGAGTTCAAACATAATGGAGTTTTCAATGATAGCTTTCAAAGTAATATTCACTAAGACAAGAGCAATGTGCAAAACAAGGAACATAAGAAACATGATTGAATAAATCATCATATGAATGAATGAAACACAACAACTCAAACTACTTGCTGAGATAGAAAGGAATAGGTTTACTAACTCAACTAAAAAGTAAAAGATAGGCCCTTCGTAGAGGGAAGCAGGGATCTCAAGTTTCATAAAGAGCTTCCAAAAATTATGGTACTTATTAGCTTTCAGCTCTAATTGCCCCTATCATAAGCATCTTTAATGATTAAGGTTAAAGTGAACAAACTATGGAGTATATGCTTGACAAAGTATAAGTTAGCAATCTCATGTCCCTTGAATACGAGGGTCGCTCCTCATGCTACTCAAGTTTAGTTACCAGTAAGTTCTTGTCATAGTAAGTACATGTGTATCATAGAGAACCGCCAATGGGGTACCCCTTGCACATGATACATGAGCTATCCCATAATCAAAATGACAAGGCAAGCAGAGAATGAGCATCTCAGCAATATTCTTACTTACCATGGGAAAATGGTGCTTTTTTCTCTCTTTCCTCTTTTCTCATCTTCTTTTTTTTCTTTTTCTCAATCTCTATCTCTTTTTTTATAAGAAGAATGCTTCATAGATTGATCACTATGGTGATGCTGCAAGTTTCCACCATGATTAGGCATGGCTTAGGCTAGCGGCCCAGGGGTTTCTATAACACACATACATAACTCCATGGACTTACAAGCTCCCCTTTCATTTCACACTGACGACAGCCATAAACAAAAGAGCATGATATCAACTGGGTACGATGTACATGTGCAATGTTGAAAGCATTCTCCATGACAACATGATTCTGCTAATCCCAACGTATAAGTGCAAGCATATACAACATAGATGACACAATGGTTCAAGTTTATTAGGGGCAAGAAAAGTAAAGTGTGCCATCAAGTTCGTGAGAGCTTTAATCACTAATTTTCACATAACAAGTTTAATTCGGAAGGTAGATAAAAACATGAATTTACTTGGAATAGCAATAGTGCCAATAGGTACGTATGGTGGACACAAATGGCATAGGTTTTGGTTTAAGGATGGATGCACGAGAAGCATTCCCTCTGAGTACAGGTTTTAGGCTAGCAAGGCTGGGTAGCAAGTATAAGAGTTGAAGGAAACAAACAAACATACAAGTGATAAAAACAAACATGCAATCTTCCTTGGGAGCACAAAATATCTTAGCTAGAGAATACTAATCTTATGAGCCAAGCAAGGAAGAAAGATGGTGAAATTATTTTCTTTAAGAGTACTTTTAAATTTTTCATTAAATTCTCAAAGCTAGGTTTGCCAAAATTACTAAATTTACTTAATGATCCCAGAGTGATACCCATACTAACAACAAGATCAATCATATAATAGTAATTGAAAACTAAAATAAGATATGCGAAAGAGTGAATGATAGAACTTCTCATTAATATTCCATAATGTCAACTCACACCAAGGGATACATAGATATCTAACGAGAGGGGGGATACTTCCATATTGCAAACCATCCTACATGATAACTTCTCTATTCATGATATGACTCTACTTAAAAAGTAAAAAATATAAAAGATAGTGATGTGATACCGCGGCACTCCCCCAAGCTTGAAACAAACAAAAGGGATGCCAAAACCTGATGACGAATTACTCCTTTGGTGGTGGTGGTGTTCTCTCGATGAGCTTTTCAATCAATTCCCTCAAGTCCTCAATCTCGAAGGTGAGAGTATGAATCAAGTCTGAATTGTGCTCGATGCGGTTCACGATCATGTCAGGCTGTGAATCCCAGCTCTTGCGATTCTTTACCCACTCTTCCTCCTTGAAGTCTTATTTTCCTGCATGGTTAGAACGAGGCATATCCCAATTGGAGGGTATTTTCTCCTTGGGTATATTCTGGAATCGATTCTCATGGATAAGGGTATGGAAGGGATTCTTGGTGCATGGAGAAGGTGACCGTGAAGCTAAGCAATGATGCGGAGTCTTCCGTCTAGTGGACATCCGTGCAGTCCTTTTGAATCTGGCAGGGTTTGCCACCACTCCAATGCTTGCAATGGTGGTGCTGGCGGGCGGATGCTGGTCTTCCTTTGCTTCCTCTTCAACTTCACTATCGATCTCCTCCTCCTGCTCAAAGTGTCGAAGATCTTACTCCACAGGCTCCTTACCCTTATCGTTGGTGGAGACCATTGTGCTTCTAAACTTTAAGAATAGTTCCTGGAAGAAACAGATCAAAACGAAAACACACGAGAACATGATATACGAACCTCGGGGGATCCGGGGGATTATATATTATGAATTTTTACAACAAAAGGAAGGTACTGGGAGAAAACAGGTCGGAGACACTCCGAGGTGGCCACACCCCTGGTGGCGCGGCCAAGTAGGCCCGCGCCATGGGGTGGTGTGAGCCACCCGGGCTCTGTTTCCGTCCCTTTTTCGACTCAATGCTTTCCTTTTTAGATAAAAACTGGAAAAATATAAATTGACAGATTTTTCGCAGACCTTTTCTTACTAGAACTATTACTTATTCGAAAACGGACTCTACAGGTCTCCGAACTTGGCATTTAATAGATTCTTCCGGAGTCACCGCTTGAATAACATCATTATCTTCATCTTATTAAACATATTGTTTGAGTCACTTAACCATTCACCATCTTATTACACCATTTTCTCCTACAACCTGAAAATTTCTTTCACACAAAACTCCACACAATTCTCATTAGCAACATTAGTGCATGCGAGGTAATAAACCTTTTAAGTTTAATTTCAATTGAAATCCATAAAAACATAAGCTACTGTAGCAACTCCTTTCGAAATCCCAAAAAGGAATTCAAAAAGAAAATCGATATAAGAAGCAAATGCAAGAGTAGCAAAAATCTATCAAAACAGATCAGTAGGTAAAGATCAATTTTTTCGAAAATCTTCTGTTGCTCAAATAAAAAAGTGCAAAGCTAACGAAAGTTAAATAATAACCTGGGGCATACACACAAAAATACACAGATCAGTACGATGTTCTGAGTTTTTTAACGATTTTTATAGTGAAGCACAAAAATCTGTTTCGGGACAACAACTTCCCCAAATATTACTTCTCTCTCATTAGAGGTTGATCTTGACACAAAAACCAAAAAAAAAGATAAGGAGAGGTTATTGCAGAAGCAATAACTTCCAAGACTGAAATAAACAAAAACTGAAAGCCAAAATATATTGGGTTGTCTCCCAAAAAGCTCTTTCTTTAAAGCCATTAAGATGGGCCTGATAATTTCAATGATGCTCACATAAGAATATGAATTGAAGTAAAAGAGAGCATCAAGAAGCAAAAATACACATGTTTAAGTATAACCCACTTCCTATGCAAGGGAATTTTGTAAGAAAATAAATTGTTGAAACCAGAGGCTGCTAGCATAGGAAGGGAAAACAAGTGCAACATAAATACTTTCAGCATAAAGCAGGCAACTTCATATTATTGAGATGCATAAGAACAGTCTTTCCTCTCTCATAATAACTTTCAGTATCATGCATAAATTTAACGATATAACTATCACATGAACCATTGTTGCAATGATCACTTATCCTAACAGAAAAGATAGGGACACTAGCTCTCATAACACTACTTTGTGAAATGATATTAGAAGTATCCTTACAAAGGATAGTGTGTCCATCTTCTACATATTTAGTGACGAAGTCTTTCACATTTTATATTACAAGTTCACCATCCACTTGTTCATCAGGTTCAACAGCGTTATTTGTACGTTCATTAACCATACTAGCTATCATAGAATGTTCATTAACCAGGAAATGTATTTTATCAATGTAAGGTTCAGGTAAACATGATTAGCATTATAAACCAGAAACAGTAGAAAAAGGACACCCTACCTAGAGGGCGCCCCACCTCGCACGTCGTGCTGACAAGTGGCGCAATCTGATTAATCCCGCGAATTCATGTTCCTTTCCTGCACGCCATGTGTCAACTTCGGGGATGTTCTTGGTTATGTTTTCCTTTTTCTTTGCCGATCTAAATACGAAAAATGAAATATCTTTCGAAACGAGCGTCTAAATCAAGATCCGTTTTCTCAGATGTGCTAGTCACGTCAAGAGCTACAAAACTAGATCCCATATTGATAGGTTCTGACAAACTTTTTCTTTTGCATCGCCTTTCCCTAGCACCTTGCCTCATGTTCTACTGAGGCATGAGGCAGTGCGATAGCGGTCAGATGTCTTACTATTTTGTGTTGCACTGCCTTCTGTCGTAGTGCACTGCCTTATTGTACTGCGTTGCACTACCTTCGGTTATAGTGCACGATGCAGTGTCTTTGCACTGCATCGTCCGTGCACTGCCTTGTTGTACTGGGTTGCACTACCTTCGGTTGCAGTGCACGGCGCGATGACTTTGCAGTGCACCGCTCGTTACCTTTGCTTTGTTGTCTTGTATTGCATCGCTTTGGTCGCATGCGGTATGTCTGGCGTCGCCGCCATTACTGCCTTATTGTCTTTGTTTTGCGCCTTGATCGCGATGTCTGCGCGTGTCTGGCAGTGCATCGCGGTGCACTGCCTTGTTGTACCTCTTTGTACTGCCTTCGGTCGCAGTATACTACGCGGTGTCCTAGCAGTGCATCGCCGGTGCACTGCCTTATTGTACTGCCTTCAGTCGCAGTGCACTGCGTGGTATTCTGGTAGTGCACTCCCATGCACTGCCTTGTTATTGTGCGTTGCACTGCCTTCGGTCACAGTATACGATGCACTGTCTCGCCTTTTTTCTCTTTTTCATGGTGCACTACTTTTTTTGCCGTATACTGTTTTTCAATAGACAAAAATAGCACGTTGTACACAACCTCCATACAACCAAGCGTGCACACAACATTGTCAACTGGTGCCATGTGCTGCCACGTGGCGAGCAGGCAGCCTCGCGCGCGCCCACGTGAGGAACATCGCGCTCCCGCGCGCTGTGGAGGGCGCGGTCCCGCTAGCGACTTCCATTATAAACTTCAGTATTTCTTGGGGGTACACTGTTAACAATATATTTATATGGCTCATGATACTTATTCCATTTCTTTTTAGGAATTTTAATATAGGAAGCAAAAGCCTTAAAATAACTTGCAATAGCTTGAGAGTCTAGACCATAAGCATTACTAATATTATGAAAGTCATCAGTTCCTATAAAAGATTTAATGCATTCATAATCATAATTTATACCTGACTTTCTTCCTTTATCATTCTCCCATGCTTCAGCATTGTCTTGAATACGGTCTAGAAGATCCCATTTAGCTTCTTCTTCCATGCGTGTAAGTGATCCAGCACAAGAAGCATCCAATAGATCCTTATCATGAAGAGAAAGTCTTGCATAAAAGTTATTGATAATAATATTGTTGGGGAGCTCATGAATAGGACATTTGAGCATTAGTAACTTCAATCTCCCCCAAGCTTGAGTTGTACTCACTCCATCAAGAGGCCAAAAGTTGTATATTTGATTCTGATCTTTATGAATCTCACTAGGAGGATAAAAATTTGAATAAAAGAGAGGTACTACTTCCTCCCATTCAAGAGCTTGACCATTCTTCAACAACTTATACCATTCCTCAGCTCTTCCTTTCAGTGATAATGAGAATAACTTCTTATTGACTTGATCTATTGTAATCCTTGCACACTTGAACAACCTGCATAATTCGTGTATAAAGAGCAAATGATCACTGGGATGGACAGTTCCATCTCCAAAATAGTAATTATCCATAACACGATCAACAATTCTTGTAGGTATTTTAAAAGTATCATTCTCAGCAGGTGGAGGTTCATCTACTACCTTAGTAGTGGTAGTAGCATTACGAAATAAGAAACTAAGTGAATTATCCATATTGAGAATGAAGTAACTAACAAATAAACAATACTCACAGTAGAAGTTTCTTTTACCAGTTCCACTCTCCAATAGCGCTTCACTCCCCGGCAACGGCCCTAGAAAATAGTCTTGATGACCCACAAGTATAGGGGGTGTATCGCAGTATTTTCGATAAGTAAGAGTGTCGAACCCAAGGAGGAACAAAAGGTGTTGACGAGTGGCTTGGAGCAGGAATTCTCTATAAATACCTAGCAAGAAGATTTTAGGGGTTTTTGATAATGCATATAAATAAAGTATGAGTAAATAAAAGACAATAATAATAGATGAAGCAAGTGGCCCAATCATTTCTTAAGCAAAGGAAAAGCCTGTTGTATTACTTAAGATGACCAAACGTTCTTGAGGACACACGGGAATATTGTCAAGTACTTTCGCTTCATATAGTTAATTAATCTTCTTTAGTTTGATAAGTGTTGTGTGGGTGAGCCTGTGCTAATGTACCGACCTTCCTAGGACTAATACATACTTGTGATTATACCCCTTGCAAGCATCTGCAAGTACAAGAAATTAATTAAGATAAAAACCTAACCACAGCTTTAAACTCTGAGATCCTACAGTCCCTTGTGCAAACCTTTCCTAACGAGGGTTTAGGTTTCTGTCACTCCGGCAACCCCTACGATTAGTAGCCAAATACACAATGCATTCCCCTAGGCCCATAAAGGTGAAGTGTCATGTAGTCGATGTTCACATGACACCACTATAAGAATAACACCACAACTTAAATAACAAACTATTGAATCTTTGTTAACACAATTCCACTACTAACAACATGACTTCTCCCATGTCCTAAAGAACTAAACGAACTACTCACAAGACATCATATGGATCAGCATCACAGAGAAATAATGATAAGTAACAATCTGAACATGAAAGATAATTCAATGGTTCCACTCAATAGCATCAACTACAACAAGTAATCAACACCGGGAAAGTTTCCCCTAAGAACTATGCAAGATTCAACCCAATTGTTACAACGGTATGAAGTGATGATGATGGTGATGATGAAGATGATGATGAAGAAGATGATGATGATGATCCCGATGAAGTCCAACTTGATAGTGGTGTTGATGGCAATGATCACCCCTCTCCGGGAATGAATTTCTCCGGCAGATTTATGCCTGCAGAGAGCTCTTTCTCTCTGAAGTTTTCCGCCCCATAGAGGTGGCGGAATCTTTATGTGGTCCCTCTCTGAGTCTTAGTGTTTCATGGAAATAATATACACCAAAGAGGAGAGCTGGAGGTGGGCAAGGGTGGCCACACCACCTGGTGTTGCGGCTAGGGGTGGCCCGTGCCAGGGGGTGGTGTGGTCCCCATATGGCCCAACTCCGCTCCACCTTCTGGCATCCTTCGTCTTCTGGAAAAATAGGATTTTCCATGTATTTTCTGGAATTTTCTGATCTTAGCGAATTTCGCCTCCAAACGGTGCCTTTTCCATCAGCATCCTCACTTCCGCGGTCCATCCTCCAAAAGTCATCAACCATGCAAAAACATATGAAATAACATAAGTATCATCTCTTAATATGAAATATATCAATGAATAATAGTAAATTATGATATAGAATAGTGATGGAAAATGGACGTATCATTTCCATAAACCACATGGATCCACCAGAGTCATTTGCATGTGTGTTCTTTTCAATGACCACCACCAGTGTCATTGCATGTGTGTTCGTTTCCTAAACCACATGGATCCACCAGTGTCATTGCATGTCTTTGCATGTGTGTTATTTTCGTAAACCACCACTAGTGTCAATGGATGTGTGTTATGTTACTAAACCACATGGATCCACCAGTGTTAATGCATGTTTGTCCTTTTCATAAACAACCACTAGAGTAATTGCATGTTTGTTCTTTTCCTAAACTAGAACTAGAGACATTGCATGTGTGTTCTTTTCCTAAACCACCACTAGTGTCATTGCATGTGTGTTATTTTACTAAACCACATGGACACACTAGTGTCATTGTATGTGTGTTCTTTTCCTAAACCACCACTAGAGTCATTGCATGTGTGTACTTTTCATAAACCACAACTAGAGTCATTGCATGTTTGTTCTTTTCATAAACCACATGGACCCACCAGTGTCATTGCATGTGTGATCTTTTCCTAAACCACCACTAGATTCATTGCATGTCTGTTCTTTCCATAAACCGCATGGATCTACCAGACTCATTTGCATGTGTGTTCTTTTCATTAACCACCACTAGTGTCATTGCATGTGTGTTCTTTTCATTAACCACCACCAGTGTCATTGCATGTCTTTGCATGTGTGTTCTTTTCCTAAACCACCACTAGCATCATTGCATGTGTGTTATTTTACTAAACCACATGGATCCACTATTGTCAATGGATGTGTGTCCTTTTCATAAACCACCACTAGAGTCATTGCATGTTTGTTCTTTTCCTAAACCACAACTAGAGACAGTGCATGTGTGTTCTTTTCCTAAACCACCACTAGTGTCATTCCATGTGTGTTATTTTCCTAAACCACATGGATCCACTAGTGTCATTGCATGTGTGCTCATTTCCTAAACCACCACTCGAGTCATTGCATGTGTGTTCTTTTCATAAACCACAACTATAGTCATTGCATGTTTGTTCTTTTCATAAACCACATGGAACCACAACTAGAGTCATTGCATGTGTGTTCTTTTCATAAACCACCACTAGATTCATTGCATGTGTGTTCTTTCCATAAACCACATGGATCCACTAGAATCATTTGCATGTGTGTTCTTTTCATTAACCACCACTAGTGTCATTGCATGTGTGTTCCTTTCCTAAACCACATGGATTACTAGTGTCATTTCATGTGTGTTCTTTTCCTATACCACCAATAGTGTCATTGCATGTCTGTTATTTTACTAAACCAAATGGATCCACTAGTGTTAATGCATGGTGTCCTTTTCATAAACCACCACTTGAGTCATTCCATGTTTGTTCTTTTCCTAAACCACAACTAGAGACGTTGCATGTATGTTCTTTTCCTAAACCACCACTAGTGTCATTGCATGTGTGTTATTTTACTAAACCACATGGATCCACTAGTGTCATTGCATGTGTGTTCTTTTCCTAAACCACCACTACAGTCATTGCATGTGTGTACTTTTCGTAAACCACAACTAGAGTCATTCCATGTTTGTTCTTTTCCTAAACCACAACTAGAGACGTTGCATGTATGTTCTTTTCCTAAACCACCACTAGTGTCATTGCATGTGTGTTATTTTACTAAACCACATGGATCCACTAGTGTCATTGCATGTGTGTTCTTTTCCTAAACCACCACTACAGTCATTGCATGTGTGTACTTTTCGTAAACCACAACTAGAGTCGTTGCATGTTTGTTCTTTTCATAAACTATATGGATCCACCAGTGTCACTTCATTGTGTTCTTTTCCTAAACCACCACGAGATTCATTGCATGTGTGTTCTTCCATAAACCACATGGATCCACGAGAGTCATTTGCATGTGTGTTCTTTTCATTAACCACCACTAGTGTCATTGCATGTGTGTTCCTTTCCTAAACCACATGGATCCACCAGTGTCATTGGATGTCTTTGCATGTGATTCTTTTGCTAAACCACCACTAGTGCCATTACATGTGTGTTCTTTTCCTAAACCACCACTAGTGTCATTGCATGTGTGTTCTTTTCATAAACCACTTGGATCCACCAGAGTCATTTCATGTGTGTTCTTTTCATAAACCACAACTATAGTCATTGCATGTTTGATCTTTTCATAAACCACATGGAACCACAACAAGACTCATTCCATGTGTTATTTTCATAAACCACCACTAGATTCATTGCATGTGTGGTCCTCCCATAAACCACATGGATCGACCAGAGTCATTTGCATGTGTGTTCTTTTTAATGAACACCACCAGTGTCATTGCATGTGTGTTCCTTTCCTAAACCACATTGATCGACCAGTGTCATTGCATGTCTTTGCAATTGTGTTATTTTCCTAAACCACCACCAGTGTCACTGCATGTGTATTATTCTACTAAACCACATGGATCTAGCAGGGTCAATGCATGTGTGTCATTTTCATAAACTAGCAATATAGTCATTGCATGTTTGTTCTTTTCCTAAACCATAACTAGAGACGTTGTATGTGTATTATTTTCTTAAACTACCACGAGTGTCATTGCATGTGTGTTATTTTACTAAACCACATGAAAATGTTCAAAACAGAAAAGATTTTGAAATACAAAATAGAAAAGGATTTAAGAAAAGGGAAAAAGATTTGCTAAAAAAATGCAGACCGAGCTTCCCAGGCCAAAACCCAGCAAGTCAGCCCGCTTCCCTTCTCTTCCTGCGGCCCACCCGGGGCCCAACTGCATCACATAATGCTTCGGTCCCTGTCTTCTTTGTCGACAACGACACGGTGATCCGCTGTCGCTAGCGATGCCATCGACCCCCGCGCGTGTGCCAAGATACACACCCCGCCGTCTATAAAGCTCGGCCGCCGCAGAGGAGAACCCCGAGACGCCACTTCCCCTCCCCCTTATCCTCTTCCGCCATGGCCTGCGAGATCTAGCTCACTGTCGTCGATGCCCTCGCCGTCTCCGGTCGCCCCGAGCTCTATTGAGACCACCGCCGTGACCACCGTCATCTCCTCGTTCTCCCCATACAGTCCTCGTAGCTCAGCACGCCTCCAATCGCTGGAATCGAGAGGTCCCTCCACCGCCAGACGCCACCGCTCGCCGTCAATCCCGGCCTCCCCACACCTCGCCGACACCATCGACGCAACCAGGGTGAGCACCCGGTGCTCAGGCACCTTCCCGCCTTCTCCATCACGTCCCGTAGCAGTACCTCCACCATCGTATGTAGGTCCTGCCGCCGCTTGTTGCCGAGGAGCTTGCTCCGGTGACCATCCCAAGGCGGCGCTGCCATATTTAAGTTCCCCGCACCGAGCTCGTTCGAGCCCGCCCCTCCGTGCTAGCCCACGTGCCCCCTAGGGCTGCCAACTACCGCTGGCCGACGCGTCCACCGGCGAGCCTAGGTGGCGCCGATGTGGCATTGCGTGGCGCTGACGTGTTGCTTGCGTCAGCGCTGTGCAACCTTTGCCATGGTGGCAGCCTAACGTGGCCCCTGGCCCACAGGCCAGCTACAGTGGCTTGTCCCAGCCCGGTTTAAAATGCCCCACCCCTGTGCTGACGTAATAATGACGCAGTAAATGTTTAAAATTGTTTTTTATAATTCCAGAAATTGTTATAATCTTATAAAATTCATAACTATTTCATATTTATTCAGAAAAATATGAATAATATATCAAAATGTTCAGAAAAATGAGATCTACACTTTAAAAATATAGTCATGAATTGTTGATCAACCTAAACCCTAGTTAGTTAGAAGAACATCGAAAACCCCCTAATTGCATATGGGATCGATGGAATGCCAATCCCTCGGCACTTTGAACCCATTTAAATCGATGTTAACCCTAGAGTTGCATGATAACTTTAATATGCCATATCATTCATGTGCTTGCGCATTGCATGGTTCGAGACGTTGATTGTTTCCTTCCTTTCTGGTATGGCTTCTTCGCGATAGGATCTGAGCACGAGACCAAAGTCAATGATACCGAAGATCCATATCTGTCTACTGAAGGACAAGGCAAGCGTAGCCTCTTATTCTGAACCTATGTTTTACAAAGTATCTACTTTCTCGCTATATTGCATACGATTCCAATGTGGTCTTTTGTCAGTAGCTAGAGTTACCTATCTGCTGCATAGTTCCTAGTTGTACCCTTATATACCTGATCCACTGCTCCTAGCATACCTAGGTCTGGCACGTGAGCATTGCTAGAGCTTCTTCGATAGGTCAAGCTTATCCATGCTTAGTACTTACGCCTGATCCATCCCGATGATGATGAATCGGTGATGCCAAAGAATCTAGAAAGGTAGGAGATGGATACATGATCGAAGGTGACCGATATATATGCTAAGGCTTGCATGGGAGGCCACGTTGGGTGTGGTATTTGTAGTCCTATGCTCGCCACTAGTAGGACCCGAGTTCTTGCCTCTTGAACCAAGATGAGCGTACAGCCACACGGGGCCTGGAAAACCCCTCGACTGACTAACTGGCCTAGTAGATTCCATGAGTCACATAGTTCGGGCTATTCATTTTGCATACGCATTAAAAATGTTTTCGAAAGAGGCGGTGAAGGAGGTGCATCATAACAGGTAGGTAAGCGTGGCCGGGGTTGCTGGGGGGTAGATGGAGCCCCTAGTAAACCAACCTCGCCTCACATCTCTAGGGACCGGCTTCGGGATTTGACCCGTTACGATGGAACCCTCCGTAGGTCGTGACTCATGGTCTCGGCAAAAGCAAGGTAAAGGTCGTGGTCAACCACCCTCTACCGTCCCTCCAAGGAAGAGGGCTACTAATATTTGGCATTAAGAGTCGGTTGGTACGTGTGGGTAAAGTTGTACACCCCTACAGGGTTAAATCTTTTCGAAAAGCCATGTTCACAGTTATGAACGACTTTGGAATGGACTTTATGATCATAGATAACGATAACTGAATATAAAACTTATTGTTCCACGTGTGCTTAAGGACGCTTCCTCGGGGGTTCGAGGGGGTGATCCTAGATGAGGAGTTCAGATGTACTTGGTTAACAAGTTCAGATGTTCAAGATGGAGTTGTCGCTGTCTTACCCCGTTTTGAAAGTATTCTATGTAGACGAGCCTCTTCTCTCCTTGTTGTTTACAAACAAAGTTGGCTTTATGCAAAGAAAATCCAGAGAAAGCTTTTCTAGCTAGAGCATGTAGACACTAGGTTATCTAAGTCTTGCGGAGTACATCCTCATACTCAACCTTGCGCTATTGTTGGTTTTCTTCAGATGATCTAGTCGCGACCGAAGGTGGCTTCTATGTTCACATCGACGAGTAGTTGGGGGTCCCAGGTAGCAGCCTGAGGACTATCGGTTAGACGTCGCTTATGTTTATGGTCTCTTAGGCCCTTTGCTAAGTTTGTTGTGTAGAACAACATAATTTGCTTTCACTGTTTGGTGTAATGATGGGTCTGCGTCCCCTAGTTTGTAATAATCTGATATCATACTCTATTAAGAGTTTAAACATATGTTGTTGAATCCCCGTGTTCTATAATGCTACCGAATCATATACTATGAGTCTCTTAGGTTGGAGTTAAGTTTATTTCGGAGGATAATCCGAGGTTTGTTTAACCCTAACCCCGGGGGTGTTACACACCACTTGAGTCACTCCATGTTTTTTCTTTTCCTAAACCACAGCTACAAAAATTGCATGTATGTTCTTTTCCTAAACCACCACTAGTGTCATTCCATGTGTCTTATTTTACTAAACCACATGGATCCGCCAGTGTCATTGCATGTGTGTTATTTTCCTAAACCAGCACTAGAGTTATTGCATGTGTGTACTTTTCATAAACCACAACTAGAGACAATATATGTTTGTTATTTTCATAAACTAGATGGATCCACTAATGTCATTATATGTGTGTTCTTTTCCAAAACCACATGGATCCACCAGTGTCATTACATGTCTTTGCATATGGTTCTTTTCCTAAACCACCACTAGTGTCATTGCATGTGTGTTATTTTACTAAACCACATGGATCCACTAGTGTCATTGCATGTGTGTTCTTTTCCTAAACCACCACAACAGTCATTGCATGTGTGTACTTTTCGTAAACCACAACTAGAGTCATTCCATGTTTGTTCTTTTCCTAAACCACCACTAGTGTCATTGCATGTGTGTTCTTTTCCTAAACCACCACTAGTGTCATTGCATGTGTGTTCTTTTCATAAACCACTTGGATCCACTAGAGTCAAAAAAAAAATGTGTGTTCTTTTCATAAACCACAACTATAGACATTGCATGTTTGTTCCTTTCATAAATCACATGGAACCACAACTAGAGTCATTCCATGTGTTCTTTTTATTAACCACCACTAGATTCATTGCATGTGCGGTCTTTCCATAAACCACATGGATCCACCAGAGTCATTTGCATGTGTGTTCTTTTCAATGAACACCACCACTGTCATTGCAGGTGTGTTCCTTTCCTAAACCACATGGATCCACTAGTGTCATTGCATGTCTTTGCAATTGTGTTATTTTCCTAAACCACCACTAGTGTGACTGTATGTGTACTATTTTACTAAACCACATGGATCCACCAGTGTCAATGCATGTGTGTCATTTTCATAAACCACCAATAGAGTCATTGCATGTTTGTTCTTTTCCTAAACCATAACTAGAGACGTTGCATGTGTGTTCTTTTCCTAAACCACCACTAGTGTCATTGCATGTGTGTTATTGTACTAAGCCACATGGATCCACCGGTGTCATTTTCATGTGTGTTCTTTTCATAAACCACAACTATAGTCATTGCCTGTGTGTTATTTTCCTAAACCACATGAATCCACCAGTGTCATTGCATGTCATTCATGTGTGTTCATTTCCTAAACCACCACTAGAGTTATTGCATGTGTGTACTTTTAATAAACCACAACTATAGTCATTGCATGTTTTTTATTTTCATAAACCACTTGGATCCACCAGTGTCATTGCATGTGTGTTCTTTTCATAAACCACCACTAGATTCATTACATGTGTGTTCTTTCCATAAACCACATGGATCCACTAGATTCATTTGCATGTTTGTTCTTTTCAATGACCAACTGTGTCATTGCATGTGTGTTCCTTTTCTAAACTACATGGTTCCACAAGTGTCATTGCATGTCTTTGCATGTGTGTTCTTTTCCTAAACCACCACTAGTGTCATTGCATGTGTGTTATTTTACTAAACCACATTGATCCACCAGTGTCAATGCATGTGTGTCCTTTTCATAAACCACAACTAGAGTCATTGCATGTTTGTTCTTTTCCTAAACCACAACTAGAGACATTGCATGTGTGTTATTTTCCTAAACCACCACTAGTGTCATTGCATGTGTGTTATTTTACTAAACCACATGGATCCACCAATGTCATTGCATGTCTGTCCTTTCAATAAACCACCACTAGAGTCATTGCATGTTGGTTCTTTTCCTAAACCACAACTAGAGTCATTGCATGTTGGTTCTTTTCCTAAACCACCGCTAGATTCATCGCATGTGTGTTCTTTCCATAAATCACATGGATCCACCAGAGTCATTTGCATGTGAGTTCTTTTCATTAACTACGACCACTGTCATTGCATGTGTGTTCCTTTCCTAAACCACATGGATCCAGCAGTGTCATTGTATGTCTTTCATGTGTGTTCTTTTTCTAAACCACGACTAGTGTCATTGCATGTGTGTTCTTTTCCTAAACCACCACTAGTGTCATTGCATGTGTGTTCTTTTCATAAACCACTTGGATGCACTAGAGTCATTCATGTGTGTTCTTTTCATAAACCACAACTATAATCATTGGATGTTTGTTCTTTTCATAAACAATTGGAACCACAACTAGAGTCATTGCATGTGCATTATTTTCATAAACCACCACAAGTGTCATTGCATGTGTGTTCTTTCCATAAACCACAAGGATCCACTAGAGTCATTTGCATGTGTTTTCTTTTCAATTACCACTAACAGTGTCATTACATGTGTGTTCCTTTCCTAAACCACATGGATCCACCAGTGTCATTGCATGTCTTTGCATGTGTGTTATTTTCCTAAACCACCACTACTGGCATTGCATGTGTGTTATTTTACTAAACCACATGGATCCACTAGTATCAATGCATGTGCGTCCTTTTAGTAAACAACCACCAGTGTCATTGCATGATTATTCTTTTCATAAACCACAACTAGAGACATTGCATGTGTGTTCTGTTCCTAAACCACCACTAGTGTCATTGCATGTGTGTTATTTTACTAAACCACATGGGTCCACCAGTGTTATTTGCATCTGTGTTCTTTTCATAAACTACCACTAGTGTCATTGCATGTGTGTTCCTTTCCTAAACCACATGGATCCACCACTGTTATTGCATGTCATTGCATGTGTGTTCTTTTCCTAAACCACCAGTAGAGTAATTGCATATGTGTACTTTTCATAAACCACATCGATCCACCCGAGTCATTTGCATGTGTGTTCTTTTAATTAACCACCACCAGTGTTATTGCATGTGTGTTCCTTTCCAAAACAACATGGATCCACCAGTGTCATTGCATGTCTTTGCATGTGTGTTCTTTTCCTAAACCACCACTAGTGTCATTGCTTGTGTGTTATTTTACTAAACCACATGGATCCACCAGCATTAATGCATGTGTATCCTTTTCATAAACCCCCACTAGAGTCATTGCATGTTTGTTCATTTCCAAAACCACAACTAGAGACATTGCATGTGTGTTCTTTTTGTAAACCACCACTAATGTCATTGAATGTGTGTTATTTTCCTAAACCAAATGGATCCACCAGTGTCATTGCATGTGTGCTCTTTTCCTGAACAACCACTAGAGTCATTGCATGTGTGTTCTTTTCATAAACCACAACTATAGTCATTGCATGTTTGTTCTTTTCATAAACCACATGGAACCACAACTAGAGTCATTGCATGTGTGTTCTTTCCATAAACCACCATCAGTGTTATTGCATGTGTGTTGTTTCCATAAACCACATGGATCCACCAGAGTCATTTGCATGTGTTCTTTCTCATGTTCTCCTTTTCATAAACCACTAGTGTCATTGCATCTTTTTTCTAACCAAAAACAGAAACTACTGCATGTGTGTTCTTTTCCTAAATCACCACTAGTATCATTGCATGTGTGTTATTTACTAAACCAAATGGACACACCAGTGTCATTGCATGTGTGTTCTTTTCCTAAACCACCTCTATAGTCATTGCATGTGTGTACTTTTCCTAAACCACAACTAGAGTCATTGCATGTTTGTTCTTTTCATAAACCACATGGATCCACCAGTGTCAATGCATGTGTGTTCTTTTCTAAACCACCACTAGATTCATTGAATGTGTGTTCTTTCCATAAGCCACATGGATCCACCAGAGTCATTTGCATGTGTGTTATTTTCATTAACCACCACTAGTGTCATTGCATGTGTGTTCCTTTCCTATACCACATGGATGCACCAGTGTCATTGCATGTCTTTGCATGTGTGTTCTTTTCCTAAACCACCAATAGTGTTAATGCACGTGTTTCCTTTTGATAAACCACCACTTGAGTCATTGCATGTTTGTTCTTTTCCTAAACCACAACTAGAGACATTGCATGTGTGTTCTTTTCATAAACCAGCACTAGTGTCATTGCATGTGTGTTCTTTTCCCAAACCACCACTAGATTCATTACATGTGTTTTCTTTTCATAAACCACAACTATAGTCATTGCACGTTTGTTCTTTTCATAAACCACATGGAACCACAACTAGTGTCATTGCATGTGCGTTCTTGTCACAAAACACCACAAGTGTCATTGCATGTGTCTTCTTTCCATAAACCACATGGATCCACCAGAGGCATTTCCATGTGTGTTCTTTTCATTAACCATCACTAGTGTCATTGCATGTGTGTTCCTTTCCTAAACCACATGGATCCACCAGTGTCATTGCATGTCTTTGCATGTGTGTTCTTTTCCTATACCACCACTAGTGCCATGGCATGCTTGTTCTTTTCCTAAACCACCACTAGTGTCATTCCATGTGTGTTCTTTCCGTAAACCGCTTGGATCCACCAGAGTCATTGCATGTGTGTTCTTTTCATAAACGACAACTATTGTCATTATATGTTTGTTCTTTTCATAAACTAGATGGAACCACAACTAGAGTCATTGCATGTGTGTTCTTTTCATAAACCACCACCAGTGCCATTGCATGTGTGTTCTTTTCATAAACCACATGGATCCACCATAGTCATTTGCATGTGTGTTGTTTTGAATGACCACCAGCAGTGTCATTGCATGTGTGTTCCTTTCCTACACCACATGGATCCACCAGTGTCATTGAATGTATTTGCGTGTGTGTTCTTTTCCTAAACCACCACTACTGGCATTGCATGTGTGTTATTTTACTAAACCACATGAGTACGCCAGTGTCAATGCATGTGTGTCCTTTTCATAAACCACCACTAGAGTCATTGCATGTTTGTTCTTTTCCTAAAACACAACTAGAGACATTGCACGTGTGTTCTTTTCATAAAGCACCACTAATGTCATTGCATGTGTCTTATTTTACTAAACCACATGGATCCACCAGTGTTATTTGCATGTGTGTTCTTTTCATAAACCACCACAAGTTTCATTGCATGTGTGTTCCTTTCCTAAACCACATGGATCCACCAACATCATTGTATGTGTCTTCTTTTCCTAAACCACCACTAGAGTCATTGCATGTGTGTACTTTTCATAAACCACATGGATCCACCAGAGTTATTTGCATGTGTGTTCTTTTCATTAACGACCACCATTGTCATTGCATGTGTGTTCCTTTCGTAAACCACATGGATCCACTAGTGTCATTACATGTCTTTGCATATGTGTTCTTTTCCTAAACCACCACTACTTTCATTGCAAGTGTGTTGTTTTAGTAAACCACATGTATCCACCAGTATCAATGCGTGTGTGTCCTTTTCATAAACCACAACTAGATTCATTGCATGTTTGTTATTTTCCATAACCACAACTAGAGGCATTGCATGTGTGTTATTTTCCTAAACCACATCGATCCACCATTGTCATTGCATGTCATTGCATGTGTGTTATTTTCCTAAACCACCACTACAGTCATTGCATGTGTGTTATTTTCATAAACCACAACTATAGTCATTGCATGTTTGTTCTTTTCATGAACCACATGGAAGCACAACTAGAGTCATTTCATGTGTGTTATTTTCATAAACCAGCACCAGTGTCATTGCATGTGTGTTCTTTCCGTAAACCACATGGATCCACCAGAGTCATTTGCATGTGTGTTCTTTCCAATGACCACCATCAGTGTCATTGCATGTGTATTCCTTTCCTAAACTACATGGATCCACTAGTTCATTGCATGTCTTTGCATGTGTGTTCTTTTCCTAAACCACCACTAGTGCCATTGCATGTGTGTTATTTTACTAAACCACATGGATCCACCAGTGTCAATGCATTTGTGTCCTTTTCATAAACCACCACTAGAGTCATTGCATCTTTGTTCTTTTCCTAAACCACAACTGGAGACGTTGCATGTGTGTTTGTTTCCTAAACCACCACTAGTGTCATTGCATGTGTGTTATTTTACTAAACCACATAAATCCACCAGTGTCATTGCATGTGTGTTCTTTTTCTAATCCACCACTAGAGTCATTGGATGTGTGTACTTTTCATAAACCACAACTGGAGTCATTGCATGTTTGTTCTTTTCATAAACCACATGGATCCACTATTGTCATTGCATGTGTGTTCTTTTCCTAAACCACCACTAGATTCACAACATGTGTGTTATTTCAATAAAACGCATGGTCCACTAGAGTCATTTGTATTTGTGTTCTTTTCATTAACCACCACCAGTGTCACTGCTTGTGTGTTCCTTTCCTAAACCACATGGATCCACCAGTGACATTGCATGTCTTTGCATGTGCGTTCTTTTCCTAAACCACAACTAGTGTCATTGCATGTGCGTTATGTTGGGGATATACTTTCCGGGTATCCTCACAGTTCCTCACTGACCAGGGTGGCCCACTTCGGGTTAGATCTTTGCTTCACGGGCGGCCCAGTCAGGGAGAAAGTCGGAGTCCAATCCGGCTACGGGAAGGCCCAGAAGACTTACCGACTTAGGCCTTTAGTGTTACCTGTAGTTCAAGATATACTGTGTAACCGACTCTTAGTCGTAGCCGGATAGATCTCTCTTGTAAACCCTAGGCCGGATATTTATATATGTTGTCTTAGGGAGAGCCTTTAGGGCAACACCTCAATAGTCTACAATCTCAACTCGCACAGGTGAAACCCTTGTAACCCATATTCTGGCTCTGCATATTACTGAATTGCTAGCAGGAGTAGGGTCCGTCCAAAACCGGCAGATTCGAACCTGGGTAAACTTGTGTGCTCACCGTCCTAGAACACCGTACGTCTCACACCCCTCTCTTCCGCACGCCTCGAGGACCCCCTCATGGCGTACTTGTCATCAATCCGACGACACGTTATTTTCCTAAACCACCACTAGTGTCATTACATGTGTGTTCTTTTCATAAACCACTTGGATCCACCAGAGTCATTGCATGTGTGTTCTTTTCATAAACCACAACTATAGTCATTGCATGTTTGTGTTGGAGATATGCCCAAGAGGCAATAATAAAAGTGGTTATTATTATATCTTTGTGTTTATGATGAATGTTTACATCCCATGCTATAATTGTATTATAAGGAAACACTGATACATGTGTGTTTTGTAAACATAAAAGAGTCCCTGGTAAGCCTCTTGTGGAACTAGCTTGTTGATTAAATGATGATCATGGTTTCCTGATCATGGACATTGGATGTCATTAATAACAGGGTTATATCATTAGGAGAACGATGTGATGGACACACACCCATAGTAAGCGTAGCATAAGATCAAGTCATTAAGTTCGTATTGCTGTAAGCTTTCAAATGCATAGTAACCTAATCCTTCGACCATGAGGTTATGTTAATCACCATCATCGGATGGGTACTTTGATGACATCAAACACCGCTCGTGAATCGGGTGGTTATAAAGGTGTCATTGGGTATTCTGAAAGTATGTGTTGAAGCGCATGGACCAAGATTGGGATTTGTCCATCCATATGACGGATAGATATGCTCTGGGCCCTCTCGGTGGAATGTCATCTAGTTAGCTTGCAAGCATGTGACTAGGTCACAAGGGATGACATAACATGGAACGAGTAAAGAGTACTTATCAGTAACGAGATAGAACTAGGTATGGAGATACCGACGATCAAACCTCGGATAAGTAGAATATCGCGTGACAAAGGGAATTAGTTTTGTATGTTAATGGTTCTATCGATCATGAAGTCATCGTTGAGTATGTGGGAGCCGTTATGGATCTCCAGATCCCACTGATGGTTATTGACCGGAGAGGTGTCTTCATCATGTCTGCATATTCACGAACCGTAGGGTGACACACTTAAGGTTTGAAGTTGTTTTAAGTAGATATGGAATATGCGTTGGAGATCGAATGTTGTTCGGAGTCTCGGAATGGATCCGGGACATCACGAGGAGATCCGGAATTGTCCGGAGAATAAGATTCATATATTGGGGATCATTTTCTGAGTTAGGAAATGTTCCGGAGTGTTTGTATGGAGATTCTAGAAGGTTTCGGAATGTTCTAGAAGGTTCTAGAAGAGTTCTTGGTGTTTGCTTGAAAACCAAGAAAGGGTCAAGGAATCCTTGTGGGGCAAGACACGGATTCGTGGGGGAGGAGGACTCCTCCCCCCTTCCCAACCCGTCGGCCAAGGAGGGAGGGGAGTCCTAGGACTCCCCCTCCCATGGCGCGCCTCCCTCCTTTAAATAGAGGGGAGGGGGCGCCAACCCCAAAACTTCTCCCATAACAAACCCTAGCCGCCGCCTCTCTCCTCTTCCTTCGCTCTGCTCCGGCTTAGGCGAAGCCCTGCAGAAATCTCTACTCCACCACCACCACCACACCGTCGTGCTGCTGGGATTCCGTGGAGAAGATTTACTACCTCCGCTACTCGCTGGAACGGTGAGAGGAAGGTCTGCTTCGACTCCGCACGTGTGACCGACTGCGGAAGCGCTGCCGGAATGCGGTGCTGGAAGGATCGTCCACACGATCTTGAGATCGGCAAGTGATCGACGACCCCGAGATCTAATCTCGTAACGCTTTCGGTTCTACGAGGGTTAGTATAGATCTATCTCGTTGCACATGTCTAATAGATTAGATCTTGGCTTTTATCTAGATTAGATCTGGGTTTTGTTCGTTCTTGCGGTAGAAATTTTTTGTTTTCCATGCTACGAACCCGTTAGTGGTATCAGAGCCTTGTCTATGCGTAGATCTGTTGCACGAGTAGAACACAATGGTTTTGTGGGCGTTGGTGCTTGTCCCGTCTTTTGCTTTGTGTACTTTGCATGTTGCGGTATGGTGGGATGAAGCGGCTCAGGCGAACCTTACATGTCATCGCACATGAGACTTGCTCCACGCTTGACGTGTAACTTGCTTTGCACAAGTGGCTTTGCGGGTGTCTGTCTCTCCTATCATAGTATAGATCCAATCTACACTTTGCACTCGATAGCACTTGTATCAACGTTGTGGTTCAGTTTCGTAGGTAAGATCCGTTCTTATTCGAAAGCCCCAAACCACGTAAAACATGCAAAGAAAATTAGAGGCGTCTAACTTGTTTTTGCAGGGGTTTTGTGATTGTGATTATATTTGATGTATGCAATGATCCTTGTTGTAATATGGCAACCGGCAGGAGCCTAATGGTTGTCTTTAATTCTGTTAAGGCTTGCGTGTCTATTCATTTTGTAATAGCTTTATTCCAAGTAGTTGTAATAGGTGCTGGTGATGATGGACAACCATGAAGCGGCGCCACTGACCTTGACGCAATGCTGGTAATGATGGAGATCATGTCCGTGCTTTGGAGATGGAGATCAAAGGTATAAGAAGAAAGGGCCATATCATGTCACACTAATTATGAATTGCCTGTGATGTTAATCCTTTATGCATATTGTATTGCTTAGATCGCGATGGTAGCATTATAAGATGATCCCTCTCACTAAATTTCAAGTAATAAAAGTGTTCGTCCTTAGTTGGCACCGTTGCTAAGACTCGTCGTCTCGAAGCATCTCGTGATGATCGGATGTGATAGATTCTACGTGTGCATACAACGGGTGCAAGCCAGATTTGCACATGCGGAAACTAAGTTTAATCTTGACGAGCCTAGCATGTACATACATGGTCTCGGAACACGGAATACCGAAAGGTAGAGCACGAGTCATATAAGTGATATGATGAACGTGAAGATTGTTCGCCGATGAAACTACATCCTCTCTCGTGAAGATCGGAGTTGGTGTAGTGGACTTGGTTCGTGTAATCACTAAGACAATGTGAGGGATGTTATTTTGAGTGGGAGTTCACCTAGTTAATTTAAGAATTAAATTAGAACTCAATTTATCATAAACTTAGTCTAAACTACTTGCAAATTTGTTGTAGATTATGGCGAATCTCTCCATCAATTTCAATGCATTCCTAGATAAAGAAAAACTTAAGAACAATGGAAGCAACTTCACGGACTGGCTCCGTGGTCTAAATATTGTCCTCAGGACTGGTCAGATGCCCTATGTGCTCGAAGCACCGCTAGGTGACCCACCTGCAGATGATGCCACCGATGACGTAAAGAATGTTTACGCCACTCGTAAAAATCATTACTCCATAGTTCAGTGTGCCATCCTGTACGGTTTAGAAACAGAGCTCCAGAAGCGTTTTGAGCACCACGACCTGTTCGAGATCATTAAGGAGCTCAAGATCATTTTTGAGACTCACGCGGCCATGGATAGCTATGAGGCCTCTGAAAAGTTCTTTACCTGCAAGATGGAAGAGGGAAGCTCCATTAGCGAGCACGTGCTCACCATGTCTGGGCACGCAAACAAACTCCAAGAGTTGGGGATAACGATTCCTAATGAGTTAGGGATTCACCGTGTCCTCCAATCACTGCCACCGAGTTATAAGAAGTTTGTGATGAACTACAATATGCACTGCATGAACAAGACGTTGCCTGAACTATCGTCCATGCTGAAAACTGCTGAAGTGGAGATCAAGAAGGAGCACCAAGTGTTGATGGTCAATAAGACCACCAATTTCAAGAAACAGGGAAAGCCTAAGAAAAAGGGCAACTTCAAGAAGGACGGCAAGAAAGCTGCCGCACCTGCTAAGAAGCCCAAGGCTGGTACTAAGCCTGAAACTGAGTGCTTCTACTGCAAGGGTGCTGGTCACTGGAAGCGTAACTGCCCCAAGTACCTGGCAGATCTGAAGAAAGGCAACATCAAGAAGAAAGGTATATTCGATATACATGTTATTGATGTGTATCTTACTAGTAGTCGTAGTAGTGCCTGGGTATTTGATACTGGTTCGGTTGCTCATATTTGTAACTCAAACAGAGCTGGAATAAACGAAGACTGGCAAGAGATGAGGTGACGATGCGCGTTGGAAATGGCTCCAAGGTTGATGTAATCGCCGTCGGCACGCTCCCTCTACATCTACCTTGATTAGTTTTAAATTTAAATAATTGTTATTCGGTGCCTGCGTTAAGCATGACCATTATATCTGGATCTTGTTTATTGCGAGACGGTTACTCTTTTAAGTCTGAGAATAAAGGTTGTTCGATTTATATGAGTAATATCTTTTATGGTAATGCACCTGAGATGAATGGTTTATTCTTATTGAATCTCGATAGTAGTGATACACATGTTCACAACATAGATGCTAAACGAATAAAATTGAATGATAATTCTAATACATGTGGCACTGTCGTCTTGGTCACATTGGAGTGAAGCGTATGAAGAAACTCCATTCTGGTGGACTTCTTGAATCACTTGATTTTGAATCACTTGAAAGATGCGAAGCATGTCTCATGGGAAAAATGAGTAAGACTCCATTCTCTGGAATAATGGAGCGAGCTATGGACTTATTGGAAATAATACATACCGATGTGTGCGGTCCAATGAGTGTAGCATCGCGTGGTGGATATCGTTATGTTCTCACTTTCACGGATGACTTAAGTAGATATAGGTATGTCTACTTTATGAAACATAAGTCCGATACTTTTGAGAAGTTTAAGGAATTTCAAAGTGAAGTGGAAAATCATCGTAACAAGAAGATTAAGTTTCTGCGTTTTGACCGCGGAGGTGAATATCTGAGTTATGAGTTTGGCATGCATTTAAAGAAATGGGGAATACTTTCGCAGTTGACACCGCCGGGAACACCACAGCGTAATGGTGTGTCCGAACGTCCTAATCAAACTCTCTTAGATATGGTTCGGTCTATGATGTCTCTTACAGATTTACCACTATCGTTTTGGGGCTATGCATTAGAGACATCCGCATTCACTTTAAATAGGGAACCATCTAAATCCATTGAAACGACACCGTACGAATTGTGGTTTGGAAAGAAACCTAAGTTGTCGTTCCTTAAAGTTTGGGGTTGCGAAGCGTATGTAAAGAAGTTACAACCTGATAAGCTTGAACCCAAAGAGGAGAAATGCGTCTTCATAGGATACCCTAAAGAAACAATTGGGTATACCTTCTATCATAGATCCGAAGGCAAAGTTTTTGTTGCCAAGAATGGATCCTTTCTTGAGAAGGAGTTTCTCTCGAAAGAAGTGACTGGAAGGAAAGTAGAACTCGACGAGGTTATTGAACCTTCTCTCGGAGTTGAGAGTAACGCAGCACTGGAAGATGTTTTTGTGCCACCTGCACCAACTGGAGAGGAAGCTAATGATGCTGATCATGAAACTTCGAACGAAGTTGCTGCTGAACCTCGCAGGTCAACGAGGGCTCGTACCACTCTTGATTGGTATGACTCTGCCTTGAACGTCATGTTGGTGGACAACACTGATGACCCTGCGACGTATGAAGAAGCTATGGTGAGCCCAGATTCCGACAAATGGCTAGAAGCCATGAAATCCGAAATAGGATCCATGTACGAAAACCATGTGTGGACTTTGGTGGACTTACCGGATGGCCGTAAGGCTGTCGAGAACAAATGGATTTTCAAAAGAAAAACAGATGCTGATGGTAATGTTACCGTCTATAAAGCTCGACTTGTCGCGAAAGGGTTCCGACAAATTCAAGGAGTTGACTACGATGAGACTTTCTCACTGTAGCGAAGCTAAAGTCTATGAGGATTTTGTTAGCACTTGCTGCATATTTCGATTATGAAATTTGGCAAATGGATGTCAAAACGGCGTTCCTTAATGGTGACATTGAGGAAGAGTTGTATATGGTACAACCCAAGGGTTTTGTTGATCCTAAAGATGCTAACAAGGTATGCAAACTTCAGCGCTCCATTTATGGACTGAAGCAAGCATCCCGGAGTTGGAATCAGCGTTTTGATAAAGTAATCAAAAACTTTGGATTTATACAAACTTATGGAGAAGCTTGTATTTACAAGAAAGAGAGTGGGAGCTCTGTAGCATTCCTAGTACTATATGTAGATGACATATTGTTGATTGGGAATGATATAGAACTTCTTAATAGCGTCAAAACCTATTTGAATAATAGTTTTTCAATGAAGGATCTTGGCGAAGCGGCATATATTCTAGGCATCAAGATTTATAGAGATAGATCAAGACGCCTAATAGCGCTTTCACAAAGTACATACTCAGACAAAGTTCTAAAGAAGTTTAGAATGGAAGAGAGCAAGAAAGGGTTCGTGACCATGTTGTCAGGTAAGACCTTGAGTAAGACTCAAAGTCCGGCTACGGCAGAAGATAGAGAAAAGATGAATAATATTCCCTATGCTTCGGCCATAGGTTCTATCATGTATGCCATGCTGTGTACAAGACCGAATATAGCACATGCTGTTAGTTTGACTAGCAGATATCAAAGTGATCCTGGAATGGAACACTGGACAACGGTCAAGAATATCCTAAAGTACCTGAATAGGACTGTGGATATGGTTCTTTCTTATGGAGGTGATGAACAGCTTGTTGTAAACGGTTACACTGATGCTAGTTGGAACACCGATCCAGATGACTCGAAGTCACAGTCTGGATACGTATTTATTTTGAATGGTGCTGCATTGAGCTGGAGGAGTGCCAAGCAAAGCATTGTGGCAAAATCTTCAACTGAATCAGAATACATAGCTGCTTCAGAGGCTACACAAGAAGCCATATGGATGAAGGAGTTCATTACTGAACTTGGCGTGGTTCCCAGTGCGTTGGACCCGATGGCCATCTACTGTGACAACACAGGTGCCATAGCTAATGCACAGGAGCCAAGGTCACATAGCAAGATGAAGCACATCAAGCTACGTTTCCATGCTATTCGCGAGTATGTCCGAGATGGTGACATAAAGATTTGCAAAGTACACACTGATCTGAATGTGGCAGATCCGTTGACTAAACCTCTCCCTAGTGTTAGGTATATTGCCATGTAATCTAGATTATTGACTCTAGTGCAAGTGGGAGACTGTTGGAGATATGCCCAAGAGGCAATAATAAAAGTGGTTATTATTATATCTTTGTGTTTATGATGAATGTTTACATCCCATGCTATAATTGTATTATAAGGAAACACTGATACATGTGTGTTTTGTAAACATAAAAGAGTCCCTAGTAAGCCTCTTGTGGAACTAGCTTGTTGATTAAATGATGATCATGGTTTCCTGATCATGGACATTGGATGTCATTAATAACAGGGTTATAAAATTAGGAGAATGATGTGATGGACACACACCCATAGTAAGCGTAGCATAAGATCAAGTCATTAAGTTCGTGTTGCTGTAAGATTTCAAATGCATAGTAACCTAATCCTTCGACCATGAGGTTATGTTAATCACCATCACCGGATGGGTACTTTGATGACATCAAACACCGCTTCGTAACTGGGTGGTTATAAAGGTGTCATTGGGTATTCTGAAAGTATGTGTTGAAGCGCATGGACGAAGATTGGGATTTGTCCATCCATATGACGGATAGATATGCTCTGGGCCCTCTCAGTGGAATGTCATCTAGTTAGCTTGCAAGCATGTGACTAGGTCACAAGGGATGACATAACATGGAACGAGTAAAGAGTACTTATCAGTAACGAGATAGAACTAGGTATGGAGATACCGACGATCAAACCTCGGATAAGTAGAATATCGCGTGACAAAGGGAATTGGTTTCGTATGTTAATGGTTCTATCGATCACGAAGTCATCGTTGAGTATGTGGGAGCCGTTATGGATCTCCAGATCCTGCTGATGGTTATTGATCGGAGAGGTGTCTTCATCATGTCTGCATATTCACGAACCGTAGCGTGACACACTTAAGGTTCGAAGTTGTTTTAAGTAGATATGGAATATGCGTTGGAGATCGAATGTGGTTCGGAGGCTCGGATTGGATCCGGGACATCACGAGGAGATCCAGAATTGTCCGGAGAAGAAGATTCATATATTGGGGATCATTTTCTGAGTTAGCAAATGTTCCAGAGTGTTTGTATGGAGATTCTAGAAGGTTTCGGAATGTTCTGGAAGGTTCTAGAAGAGTTCTTGGTGTTTGCTTGAAAACCAAGAAAGGGTCAAGGAATCCTTGTGGGGCAAGACACGGATTCGTGGGGGAGGAGGACTCCTCCCCCCTTCCCAACCCGCCGGCCAAGGAGGGAGGGGAGTCCTACTAGGACTCCCCCTCCCATGGCGCGCCTCCCTCCTTTAAATAGAGGGGAGGGGGCGCCAACCCCAAAACCTCTCCCATAAAAAACCCTAGCCGCCGCCTCTCTCCTCTTCCTTCACTCTGCTCCGGCTTAGGCGAAGCCTTGCAGAAATCTCTACTCCACCACCACCACCACACCATCGTGCTGCTGGCATTCCATGGAGAAGGTCTACTACCTCCGCTGCTCGCTGGAACAGGGAGAGGAAGGTCTGCTTCGACTCCGCATGTGTGACCGACTGCGGAAGCGCTGCCGGAACGCGGCGCCGGAAGGATCGTCCACACGATCTTGAGATCAACAAGTGATCGACTACATCAACCCCGAGATCTAATCTCGTAACGCTTTCGGTTCTACGAGGGTTAGTACAGATTTATCTCGTTGCACATGTCTAATAGATTAGATCTTGGCTTTTATCTAGATTAGATCTGGGTTTTGTTCGTTCTTGCAAATTTTTGTTTTCCATGCTACGAACCCATCAGTTTGTTCTTTTCATAAACCACATGGAACCACAACTAGTCATTGCATGTGTGTTCTTTCCATAAACCACATGGATCCACCAGAGTCATTTGCTTGTGTGTTCTTTTCAATGACGACCACCAATGTCATTGCATGTGTGTTCCTTTCCTTAACCACATGGATCCACCAGTTTCATTGCATGTCGTTGCATATGTGTTGTTTTCCTAAACCACCACTAGTGTCATTACATGTGTGTTATTTTACTAAACCACATGGATCCACCAGTGCCAATGCATGTGTGTCCTTTTCATAAACCACCACTAGAGTCATTGCATGTTTGATCTTTTCCTAAACCATAACTAGAGTCATTGCATGTTTGTTCTTTTCGTAAACCATCACTAGTGTCATTGCATGTGTCTTATTTTACTAAACCACATGGATCCACTAGTGTCATTTTGCATGTGTTTTCTTTTCATAAACCACCACCAGTGTCATTGCATGTGTGTTCCTTTCCTAAACCACATGCATCCACCATTGTCATTGCATGTCATTTCATGTGTGTTCTTTTCCTAAACCACCACTAGACTCATTGCATGTGGGTACTTTTCATAAACCAAAACAATAGTCATTGCATGTTTTTTATTTTCATAAACAAATTGGATCCACCAGTGTCATTGCATATGTGTTCTGTTCATAAACCACCACTAGACTAATTGCATGTGTGTTCTTTCCATAAACCACATGGATCCACCAGAGTCATTTGCATGTGTGTTGTTTTCATTTACCACCACCAGTGTCATTGCATGTGGTTTCCATTCTAAACCACATGTATCCACCGGTGTCATTACATGTCTTTGCATGTGTGTTCTTTTCCTAAACCACCACTAGTGTCATTGCATGTGTGTTCTTTTACTAAACCACATGGATCCAATAGTGTCAATGCATGTGTGTCCTTTTCATAAACCACCACTAGAGTCATTGCATGTTTATTCGTTTCCTAAACCACAACTAGAGACATTGCATGTTTGTTATTTTCCTAAAGCACCACCAGTGTCATTGCATGTGTGTTATTTTACTAAACCACATGGATTGACCAGTGTCATCTGCATGTGTGTTCTTTTCATAAACCACCACCAGTGTCATTGCATGTGTGTTCCTTTCCTAAACCACAACTAGAGTCATTGCATGTTTGTTCTTTTCATCAACTATTTGGATCCACTAGTGTCATTGCATGCGTGTTCTTTTCATAAACCACCACTAGATTCATTGCATGTGTGTTCTTTTCGTAAACCACATGGATCCACCAGAGTCATTTGCATGTGTGTTCTTTTCAATGACCACCACCAGTGTCATTGCATGTGTGTTCCTTTCCTAAACCACATGGATCCACTAGTGTCATTGCATGTCTTTGCATGTGTTCTTTTCCTAAACCACCACTAGTGTCATTGCATGTGTGTTATTTTACTAAACCACATGGATCCACCAGTGTCAATGCATGTGTGTCCTTTTCATAAACCACCACTGGAGTCATTGCATCTTTGTTCTTTTCCTAAATCACAACTGGAGACATTGCATGTGTGTTTGTTTCCTAAACCACCACTAGTGTCATTGCATGTGTGTTATTTTACTAAACCACGTGGATCCACCAGTGTCATTGCATGTGTGTTCTTTTCCTAAACCGCCACTAGAGTCATTGCATGTGTGTACTTTTCATAAACCACAACTGGAGTCATTGCATGTTTGTTCTTTTCATAAACCACAACTAGATTCACTACATGTGTGTTATTTCCATAAAACACATGGTCCACTAGAGTTATTTGCATGTGTGTTCTTTTCATTAACCACCACTAGTGTCATTGCTTGTGTGTTCCTTCCTAAACCACATGGATCCACCAGTGACATTGCATGTCTTTGCATGTGCGTTCTTTTCCTAAACCACAACTAGTGTCATTGCATGTGTGTTATTTTCCTAAACCACCACTAGTGTCATTGCATGTGTGTTCTTTTTCCTAAACCACCACTAGTGGCATTGCATGTGTGTTCTTTTCATAAACCACTTGGATCCACCAGAGTCATTGCATCTGTGTTCTTTTCATAAACCATAACTATAGTCATTGCATGTTTGTTATTTTCATAAACCACATGGAACCACAACTAGTCATTGCATGTGTGTTCTTTCCAATAACCACATGGATCCACCAGACTCATTTGCTTATGTGTTCTTTTCAATCACGACCACCAGTGTCATTGCATGTATGTTCCTTTCCTCAACCACATGGATCCACTAGTGTCATTGCATGTTGTTGCATATGTGTTCTTTTCCTAAACCACCACTAGTGTAATTGCATGTGTGTTATTTTACTAAACCTCATGGATCCACCAGCGTCAATGCATGTGTGTCCTTTTCATAAACCACCACCAGAGTCATTGCATGTTTGTTCTTTTCCTAAACCACAACTAGAGACATTGCATGTGTGTTCTTTTCCTAAACAATCACTAGTGTCATTGCATGTGTGTTGCGGGGATACCCCCCGGGTAGGGAAACGCTGGGGTATAAGGGCCGAGTTAGCCGGGGTATGGCGCGGGCAAAGCAAAATGCTGACCGTGTCACCTCAAGGCAGGCCGAATCACGGTGTGGCCCAACCCATGGGGCATTTCCTCGACAATGGTCCGGCCGGCATAAGATCTATGCCGGCCGTGCCTATCTGTTTTGCAGGTAATTGGGTAGGCCGGATTAGCTATATGCTAGCCAGATTACCTTGGCTTCAGAGAGAAGGAATTCCCCGCTGGTCAAAAGGTGGATTTATTAGCTGAAGCATGTGCAAAGTAAAGTAAAGGAGAGGACCAGGGGTTTAGCAGTGACCAAGGTGACGCAGGCAAAGCCGGATGACGTAGCCCGTGACGCCAAAAGACGAGGATGATGATGCGGGTTACGTCCAAAGCCCGGACGAGCCGTTAAAGAAGAATAAAGAAGCATCTACTTTAGGGAAGGAGCATATTCGTAGAATATGCTGCCACCAGTGGCCTAGAGTTGTAACCCGTGCTCCCTATATAAGGAGCACCAGGGCCTCCATAGAGGAGGGGATGGCATTTAGAGGAATCACTCTCTGTCTAAGGTAGAAGTCGACGACTAGTTAGTGAGGGGTAAGAGACATTGTCTCCTTCTTGCTAAGGGCCTCAAGAACACTTGTAAACACCATTGATAGAGAATACAAGAACTTCCGTGCATGGAATCACCATGTTCTCCCTCCCTGGATTCCCCTAGAACTCATTGGCCCCATCTTTAGCCTATCCATGGCATCTACCGTGTCACCACCACGACAGTTGGTGCCCACCGTGGGGCTAGCAGTGCTAGCAAGGGTGAAAATCCAGACGGGAAACTTCGCGAGCACCGGTGAGCGTATCGTCTCAGGCTTGGTTCAGCGCTTTGGAGCGCTGGTCTACGTCAGCGACAACGCGGGCAGCTTCGGTAGGAACCCTCCACCGCACAACGGCGTCTTCATCAAGCTTGGTGCGCACAAGATCTACATCGGGTGGATGAGTCCTGCACCCAGCCGGGGCAGGTCGTCGAAGGGGGCAAACCATCTCTCAGTGCTGCTCGTGGAGTGCGTATTGCTCGCCCCACTAGCAGCGTTGAAGTCCTGACGACCGCGTAGGATGCGGGACCGAGCAAAGATGTGGCGCTAGAGCCTCAGGTAACGCCCAAATAGACTAGGTCTAGGTTTCCTCCGCTAGAGAAGCCAGAGAATGTGCTCTAGCAAGCAATAGATAGCTTAGCAACACCAATAGCACCTGTGGTAGATCTGGCTGAGGCGCAAGTTGAGTTAGAGGAAACTAGGCAGAAGATGTTAGCTGGAGCAAAGAAGGTAGCTGAGCTGCATCAGTCCCTGAACATCACCTTGGGAGAGTACGCTAAGGCAAACCGTATCGATGGAGTGAAAATCCGAGGCAGAAACCTGATCACAGAGATTGACAAGGAGTACGAGCCTAGGCCGGGTTAGACAGCTACTATAGTGACATGAGGATTGGATAGGTATAGTACCCAAGAACCTCATAGCAGCAAACGCGGTTGCATCCGAGTTAGAAGGCTTGACCGGTGAGGCTCGTCAAAGGCAGCAAGAAAGAGTGAATCACCTGTTGAGGGTCGCATGCCAACAAAATGAAGAAATAAACAAAGCTAACTCGACACCATGACCAAGGCAATGCCGGTCAAAGAAACTTTGCATGTGTGTTCTTTTCCTAAACCACCACTAGTGTCATTGCATGGGTGTTATTTTACTAAACCACATGGATCCACCAGTGTTAATGCATGTGTATCCTTTTCATAAACCACCTGTAGAGTCATTGCATGTTTGTTCTTTTCCTAAACCTCAACTAGATACATTACATGTATGTTATTTTCCTAAACCACAACCAGTGTCATTGCATGTGTGTTATTTTAATAAACCACCACTAGAGTCATTTCATGTGTGTTCTTTTCATCAACCACAACTATAGTCATTGCATATTTATTCTTTTCATAAACCACAACTAGAGTCATTGCATGTGTGTTCTTTTCATAAACCACCACCAGTGCCATTGCATGTGTGTTCTTTCCGTAAACCACATGGATCCACCATAGTCATTTGAATGTGTGTTCTTTTGAATGACCACTAGGAGTGTCATTGCATGTGTGTTCCTTTCCTAAACCACATGGATCCACTAGTGTCATTGCATGTATTTGCATGCGTGTTCTTTTCCTAAACTACCACTAGTGTCATTGCATGTGTACTATTTTACTAAACCACATGGGTACACTATTGTCAATGTATGTGTGTCCTTTTCATAAACCACCACTAGAGTCAATGCATGTTTGTTATTTTCCTAAAACACAACTAGAGACATTGCATTTGTGTTATTTTCATAAAGCACCGCTAGTGTCATTGCATCTGTGTTATTTTACTAAACCAGATCGATCCACTAGTGTTATTTGCATGTGTGTTCTTTTCATAAACCACCACAAGTTTCATTGCATGTGTATTCCTTTCCTAAACCACATGGATACACCAACGTCATTGTACGTGTCTTCTTTTCCTAAACCACCACTAGAGTCATTGCATGTGTGTACTTTTCATAAACCACATGGATCCACCAGAGTTATTTACATGTGTGTTCTTTTCATTAACCACCACCATTGTAATTGCATGTGTGTTCCTTTCCTAAACCACATGGATCCACTAGTGTCATTGCATGTCTTTGCATATGTGTTCTATTCCTAAACCACCACTACTGTCATTGCATGTGTGTTGTTTTACTAAACCACATGGCTCCACCAGTGTCAATGCGTGTGTGTCCTTTTCATAAACCACTACTAGATTCATTTCATGTTTGTTATTTTCCAAACCATAACTAGAGACATTGCATGTGTGTTCTTTTTCTAAATCACCACTAGTGTCATTGTATGTGTGTTATTTTCCTAAACCACATGGATCCACCAATGTCATTGCATGTCATTGCATGTGTGTTCTTTTCCTAAACCACCACTAGAGTCATTGCATGTGTGTTCTTTTCATAAACCACAACTATAGTCATTGCATTTTTGTTCTTTTCATGAACTACATGGAACCACAACTAGGGTCAATGCATGTGTGTTCTTTCCATAAACTAGCACCAGTGTCATTGCATGTCTGTTGTTTACATAAACCACATGGATCCACCAGAGTTATTTGCATGTGTGTTCTTTTGAATGACCACCACCAGTGTCATTGCATATTATTCCTTTCTAAACCACATGGATCCACCAGTGTCATTGCATGTCTTTGCATGTGTGTTCTTTTCCTAAAACACCACTGGTGTCATTGCATGTGTGTTATTTTACTAAACCACATGGATCCACCAGTGTCAATGCATGTGTGTCCTTTTCATAAACTACCACTAGAGTCATTGCATTTTTGTTCTTTTCCTAAACCATAACTAGAGACATTGCATGTGTGTTCTTTTCCTAAACCACCACTAGTGTCATTGCATGTGTGTTCTTTTCCTAAACCACCACTAGAGTCATTGCATGTGTGTAATTTTCATAAACCACATGGATCCACCAGAGTCATTTGCATGTGTGTTCATTTCATTAACAACCACCAGTGTCATTTCATGTGTGTTCCTTTTCTAAACCACATGGATCCACCAGTGTCATTGAATGTCTTTGCATGTGTGTTCTTTTCCTAAACCACCACTAGTGTCATTGCATGTGTGTTATTACTACTAATATAATGGAGCAGTTTTGAATTGGATCCATAGCACCAATCCTGACTGTTGGGCTGTTATATCCAATGGTTCAGAGCAGCTGGATTCGTGTTGGATAGTAACTAGAGCAAACTCCACTATGTTCTAGAACCATCATGTCACCAACCCCAAAATTTCAAAGCATAGTAGTTTGTATTCTCAATATGTGTAGATAGTTATTATGAATAGACTTAATTTATGCATTTTGCGGGTGGTGACATGATGGTTCTAGAACATGGTGGAGTTTGCTCTAGGTATGTACTCCCTCCGTCCCAAAATATAAGGCGCCTAAGGATTGGTCAATAGTCAAATCTTACTAACTTTGACCAAATATTTAGAAACAAATATGTACATCTACAATATTGAATGGACATATTAAGAAAATATACTTTATGGTGAATCTATTGATATTAATTTAGTATTATAATTTTTTATATTTTTGTGTATAATCATGGTCAAACTTAAAAAATGTTGACTTTTGACTAATCCTTAGGCGCATTATATTTTGGCGGAGGGAGTACTATTCAACACGAATCCAGTTGCTCTGAACCATTGGATCTAATAGCCCAACGGTCGTGATTGGTGCTATGGATCCAATTCAAAACTGCTCCACTATAGTAGTAGAGAGAATACAACCTATTGTGCTATGAAATTTTGGGGGTGGTGACATAATGGTTCTAGAATATGCATGGTGGAGTTTCCTTAGGTACTATTCAACTCGAATCTAGCTTCTCTGAACCATTGGATCTAACAGCCCAATAGTCAGGATTGGTGCTATGGATCTAATTCAAAACTGCTCCACTATAGTAGTAGAGATATCTTACCACTATATAGTGTAAAAATAACTTTGAATATTAACCATTGGATCAAGACTCGTGAATCCCAACATTTCTAGCCGTTGGATCTTCTTTTCCATTCTAGCATATAGAAGATTCTATTGATAGTCTTCAGCATAATGAATGTTATGCACAAACCTCAAAACACACTTCTCCAGCATACTAGAATCTTCTCCCTCGTAGCTAATAATCGTTGACTTCTACATGATCTTATCTTATCTTATCTTACCACTATATAGTGTATGGATAACTTTGAATGTTGACCATTGTATCAAGATTCGTGGATCCTAGCATTTCTAGTCGTTGGATCTTCTTTTCCATTCTAGCATCTAGAAGATTCTATTTATAGTCTTCGGCATAATGAATGCTATGCACAAACCTAAAAACACACTTCTCCATCATACTAGAATCTTCTCCCTTGTTTCTCAAGACCATGTTATAAAAAAATTCATGTGTTAGGTAGCTAATAATATTTGACTTCTATATGATGATAGAAAGTACAAGGACCGAATATACACCCATACTTTATAGATGTTGATCAAATTTATAATTTTTTGTGCTTTACCAATTAAAATTTTATATAGTGATGATATGTAATACGTCAACTATCTTAGTCTCACATGAAAGGCACGTGCAACTTACTAGTTTTACTAAACCACATGGATCCACCAGTGTCAATGCATGTGTGTCCTTTTCATAAACCACCACTACAGTCATTGCATGTTTGTTCTTTTCCTAAACCACAACTAGAGACATTGCATGTGTGTTCTTTTCCTAAACCATCACTAGTGTCATTGCATGTGCCTTATTTTACTAAACCAGATGGATCCACTAGTGTCATTTGCATGTGTGTTCTTCTCATAAACCACCACCAGTGTCATTGCATGTGTGTTCCTTTCCTAAACGACATGGATCCACCAGTGTCATTACATGTCATTGCATGTGTGTTCTTTTCCTAAACCACCACCAGAGTCATTGCATGTGTGTACTTTTCATAAACCAAAACTATAGTCATTGCATGTTTGTTCTTTTCATAAACAAATTGGCTCCACCATTGTCATTGCATGTGTGTTCTTTTTAGAAACGACCACTAGATTAATTGCATGTGTGTTCTTTCCATAAACCACATGGATCCACCAGAGTCATTTGCATGTGTGTTCTTTTCATTTACCAACACCAGTGTCATTGCATGTGTGTTCCTTTCCTAAACCACATGGATCCACCAATGTCATTGCTTTTCTTTGCATGTGTGTTCTTTTCCTAAACCACCACTAGTGTCATTGCATGTGTGTTATTTTACTAAACCACATGGATCCACTAGTGTCAATGCATGTGTGTCCTTTTCATAAACCACCACTAGAGTCATTGCATGTTTGTTAAGTTCCTATACCACAACTAGAGACATTGCATGTGTCTTATTTTCCTAAACCACCACTAGTGTCATTGCATGTGTGCTATTTTACTAAACCAAATAGATCCACCAGTGTTATTTTCATGTGTGTTCTTTTCATAAACCACCACCACTGTCATTGCATGTGTGTTCCTATCCTAATCCACAACTAGAGTCATTGCATGTTTGTTCTTTCCATAAACCACTTGGATCCACCAGTGTCATTGCATGTGTTCTCTTTTCATAAACCACCACTATATTCATTGCATGTGTGTTATTTTCATTAATCACCACCAGTGTCATTGCATGTGTGTTCCTTTCCTAAACCACATGGATCCACTAGTGTCATTGCATGTCTTTGCATGTGTGTTGTTTTCCTAAACCACCACTTGTGTCATTGCATGTGTTTTATTTTACTAAACCACATGGATCCACCAGTGTTAATGCATGTGTGTCCTTTTCATAAACCACCACTAGAGTCATTGCATGTTACTTCTTTTCGTAAACCACAACTAGAGACATTGCATGTATGTTCTTTTCCTAAACCACAACTAGAGTCATTGCATGTGTGTTATTTTACTAAACCACATGGATCCACCAGTGTCATTGCATGTGTGTACTTTTCCTAAACCACCAATAGAGTCATTGCATGTATGTACTTTTCGTAAACCACAACTAGCGTCATTGCATGTTTGATATTTTCATAAACCACATGGATCCACCAGTGTGATTGCATGTGTGTTCTTTTCCTAAACCACCACTATATTCATTGCATGTGTGATCTTTCCATAAACCACATGGATCCACCAGATTCATTTGCATGTGTGTTCTTTTCATTAACCACCACCAGTGTCATTGCATGTGTGTTCCTTTCCTAAACCACATGGATCCACCAGTGTCATTGCATGTATTTGCCTGTGTGTTCTTTTCCTAAACCACCACTAGTGTCATTGCATGTGTGTTCTTTTCATTAACCACTTAGATCCACCAGTGTCATTCCATGTGTGTTCTTTTCATAAACCACAACTATACTCATTGCATGTTTGTTCTTTTCATAAACCACATGGAACCACAACTAGAGTCATTGCATGTGTGTTCTTTTCATAAACCACCACTAGTGTCAGTCCATGTGTGTTCTTTACATGAACCACATAGATCCAATAGAGTCATTTGCATGTGTGTTCTTTTCAATGAACACCACCACTATCATTGCATGTGTGTTCCTTTCCTAGACCACATGGATATACCAGTGTCATTGCATGCTTTTGCATGTGTGTTCTTTTCCTAAATCACCACTAGTGTCATTGCTTGTGTGTTATTTTACAAAACCACGTGGATCCACCAGTGTCACTGCATGTGTGTCCTTTTCATAAACCACCACTAGTGTCATTGCATGTTTGTTCTTTTCCTAAACCACAACTAGAGACATTGCATGTGTGTTCTTTCCCTAAACCACCACTAGTGTCATTGCATGTGTTTTATTTTACTAAACCACATGGATCCACCAATGTCAATTGCATGTGTGTTCTTTTCATAAACCACAACCAATGTCATTGCAAGTTTGTTATTTTCCTAAACCACATGGATCCACCCAGTGTCACAGCATGTCATTGCATGTGTGTTCTTTTCCTAAACCACCACTAGAGTCATTTCATGCGTGTTCTTTTCATAAACCACAACTATAGTCAATGCATATTTGTTCTTTTCATAAACCACATGGAACCACAACTAGAGTCATTGCATGTGTGTTCTTTTCATAAACCACCAGTGTCATTGCATGTCTGTTCTTTCCATAAACGACATGGATCTACTAGATTCATTTGCATGTGTGTTCTTTTCAATGACCACCACCAGTGTCATTACATTTATGTTCCTTTCCTAAACCACATGGATCCACTATGGTCATTGCATGCCTTTGCATGTGTGTTATTTTACTAAACCACCTCTAGTGTCATTGCATGTGAGTTATTTTACTAAACCACATGGATCCACCATTGTCAATGCATGTGTGTCCTTTTCATAAACCACCACTCGAGTCATTGCATGTTTGTTCTTTTCCTAAACCACAACTAGAGACATTACATGTGTGTTCTTTCCCTAAAACACCACTAGTGTCATTGCATGTATTTTGTTTTATTAAACCACATGGATCCACCAGTATCAATGCATGTGTGTCCTTTTCATAAACCACCACTAGAGCCATTGCATGTTTGTTCTTTTCCTAAACCACAACTAGAGACATTGCATTTGTGTTCTTTCCCTAAACCACCACTAGTGTCATTGCGTGTGTTTTATTTTACTAAACCACATGGATCCACCAGTGTCATTTGCATGTGTGTTCTTTTCATAAACCACCACCAGTGTCATTGCATGTGTGTAATTTTCCTAAACCCATGGATCCACTAGGGTCATTGCATGTCACTGCATGTGTGTTCTTTTCCTAAACCACCACTAGAGTCATTGCATGCGTGTTCTTTTCATAAACCACCACGACAAGAAATGTGTTAACTTGTGACCTTCTCATAGTGATGAGGAATAAAATTGTCATAGACTTATGAAGATTTCGCACAAGATGGTCATCGCTGTTTGGAGAGGTCGAAATCCTATAAAATTACGATGATTTGTGTCAGAATCGTCGTAATTTCATCACAGGAAATCGTCATAACCTGCACGATGCAGCTTAGAGCCTTATTTATACCCCTTTATGACCAATTTAAATCGTCATATTGTCTAAAATAATATACAATGAATCAACTAGTTGGCCACATCAGCAATTATGCTTATGTGGTATATCTATGTGTCAATTTATATATATGTCTAAAAATAATGGGAAAAGGAGGTGTCAAAATGAGGGAATCGAACCAGCGACTTTGCAAACCAGCTCACTCATGTACAACCACCACACTACAGCATCTTGTGTGTTACAACCAGCTCACTTGTTTATTTTATAACGTTGGGCTTTTACAAATCGCGAACTCATACGGGAAAAACACGCAGAACAGGGGGGCGAACCAAGGACCTCCACCACTGATACGGTGGGTCTAACCATCCCACCGCCACCTCTTTCTAGTTTTACTAACGCGCTACTCATTTATAAAGGTATCCACCTTATTTGTTGGGCCTGGGCCTTAGCTAACGGAGGCCCCGTGTCTTCCTTTTTTAAATACATCCTGGGCCCTGGCACCCGGTGGCCAGTGTATAAGATCCAATCCAGCTCCGTGGTCCATTTAGCAAAGTTTTTTTCCTTTTCTATTTTCTTGATTTTTTTGTATCTTTTTCATAAGAAGTCCAAATGAATTGATTGTTGGCTCTACATTTTTATAAAATTCAATTATATCCTCCTAGGTTATTAATTATCAATACTTTTATTATTTAAAAATAGTGGATTTACTAATCTCACATCAGTCCATGGTAGGGACAATATCATAATTCAAAATATGATTTTGAAACTAGGGTTTTCGATTGAATTTTTTGGCCTAAAGTCTTACAAAACATACATTGGATCTATGATAAAACATTATAATGTGAGTCTAAAAATGATTTTTACAAAAAATCATGAGAATCAGATCATGTACCAGTAGTTCGGACCCACTTCCTACCGATTCGGTAGGAATTTGCCTTTTTCACAGGGGGTGGATGGAAAGGTTTGAGAACCCTCGATTGGGACATTGTCTATATAAGGTGGTCTAGTATTTTTTTTTAAATGTAGTGGTAGAATTTTGAATTAGCAATTCAGTGGTTGCTTCACAAAACGCCCCGTTTTTGGCATTCAGAAAATGGAAAATGGCTTTTTCGCTCGATGAAAAGGAAAACTTCCTCTTGTAACAATGTTCGCTATCCCAAGATCCACATGCATGGATAATATGGGATAATTTGAACAAACTATGTCTAGATTCTAGCCATAACATTGGTCTTTTGGCATAAAAGCCATGAAACCTCCAACATGATAGGTCATTTCTAAGAAGGTTTTTTCGACACGCAGTCAACATACCAAGTTTGATATTTTACTTAAAACTTTGTTACATAATATGATGCCACGCGAAGGGTTCACATTGATCGGGCCGTTTTTGAATTTCTTATGCCCGTTTCAAACTATGGTCAAAACGGCAGGCGTGAAGGTACTTAGCTAGGGCATGAGCCTCGCGAAACTTGCATTGGATCTCTAAAGAAACATCATATTGTTATTCTAAAAATGATTTTTTGGAAAAATCATGGGCATCAGATCATGTACTTGTAGTTTAGATCGAACCCACTTTCTAGTGATTCAGCGAGAATTTGTCTTTTTCGCCAGGGGTGGACGGAAAGTTTTGAGACACCCAAATTAGGAAATTGTCCGTGTAAGGTGTTCTAGTATTTTTGAAAAATGGTTCGGTAGCATTTTTAATTAACCATTTGGTGGTTGCTTCACAAAACACACCGGTTTTTGCGCTCGGAAAATGGAAAATGGATTTTCCAAGCGACAAAAAGGAAAAATTCCTCCTGCAACATTGTTCGCCATCCCAAGATGCACATGCATGCACAATATGGGCACATGATCACAAACTATGCCACGATTCTGGCCATAACATTGGTTGTTTGGCCCGAAAGCCATGAAACCTCGAACATGATAGGTCATTTCCAAGAAGGTTTTTTTAGATGCAATCAATATGCCAAGTTTGGTATTTTTCCTTGCAACTATGTCACATAATATGACACCACGTGAATGTTTTACATGGATCGGACCGTTTTTGAATTTCTTATGCCCGTTTCAAACTATGGTCAATACGGCGGGCGTGAAGGTTCTTAGCTAGGGGATGAGCCTCGCGAAACTTGCATTGGATATCTAAAGAAACATCATATTATGAGACTAAAAATGATTTTTTCGAAAAATCATGGGCATCAGATCATGTACTTATAGTTCAAAGCGGACCCACTTCCTACTAATTCGGCGGGAATTTGTCTTTTTGCCAGGGGTGGACGGAAAGGTTTGATATACCCAAATTGGGATATTATCCATGTAAGGTGTTCTAGTATTTTGGAAAAAATGGGTCGGTAGCATTTTGAATTAACCATTTGGTGGTTGCTTCACAAAACACCATGTTTTTTGCGCTCGGAAAATGGAAAATTAATTTTCCATGCGACGAAAAGGAAAAATTCCTCCTGTAACATTGTTCACCATCCCAAGATGCACATACATGCACACTATGGGCACATGATCACAAACTATTCCGCGATGCTGGCCATAACATTGGTCGTTTGGCTCGAAAGCCATGAAACCTCGAACATGATAGGTCATTTCTGAGAAGGTTTTTTTGAGATGCAATCAACATGCCAAGTTTGGTATTTTTCCTTGCAACTACGTCACATAATATGACACCACGCGAAGGTTTTATATTGATCAGACCGTTTTTGGATTTCTTATGCCTGTTGCAAACTATGTTCAAAATGGCGGGTACGAAGGTTCTTAGCTAGGGGATGAGCCTCGCGAAACATGCATTCGATCTCTGAAGAAACATCATATTGTGAGTCTAAAAATGATATTTTCGAAATATCATGGGCATCAGATCATGTACTTGTAGTTTAAAGCGGACCCACTTCCTACTGATTCGGCGGGAATTTGTCTTTTTTGCCAGGGGTGGACGGAAAGGTTTGAGATACCCATATTGGGACATTGTCCATGTAAGGTGTTCTAGTATTTTTGAAAATGGGTCTGTAGCATTTTGAATTAACCATTTGGTGGTTGCTTCACAAAACGCCCCGTTTTTTGCGCTCGGAAAATGGAAAATGGATTTTCCATGCAACGAAAAGGAAAAATTCCTCCTGCAACATTTTTCGCCATCCCAAGTTTCACATGCATGCACAATATGGGCACATGATCACAAACTATGCCACGATTCTGGCCATAACATTGGTCGTTTGGCCCGAAAGCCAGGAAACCTCAAACATGATAGATCATTTCCAAGAAGGTTTTTTTGAGATGCAATCAATATGCCAAGTTTGGTATTTTTCCTTGCAACTATGTCACATAATATGACACCTCGTGAAGGTTTTACATTGATCGGACCGTTTTTGAATTTCTTATGCCCGTTTCAAACTATGGTCAATACGGCGGGCGTGAAGGTTCTTAGCTAGGGGATGAGCCTCGCGAAACTTGCATTGGATCTCTGAAGAAATATCATATTGTGAGACTAAAAATGATTTTTCGGAAAAATCATGGGCATCAGATCATATACATATAGTTCAAAGCGGACCCACTTCCTACTAATTCGGCGGGAATTTGTCTTTTTGCCAGGGGTGGACAGAAAGGTTTGATATACCCAAATTGGGATATTGTCCATGTAAGGTGTTCTAGTATTTTTGAAAAAATGGGTCGGTAGCATTTTGAATTAACCATTTGGTGGTTGCTTCAGAAAACACCTTGTTTTTTGCGCTCGAAAAAATGGAAAAATGATTTTCCATGCGACTAAAAGGAAAAATTCCTCCTGCAACATTGTTCACCATCCCAAGATGCACATGCATGCACAATATGGGCACATTATCACAAACTATTCCGCGATGCTGGCCATAACATTGGTCGTTTGTCTCGAAAGCCATGAAACCTCGAACATGATAGGTCATTTGTGAGAAGGTTTTTTTGAGATGCAATCAACATGCCAAGTTTGGTATTTTTCCTTGCAACTACGTCACATAATATGACACCACACGAAGGTTTTATATTGATCAGACCGTTTTTGGATTTCTTATGCCTGTTGCAAACTTTGGTCAAAACGGCGGGTACGAAGGTTCTTAGCTAGGGGATGAGCCTGGCGAAACTTGCATTCGATCTCTGAAGAAACATAATATTATGAGTCTAAAAATTATTTTTTTGAAAAATCATGGGCATCAGATCATGTACTTGTAGTTTAAAGCGGACACACTTCCTACCGATTCGGCGAGAATTTGTCTTTTTCGCCAGGGGTGGACAGAAATGTTTGAGATACCCAAATTGGGACATTGTACATGTAAGGTGTTCTAGTATTTTTAAAAATGGGACGGTAGCATTTTGAATTAACCATTTGGTGGGTTCTTCTCAAAACGCCCTATTTTTTGCGCTCGGAAAATGGAAAATGGATTTTCCATGGGACGGAAAGGAAAAATTCCTCCTACAACATTGTTCACCATCCCAAGATGCACATTCATGCACAATATGGGCACATGATTAGAAACTAGGCCGCGATTCTGGCCATAACATTGGTCGTTTGGCTCGAAAGCCATGAAACCTCGAACATGATAGGTCATTTCTGAGAAGGTTTTTTTTGAGATGCAATCAATATGCCAAATTTGGTATTTTTTCCTTGCAACTATGTCACATAATTTGACACCACGTGAAGGTTATATATTGATCAGACCGTTTTTGAATTTCCTATGCCGGTTTCAATCTATGGTTAAACCGGCAGGCATGAAGGTTCTTAGGTAGGGGATGAGCCTCGCGAAACTTGCATTGGATCTCTCAAGAAACATCATATTGTGACTCTAAAAATGAATTTTCTGAAAAATCATGGGCATCAGATCATGTTCTTGTAGTTCAAAGCGGACCCACTTCCTACCGATTCGGCGGGAATTTGTCTTTTTCGCCAGGGATGGATGGAAAGGTTTGAGATACCCAAATTGGGACATTGTCCATGTAAGGTGTTCTATTATTTTTGAAAAATGGGTCAGTGGCATTTTAAATTAACCATTTGGTTGTTGCTTCATGAAACGACTCGTTTTTGGCACTCGAAAATAGAAAAATAGTGCCAGCCAATTAGAATAGAGAATCAGAGTACCCACGGATTACCCCACCGAAGGTGATCTCATCCATCTATATTCCCTCCATCTAATGCTCGAAAGTTTATCCCACGCCTCCTTTTCCCCTGTCTTTGTACGTGAAATGACAGAAACGCCCTCACATACACTTCACCACCAAAGTGATACTAGGTAAATTTCGTCATATCATGCACACCACCCTCACAGAAGGGAACGCGGTCGAGAGGAACTCCCCGCCACCACTTCTTCCTCTCCCTCTCGCTTGACAGCCACTCTTCACGGGACCCACCTCTCCTCACCGCACCGCTCAACACCGCAACCTCTCCCCGCTCCACATCGAGACCCACCTCTCCTCTCTCTCGATCTGGGAGAAGGGAGGTCAGTTCCTCTAGATGCGCCACCGCCTCCCCTGCCCCACCTTCCTAGTTCCTCGATGGTGCCAAGGCCGGATCTGGTAGGTGCGAGTCCGGATGCGCCGGATCCGCTGGTCGCGAAGCCCGATGCAAGGAAGCAGCGTGGAGGGAGCAGGCGATCTCTTCTCCTTTGCCGCCGATGCGTCCGAGGGCACTTCCGCCGCCGCCGCCGCTGCCTCGACGTTGGTGGTGAGGAAGGCGTAGAACACAGTAAAGGAGTTATTTGAGGTCTAGCGGAGCACCGAGGATGACCATGCCCTTCCCCACTACAGTAATATCCAGCATCTTGCTTGCTCACACCCACTCCCTATAGTCTGGCTATACTGTGATTCGGGTATTGGCGACGGATCAGCGTGGATTATTCGTCGGTTGGTCGTAGTTACCGTAGTTGGTTCTAGAACACAACCCGATTTATTTCAAGGATGAAGTGTAGTTTAGAGTCGCCCTAGTATTTGTTCAGATTAGAAAGTAGAACAAGCAGCACTTCTTGCTTTACTCTGTGTAAACCTCTTCTTCTACAACCAGCTGTCTAATTTACCTGCTAGTTCGATTTATGCAGGAATTTGTATGTATGAAGTTACCCGTTACAACCTAATGTGAGGTTGCACTCCATCCTTGTTAAGTTATAATCAGTAAGTATATAATGCATTCTACTATAGGATGTTATAACTAAAAAGCTTTACACTAGAACAATTTCATGAATGCGCATAATTTGTTTCTATTTGAAAAGGAAACATGGTCCTTATTTTGTAGGAACAGTTTCATAGACTCCTTGTTTTGTATATGTCCCTATGTATAGATGCTTGATTGGTCATATTTTTCATTAAAAAACCAAACAAAACAGAATGGAAGAATCGCAAAGCTTAATGTTTCTCTTACAAAATTAAAGGGAGGCAATTATATCACTTACTACTCTAGAAATGAGTTATACATACTTGAACTAGTGCTCATTTGCATAAGTTGAGATGAATCTGTTGTGATCATTGATAGTACTATCCTGATATAACTATGTACATTACTTGATTTCATATTTAATGCTGAAGCAGTAGCATCCTTGATGCTTACTGACAGCTACTTTGCTTAGTTGTTCTCACAGGTTGACCTAGTTCTGCTGCGGCGTGAGGTCGTGGGTGGAGGAATTTGCAGGGCTCGAGACGCATTGGCCAGCCTCTGCTGGAGTCTACCGGATATCGCATTTTGGCCACGTTCTCTTAACTTTTGGAGGTGAGTTGATTACCAACCTGTTCACCAATCTGAGCTTCTAAACCTTCTCCTTCTCTTACTTTTTCAGATCCTTTGGATGAGTAGCATCACTATAGGTTATAATGTATGTACAGACTGTCTTTATTTTGCAAACAACACCGGCAGTTTGTTGTGCTTTTTTTAGCATTTACTTAAATGTGATGATTGATGTTCTTATTTGTGCATCTAAATCTGTAGTTTTTTTGCCACTTTAGTTCTTATTTATCCTATTTTTTTTGTCATGTACCAACCTATTCAACTATTTATGTAACTTTAGCTGGTTTGTATTGTTTCTACTTTCTAACATGAATAGCCTGTAGCAGTTTCAGCTAATATTTGCTATGCTAAGCTCTAGTTTTTTCTTCGAAATGCTATGATGTACTGTACTGTACTGTTTTCTAATAGAATTCTATGCTCCAAAACAACCTGTAGAAATTTCAGCTAACATATAGTTTCTACTTTCTAACAGAAGGCTATGCTCTAGTCTTTTCCTGTCAATCCTTTTTACAATCCTTTCATAGTGATATGTTTACAATACTGTACTGTACTGCTCTATTACTAGCTAGCAATAATGTACAGTCTGTACTCATATGATATGCTTAATTTCAATATATGTTCAATGTATACCCGACATATATGTTCCAAGCAAAAACCTTGAATCCACCTAGATCATGCTTTAAAATGAGATTGGTGTTGATACATGTACTATCCTATTTGATATGCTACTAAATCTGTTTATTTTTTCTAGCTGGTCTATGTTATTTTTACAAGATATTGCTTTCTTTTCCAACTCACACCACACTTTCCTTTCTTTTATAGGAGCTCCAGGATGAAGGTAGAAGAAGCAGAAGCTTCATAGTCAGCAAAGAGTTGATGCTAGTTGTATCTTCCTGGAAGTTGATAGTCATATTTTTCGCAGCTAGTTGTATGTTTGTGGGTGATTTGGACTACGAAATAGTTGTATTATTCCTAGGTTTTGTTAATATGTCTGATTGTATAGTTGTATCTACATTGTACTTTTGTTGTTGTTTTGTATTCCTTGCTTATGTTTTATTGTAATATACTGAATGTGATCTAGACCATGCTTATCAAAATATTGATTACTTAATGCTTGTAATTTAGAAATGATCTAAATGTTAGTTGGGCTCTAAAAAGGCCATAGCCCAAAAAATTGTGGTATGGATCAGCGAGCAATACCACAAAAATGGTTGAAATAAAAAATAATTGGAAGCTAAAAAGACCTTGCCCATGAATATAAAAGGGCCAAAATATACAAAAATGGTTAAAATTAGAATAACTGGAAGATAAAAAGGCCTTTCCCACAAAAATTAAAGGGCCAAAATATTGGGCTTGGCCAAAGCTGCAAATGGGAATTCCAAGAAGAAATTAATGGACTGAATCTTGGGCTTGGCCCATGTAAACTATTGAAATGGACCAGGTTGATTCTATGCCACGTAGGATCTTCCATGTAGGATCTGACGTGTCCAGGCTAGATGTGCCGTGACGATATTGAATCGTCATAGAGGTTATGACGTTGCGATATCGTCAGATACGGTTATGACAATTTCGCAAGAATCATCGTTATAGTTCATTTGCGACGCCCAACTTTCGACAATCTCAAAATCGTCATAGAATCATCATAAAAACACTATTGTGACGATTCTGTGATGAAAATAGAGGGTCATATATAGCCAGATTCCTTGTAGTACACAACTATAGTCATTGCATGTTTGTTCTTTTCATAAACCACATGCAACCACAACTAGAGTAATTGCATGTGTGTGGTCTTTTCATAAACCACCACCAGTGTAATTGCATTTGTGTTCTTTCCATAAACCACATGGATCCACCAGAGTCATTTGCATGTGTGTTCTTTTCAATGACCACCACTAGTGTCATTACATGTGTGTTCCTTTCCTCAACCACATGCATCCACTAGTGTCATTGCATGTCTTTGCATGTGTGTTCTTTTCCTAAACCACAACTATAGTCATTGCATGTTTGTTCTTTTCATAAACTACTTGGAACCACAACTAGAGTCATTGCATGTGTTCTTTTCATAAACCACCACTAGATTCATTGCATGTGTGTTCTTTTCCTAAACCACCACTAGTATCATTGCATGTGTGTTATTTTACTAATCCACATGGATCCACCAGTGTCAATGCATGTGTGTCCTTTTCATAAACCACCACTAGAGTCATTGCATGTTTGTTCTTTTCCTAAACCACAACTAGAGACATTGCATGCGTGTTCTTTTCCTAAACAACCACTAGTGTCATTGCATGTATGTTATTTTACTAAACCACATGGATCCACCAGTGTCATTGCATGTGTGTACTTTTCATAAACCACAACTAGAGTCATTGCATGTTTTTTATTTTCATAAACCACATGGATTCACCAGAGTCATTTGCATGTGTGTTTTTTTCATTAACAACCACCAGTGTTATTACATGTGTGTTCCTTTCCTAAACCACATGGATCCACCTGTGTCATTGCATGTCTTTGCATGTGTGTTCTTTTCCTAAACCACCACTAGTGTCATTGCATGTGTGTTATTTTCCTAAACCACCACTAGCGTCATTGCATGTTTGATCTTTTCGTAAACCACTTGGATCCACTAGAGTCATTGCATGTGTGTTGTTTTCATAAACCACAACTATAGGCATTGCATGTTTGTTCTTTTCATAAACTACATGGAACCACAACTAGACTCACTACACATGTGTCATTTTCATAAACCACCACCAGTGGTATTGCATGTGTGTTCTTTCGATAAACAACATAGATCCACCAGAGTCATTTGCATGTCTATTCTTTTCGATGACCTCCAGTGTCATTGCATGTATGTTCCTTTCCTCAACCACATGGATCCACCAGTGTCAATGTATGTCTTTGCATGTGAGTTCTTTTCATAAACCAGCACTAGTGTCATTGCATGCGTTTTATTTTACTAAACCACATGGATGTACCGGTGTCAATGCATGTGTGTCCTTTTCATAAACCATCACTAGTGTCATTGCATGTTTGTTCTTTTCCTAAACCACAACTAGAGACATTGCATGTGTGTTCTTTTCCTAAATCACCACTAGTTTCATTGCATGTATGTTATTTTACTAAATGACATGGATCCACCAGTGTCAATTTCATGTGTGCTCCTTTCATAAACCACAACTATAGTCATTGCATGTGTGTTATTTTCCTAAACCACATGGATCCAGCAGTGTCATTGCATGTTATTACATGTGTGTTCTTTCCTAAACCACAACTATAGTCATTGCATGTTTGCTCTTTTCATAAACCACTTGGATCCACCAGTGTCATAGCATGTTTGTTCTTGTCATAAACCACATGGAACCACAACTAGAGTCATTGCATGTGTTCTTTTCAAAAACCACCAATAGATTCATTGCTTGTGTGTTCTTCCGTAAACCAGATGGATCCACCAGAGTCATTTTCATGTGTGTTATTTTCAATGAACACCACCAATGTCATTGCACGTGTGTTCCCTTCCTAAACCACATGGATACACCAGTGTCATTGCATGCCTTTGCGTGTGTGTTATTTTACTAAACCACATGGATCCACTAGTGTTAATGCATGTGTGTCCTTTTCATAAACCACCACAAGAGTCATTGCATGTTTGTTCTTTTCCTAAACCACAACTAGAGACATTGCATGTGTGTTCTTTCCCTAAAACACCACTAGTGTCATTGCATGTGTTTTATTTTAATAAACCACATGGATCCACTAGTGTCAATGCATGTGTGTCCTTTTCATAAACCACCACTAGTGTCATTGCATATTTGTTCTTTTCCTAAACCACAACTAGAGACATTGCATGTGTGTTATTTCCCTAAACCACCAGTAGTGTCATTGCATGTGTTTTATTTTACTAAACCACATGGATCCACGAATGTCATTTGCATGTGTGTTCTTTTCATAAACCACAACTAGTGTCATTGCATGTGTGTTATTTTCCTAAACGACATGGATCCACCAGTGCCATTGCATGTCACTGCATGTGTGTTCTTTTCCTAAACCACCACTAGAGTAATTGCATGTGTGTTCTTTTCATAAACCACAACTATAGTCATTGCATGTTTGTTCTTTTCATAAACCACATGGAACCACAACTAGAGTCATTGCATGTGTGTTCTTTTCATAAATCACCACCAGTGTCATTGCACGTGTGTTCTTTCCATCAACCACATGGATCCACCAGAGTCATTTGTATGTGTGTTCTTTTCAATGACCACCACCAGTGTCATTGCATGTGTGTTCCTTTCCTAAACTACATGGATCCACCAGTGTCATTGCATGTCTTTGCATGTGATTTCTTTTCCTAAACCACCACTAGTGTAATTGCATGTGTGTTATTTTACTAAACCACATGGATCCATGATACGTTGCTAACGTATCCATAATTTTTGATGTTCCATGCTTGGTTTTATCTACTTTCTTATGTTTTGTCCACACTTTGGAGTAATTTTCATATGAATTCTTGGACTAACCTATTAACAAGAGCCACAGTGCCAGCTGTCTGTTTTCTGCTATTTTTGGTTCCAGGAAAGTCAGAAAATGAATATTCTCGGAATTGGACGGGACAAAAGCCAAAGTCAGTTTTTCACCGAGGGACACCAGGAGCCAGAATACGAGATGGAGAGGGGCTGGGGCCTGGCCACACCACCTAGATGCGCAGCCTCTCCTTTCGCCTATATATTGCCTCCGATACAGAAACCCTAAGGGCCCGATCAAAATTCCACGAAAGAGTCTGTAGCCGCTGTCGTCTCCATCCCTAGATCGGGAGGGATCTGAAGCTCTTCCCGGCACCCTGTCGGAGAGGGGAATTCACCTTGGAGGCCTTCTTCATCATCATGCAAGCCTCCACTATGATGCGTGAGTAGTTCATCTCTGTACTACAGGTCCATGTAGTAGCTAGATAGCTGGCTCTCCTCCTTTGTTCTATCATGTTTAGATCTTGTGACCTCCGTTCATGATCAAGATCATCTATTTGTAATTTCTGCATGTTGTGTTTACGGGGATCCGATGGATATTGAGATGCTATTTCAGATTGATTATTGATTCTATCATGTGTTTGTTATTTGTGATCTTGCATGCTTTCCATTGTTAGTAGCTATCTTGGCCAAGTAGATGCTAGCAACTCCAAGAGTTAGTATTTATGCTCGATAGTGGGTTCATGCCTCTAGTAATCTGGGGAAGTGACAGAAATCTCTAAGGTACTAGATGTGATGTTGCTACTAGGGATAAAACAACAATCCTTTGTTCATAGAACAATCATATTATTTACTTTAGACGCAATGCGTAATACAATTATCCATTGCTTGCAACTTAATACTGGAGCGGGTTTGGATGATAACCTGAAGGTGGATTATTAGTCATAGATGTAGTTGGAATACAGTCTATGTATAATGTTGTAATGCCCAATCAAGTCTCAAAGGAGTCAAGATGAGTAGAATATGCTTATATGCTTTCTCGATGTTTGTCAATTGCCCTGCAGTAATTTGTTCACCCAACATGTCATCTATCTTAAGGAGAGCCACCACTACTGAACTATGGACCCCAGTCCTTTCTTTTACCATCAATCTACAACCAACTGTTTACTACTTTGTGTTTACTTTCTGCAAACTTTTACTTTCTTCCACTCGATACGTTTAATACTTTGTTTTCAGCAAAACCGGTGAGATTGACAACCTTATCGTAAGTTCGAGATAGAGTTCTGTGGTTGTGTTGTGCAGGTCTCCACGTTGCTGCTTGCACTGATAGTGCTCCCTGCTAAAGACCATCTAGCAACACCTTTGAGGTGTTTCCTTGCTCCTACTGGATTGATAACCTTGGTTTCATAACTGAGGGAAACTTACTGCTGTGCTCATCATACCTTCCTCTTGGGGTTCCCCAACGAGCTCTTTAGTACAAGAGTCAGCAATCCACCAGTGTCAATGCATGTGTGTCCTTTTCATAAAGCACCACAAGAGTCATTGCATGTTTGTTCTTTTCCTAAACCACAACTAGACACATTGCATGTGTGTTCTTTTTCTAAACCGCCACTAGTGTCATTGCATGTATGTTATTTCTCTAAACCACATGGATCCACCGGTGTCATTTTCATGTGTGCTCTTTTCATAAACCACAACTATAGTCATTGCATGTGTGTTATTTTCCTAAACCACATGGATCCACCAGTGTCATTGCATGTCATTGCATGTGTGTTCTTTTCCTAAACCGAAACTATAGTCATTGCATGTTTGTTCTTTTCATAAACCACTTGGAACCACAACTAGAGTCATTGCATGTGTTCTTTTCATAAACCACCACTAGATTCATTGCATGTGTGTTCTTTTCCTAAACCACATGGATCCACCAGTGTCAATGCATGTGTGTTCTTTTCATAACCCACCACTAGATTCATTGGATGTTTGTTCTTTTCCTAAACCACAACTAGAGACATTGCATGTGTGTTCTTTTCCTAAACCACCACTAGTATCATTGAATGTATGTTATTTTACTAAACCACATGGATCAACTGGTGTCATTTTCATGTGTGTTCTTTTCATAAACCACAACTATAGTCATTGCATGTGTGTTCTTTTCATAAACCACATGGAACCACAACTATAGTCATTGCATGTTTGTTCTTTTCATAAACCACATGGAACCACAACTAGAGTCATTGCATGTGTGTTCTTTTGATAAACAACCACCAGTGTCATTGCATGTGTGTTCTTTCCATAAACCACATGGATCTACCAGAGTCATTTGCATGTGTGTTCTTTTCAATGACCACTGCTAGTGTCATTGTATGTGTGTTCCTTTCCTAAACCACATGGATCCACAAGTGTCATTGCATGTATTTTCATGTGTGTTCTTATCCTAAACCACCACTAGTGTCATTGCATGTGTGTTATTTTACTAAACCTAATGGATCCACCAGTGTCAATGCATGTGTGTCCTTTTCATAACCACCACTAGAATCATTGCATGTTTATCCTTTTCCTAAACCACAACTAGAGACATTGCATGTGTGTTCTTTTAATAAACCACCACTAGTGTCATTGCATGTGTGTTATTTTACTAAACCACATAGATCCACCAGTGTCATTGCATGTGTGTTCTTTTCCTAAAGCACGACTAGAGTCATTACATGTGTGTAGTTTCCATAAACCACAACTAGAGTCATTGCATGTTTGTTCTTTTCATAAACCACATGGATCCACCAGAGTCATTTGCATGTGTGTTATTTTCATTAACCACCACCAGTTTCATTACATGTGTGGTCCTTTCCTAAACCACATGGATCCACCAGTTTCATTGCATATCTTTTCATGCGTGTTCTTTTCCTAAACCACCACTACTATCATTGTATGTGTATTCTGTTCCTAAACCACCACTATTGTCAATGCATGTGTTTTATTTTACTAAACCACATGGACACCAGTGTCAATGCATGTGTATGCTTTTATAAACCACCACTAGAGTCATTGGATGTTTGTTGTTTTCCTAAACCACAACTAGAGACATTGCATGTGTGTTCTTTTCCTAAACCACCACTAGTATCATTGAATTTATGTTATTTTACTAAACCACATGGATCCACTGGTGTCATTTTCATGTGTGTTCTTTTCATAAACCACAACTATAGTCATTGCATGTGTGTTCTTTTCATAAACCACAACTACAGTCATTGCATGTTTGTTCTTTTCATAAACCACATGGAACCACAACTAGAGTCGTTGCATGTTTTCTTTTCATAAACCACCACTAGATTCATTGTATGTGTGTTCTTTCCATAAACCACATGGATCCACCAGAGTCGTTTGCATGTGTGTTCTTTTCAATGAACACCACCAGTGTCATTGCATGTGTGTTCCTTTCCAAAACCACATGGATACACCAGTGTCTTTGCATGCCCTTGCATGTGTGTTCTTTTACTAAACCACCACTAGTGTCATTGCATGTGTTTTATTTTACTAAAGTACATGGATCCACCAGTGTCATTTGCATGTGTGTTCTTTTCATAAACCACCACTAGTGTCATTGCATCTGTGTTATTTTCCTAAACCACATGGATCCACCAGTGTCATTGCATGTCACTCATGTGTGTTCTTTTCCTAAACCACCACTAGAGTCATTGCATGCTTATTCTTTTCATAAACCACAACTTTAGGCATTGCATGCTTGTTCTTTTTATAAACCACATGGAACCACAACTAGAGTCATTGCATGTGTGTTCTTTTCATAAACCACCACCAGTGTCATTGCATGTGTGTTTCTTTCCTAAACCACATGGATCCACCAGTGTCATTGCATGTATTTGCATTGTGTTCTTTTCCTAAACCACCACAAGTGTCATTGCATGTGTGTTCTTTTCCTAAACCACCCCAAGTGTCATTGCATGTATGTTCGTTTCCAAAACCACATGGATCCACCAGTGTCATTGCATGTCTGTTCTTTTCCTAAACCACTCATAGAGTCATTGCATGTGTGTACTTTTCATTAACCACAACTAGAGGAATTGCATGTTTGTTCTTTGCCTAAACCACATGGATCCACCAGTGTCATTAAATGTGTTTTCTTATCCTAAACCACCACTAGATTCATTACATGTGTGTTATTTCCATAAACCACATGGTCCACCAGACTCATTTGCATGTGTGTTCTTTTCATTAACCACCACTAGTGTCATTACATGTGTGTTCTTTTCCTAAACTAGATGGATCCACTAGTGTCATTGCATGTCTTTGCATGCGTGTTGTTTTCATAAACCACAACTATAGTCATTGCATGTTTGTTCTTTTGATAAACTACATGGAACCACAACTAGAGTCATTGCATGTATGTTATTTTCATAAACCACCACCAGTGTCATTGCATGTGTGTTCTTTCCATAAACCACATGGATCTTCCAGAGTCATTTGCATGTGTGTTATTTTCAATGACCACCGCTAGTGTCATTGTATGTGTGTTCCATTCCTAAACCACATGGATCCACAAGTGTCATTGCATGTATTTTCATGTGTGTTCTTATCCTAAACCACCACTAGTGTCATTGCATGTGTGTTATTTTACTAAACCTAATGGACCCACCAGTGTCAATGCATGTGTGTCCTTTTCATAACCACCACTAGAATCATTGCATTTTTATCCTTTTCCTAAACCACAACTAGAGACATTGCATGTGTGTTCTTTTACTAAACCACCACTAGTGTCATTGCATGTGTGTTATTTTACTAAACCACATAGATCCACCAGTGTCATTGCATGTGTGTTCTTTTCCTAAAGCACGACTAGAGTCATTGCATGTGTGTAGTTTTCATAAACCACAACTAGAGTCATTGCATGTTTGTTCTTTTCATAAACCACATGGATCCACCAGAGTCATTTGCATGTGTGTTCTTTTCATTAACCACCACCAGTGTCATTACATGTATTTTCTTTTCCTAAACCACATGGATCCACCAGTGTCATTGCATATCTTTGCATGTGTGTTCTATTCTGAAACCAGCACTACTATCATTGTATGTGTGTTCTTTTCCTAAACCACCACTATTGTCAATGCATGTGTGTTATTTTACTAAATCACATGGATGCACCAGTGTCAATGCATGTGTTTCCTTTTATAAACCACCACTAGAGTCATTGCATGTTTGTTCTTTTCCTAAACCACAATTAGAGACATTGCATGTGTGTCTGTTTCCTAAACAACATGTAGTGTCATTGCATGTGTTATTTTGCTAAACCACATGGATCCACCAGCGTCATTGCATGTGTGTTCTTTTCCTAAACCGCCACCAGAGTTATTGCATGTGTGTACTTTTCATAAACCACAACTAGAGTCATTGCATGTTTGTTCTTTTCATAAACCACATGGATCCACCAGTGTCATTGAATGTGTGTTCTTTTCCTAAACCACCACTAGATTCACTATATGTGTGTTATTTCCATAAACCACATGGTCCACCAGACTCATTTGCATGTGTGTTCTTTTCATTAACCACCACCAGTTTCATTAGATGTGTGTTCTTTTCCTAAACCAAATGGATCCACCAGTGTCATTGCGTGTCTTTGCATGCGTGTTCTTTTCATAAACCACAACTATAGTCATTGCATGTTTGTTCTTTTCATAAACCACATGGAACCACAACTAGAGTCATTGCATGTGTGTTCTTTTGATAAACAACCACCAGTGTCATTGCATGTGTGTTCTTTCCATAAACCACATGGATCTACCAGAGTCATTTGCATGTGTGTTCTTTTCAATGACCACTGCTAGTGTCATTGTATGTGTGTTCCTTTCCTAAACCACATGGATCCACAAGTGTCATTGCACGTATTTTCATGTGTGTTCTTATCCTAAACCACCACTAGTGTCATTGCATGTGTGTTATTTTACTAAACCTAATGGATCCACCAGTGTCAATGCATGTGTGTCCTTTTCATAAACCACCACTATAATCATTGCATGTTTGTTCTTTTCCTAAACCACTACTAGAGACGTTGCATGTGTGTTCTTTTACTAAACCACCACTAGTGTGATTGCATGTGTGTTATTTTACTAAACCACATGGATCTACCAGTGTCATTGCATGTGTGTTCTTTTCCTAAAGCACCACTAGAGTCATTGCATGTGTGTAGTTTTCATAAACCACAACTAGAATCATTGCATGTTTGTTCTTTTCATAAACCACATGGATCCACCAGAGTCATTTGCGTGTGTGTTCTTTTCATTAACCACCACCAATTTCATTACATGTGTGTTCCTTTCCTAAACCACATGGATCCACCAGTTTCATTGCATATCTTTTCATGCGTGTTCTTTTCCTAAACCACCACTACTATCATTGTATGTGTATTCTGTTCCTAAACCATCACTATTGTCAATGCATGTTTTTTATTTTACTAAACCACATGGACACCAGTGTTAATGCATGTGTATGCTTTTATAAACCACCACTAGAGTCATTGCATGTTTGTTCTTTTCCTAAACTACAACTAGAGACATTGCATGTGTGTCTGTTTCCTAAACCACTAGTAGTTTCATTGCATGTGTGTTATTTCACTAAACCACATGGATCCACCAGCGTCATTGCATGTGTGTTCTTTTCCTTAACTGCCACTAGAGTCATTGCATGCGTGTAATTTTTATAAACCACAACTAGAGTCATTGCATGTTTATTTTTGCATAAACCACATGGATCCACCAATTTCATTGAATGTGTGTTCTTTTCCTAAACCACCACTAGATTCACTACATGTGTGTTATTTCCATAAACCACATGGTCCACCAGACTCATTTTCATGTGTGTTCTTTTCATTATCCACCACCAGTGTCATGACATGTGTGTTCTTTTCCTAAACCACATGGATCCACCAGTGTCATTGCATGTCTTTGCATGTGCATTCTTTTCCTAAACCACCATCAGTGTCATTGCATGTGTGTTCTTTTCATAATCCACTTGGATCCTCAAGAGACATTGCATCTTTGTTCTTTTCATAAACCACAACTATAGTCACTAGTCATGAAACCGTGGACCTGCACGGGCTATTATTTTGAAAAATACATCATTGACCATAGTATTTGTATTTTCCAAAAAATAGGATAGCCTACTTTACTTATTTGTGTGCATAAGTGTATTTTATTACATGTAGAACATCATAGTATTTTATCCTATTTATTTGAAGAACATTAGAATTTCATTGGATACTATAGTTCATTTACATACCATTTAAAACACCATAATATTTAATATACGATGGCGCATTTAAGCTACTCCCAAATTATAAAATATCTTATGTTGCATACAACATGTATCAAAACACTTGAGAGAAGAAAAACGTTATATCTACAAAGGCTCCACATGGTCCTAGAGAAAAGGTGATTCATAATGGTTTCCAAAAACATCTCATATTAGAGGCCATCTAATCGGGAAAAACTCACAACCTGTTACTTGTTCCATCTAACTAATACTTCTCTAAGTTACCTATTAAATGATTCATAATTGTTAGGATGTTTACCCATATCAACAACATAGGTGGACATAAATAGTTGGTGAATGCACGCTGAAAATAGAAGGACCACATTTTATAGCAGTTATATGTGAACTATGACAAGTTTTGTGCGTAGAGCTAATGTTTTATTTTTACCTCTTTTGTCATCTTATTCATTGAGGCATACATCTATCTTTAGCTAATACCTGACTATTTTCTACTGCAATATCATTTAGTGTCTTGCCGTAAGATATTGATAAAGCAATCAGAATTGTATACATTAATTCCACAACCCGCCTTTCAACTCTTTCATCATTTCTCCTGTGTCCCTGCCTCAGTTTGCCATACAGTTATAAAAACATGTTCGCGAAGAAACGACAATATATATGTTTCTTGTTCCTCTCATCGAAGATGCATATAGAAAGTGATCCATGATTGGAAATTAAATGTTGTGATATTGGTTGAACAATGTGTAGAACTGCAAACTAAGTTGTACTATGATGCAAAAGTTAAGAGAATTTTTGACGGACTTGCTAATCCGAGATCAACTATCAAGTGTTTTGACATATGTATTTGTTCATTTTCCAATATATGCAGAAATATTGCAGGAAATTAGTAACATATAATAATTAATGTTTTAGAACAAAATATATTTATGGGAAAGGTATTAGTCATTCTGAATCATTTAAACCATTGCCTTGGGAGTAATTTGAACATTTTAGAGAAATCAATTTTTATGCAATTGGCATATTCTTCTACTAATAAAAAGACAATTGATTATTAAAAGAGTCAATATAGAATACAAACTTGCACATAACCAGCTAACACTCAATTTCCCTCTAGTATCAATCATCTCGTCCCAGAAGGTTTCCTGCTAGGACTCAATTTAGAAGCATTATCAAATAGCTATAAATTTTGTAATTTTATTCCTAGTTGAATAGAACAGACTTTGTGCTACCAAACCGAAAATTTGAGAGCTAATCTCAGAGCAAAATTTGTTGTAAAAAAATTGGCGTGTCATATGATGCACACAACTTCATCTAAATCCAAAGGAAGACTAAAAAATAAAGGAGCTAGATCAGTTTTTTTTCTCATGGCATCTACAAATGAGCTTCAACATAATAGTAATTTGCACAACCAAAATCATGGGATATATGAAACTTGTGGCCTGACTTATAGTTTGTAAGTCTAAGCAATAAAAATCTTAAGACAAAAAAAATATCAAACAGTCTTAATTAGACATACGAAAAGTGTCACCTTTCTTTCAAGTAAAACAATTGCAGCAACAATGTCAATCTTATTGTCTTCTTACACATGATTGGCTATTCGACTATCCATGATCTTTACCTAGAAATATTCTGCAAATTTTCAAACAATTAATTCTAAGTAAGTTCAGATTATAAAGAATAAAAAATGATAGTTACTACTTCATTGTAAGCATAGCATATTTATATTTCATTCAGTGACATAATTTGCACAAAGTAAGTAACAAGATAAAAATATTAGAAGAGAGGATACGTACAGATATAACTCTTGGAATGAGTGGAAGAGCAAATTCTTAGAATAATATTGATGCGCTATATAGTAATAACAGTGAGCTCTTCGGTTGCATTAAAATATTTCTGCTATCAGTACAATTAAGACCATAGTACAACTACAAAACACAAAAGGTTGTTAGCTGACACGAACAATTTTGAATCTGCTGTGGTTTTTTTCCGCAACAAAAATCTACATGAGACACCTGCAAAAACTATTTTCACATGAGAAACATGCACATATATGGTAGGAGCAAAGATCAGAGCCTAGACCAAGCTAGATTTCATACCAACCCAGATAGCAAACAAATTATTGTTAAATGAATTTAAATATAGAAAATAAGTTCCAAAATATACATACTCTGAAAAGATTTATTCTTCGTTCTGGTTCATCAGCGAAAAAACTCTAGACAAATTTAATTTTATGTTTTCTTGTAGAACAGCTATAAGATTTTTTCCATATATCTAGGTTAAAAAAGAATTAAATTCCCTACTACTAAATTAAATATGAATTATTCCGTACCACTCGATCACTATTAATCAAGATTTAAATATATCGGGACCAGTTTTTGTAGTTTGTTCCTATGTATGGCTCGATCCAGCATGCACCATGAATTAATTATCCTCGGCTAGCAAAAAGGACTTCATGGAATTAATCTACTTAGAAATTAGTAATGACCTAACCTGAAACTACAGCCAGATATGCGTGGCAGCAGCATAGGCATCCTAGGTCATGCACGGTGGTCATTATGTTGCTCAGTTGCTTTATTGTGTCCAGATAAAAATCGTTGCCGCTAGGTAACATGCCACTCCAATCTTCATGCATGCGTCCTGGCAAGGAGGCAACGCCCGCTCAGAGATGCACGTACCTGCAAGGCTAAGACGGAACATTGCTAGCATGAAGAAGACGAATGCATCGGCATCCGGCCATAGCACGATGGGGCGCCATGGAGTTGAAACCTAGAGGCCGGATGCTCGACAACATGATATGTGAGATCGCGGACCTTTTTTTTTTGAGAGGGAGATGGTGCACGGTCGTTAAAACAAAGAGAGAGACACGTGTAACAACCTTTGGACTCTCCAACCGTACGGAAAAAGAACTCCTTTAGAATTGTTATTAATCTTAGCCACACTATTCCAATCTAATGGTTGTTATTAGATGTTTTCTAGAATTAAACGTGGAGCCTCCTACGGTGCCTCCAATAAGTAAATATAAGATTGCATGTTTGTTCTTTTCATAAACCACATGGAACCACAACTAGAGTTATTTCATGTGTTCTTTTTATAAACCACCACCAGTATCATTGCATGTGTGTTCTTTTCATACACCACATGGATCCACCAGAGAAATTTGCATGTGTGTTCTTTTTAATGAACACCACAAGTGTCATTGCATGTGTGTTCCTTTCCTAAACCTCATGGATCCACCAGTGTCATTGTATGGCTTTGCATGTGTGTTCTTTTCCTAAACCACCACTAGTGTCATTGCATGTGTGTTATTTTACTAAACCACATGGATCCACCAGTGTCAATACATGTGTGTCCATTTCATAAACCACCACTAGAGTCATTGCATGTTTGTTCTTTTCCTAAACCACAACTAGAGATATTACATGTGTGCCTAAACCACCACTATTTTCAATGCATCTGTGTCATTTTACTAAACCACAGGGATACACCAGTGTCAATGCATGTGTGTCCTTTTATAAACCACCACTAGAGTCATTGCATGTTTGTTCTTTTCCTAAACCACAGCTAGAGACATTGCATGTGTGTCTGTTTCCTAAACCGCCAGTAGTGTCATTGCATGTGTGTTATTTTACTAAACCACATGGATCCACCAACGTCATTAGATGTGTGTTCTTTTGCTTAACCGCCACTAGAGTCATTGCATGTGTGTACTTTTCATAAACCACAATTAGTCATTGCATGTTTGTTCTTTTCATAAACCACATGGATCCACCAGTGTTATTCAATGTGTGTTATTTTCCTAAACCACCACTAGATTCACTACATGTGTGTTATTTCCATAAACCACATGGTCCACCAGACTCATTTGCATGTGTGTTCTTTTAAGTAACCACCACCAGTGTCATTACATGTGTGTTCTTTCCTAAACCACATGGATCCACCAATGTCATTGCATGTCTTTGCATGCGTGTTCTTTTCATAAACCACAACTATAGTGATTTCATGTTTGTTCTTTTCATAAACCACATGGAACCACAACTAGAGTCATTGCATGTGTGTTATTTTCATAAACCACCACAAGTGTCATTGCATGTGTGTTCTTTCCATAAACCACATGGATCTACCAGAGTCATTTGCATGTGTGTTCTTTTCAATGACCACCACCAGTGTCATTGCATGTGTGTTCCTTTCCTAAACCACATGGATCCACCAGTCTCATTGCATGTATTTTCATGTGTGTTCTTATCCTAAACTACCACTAGGGTCATTGCATGTGTGTTATTCTACTAGACCTAATGGATCCACCAGTGTCAATGCATGCGTGTCCTTTTCATAAACCACCACTAGAATCATTGCATGTTTTTCATTTCCTAAACCACACCTTGAGACATTGCATGTGTGTTCTTTTTTAAACCACCACTAGTGTCATTGCATGTGTGTTATTTTACTAAACCACATGGATCCACCAGTGTCATTGCATGTGTGTTCTTTTCCTAAAGCACCACTAGAGTCATTACATGTGTGTAGTTTTCATAAACCACAACTAGAGTCATTGCATGTTTGTTCTTTTCATAAACCACATGGATCCACCGGAGTCATTTGCATGTGTGTTCTTTTCATTAACCACCACCAGTGTCATTACATGTGTTTTCCTTTCCTAAACCACATGGATCCACCAGTGTCATTGCATATCTTTGCATGTGTGTTCTTTTCCTAAACCACCACTACTATTATTGTATGTGTGTTCTTTTCCTAAACCACCACTATTATCAATGCATGTGTGTTGTTCTACTAAACCACATGGATACACCAGTGTGAATGCATGTGTGTCCTTTTATAAACCACCACTAGTGTCATTGCATGTTTGTTCTTTTCCTAAACCACGACTAGACACATTGCATGTATGTTCTTTTCTTAAACCACCACTAGTGTCATTGCGTGTGTGTTATTTTACTAAACCACATGGATCCACCAGAGTTATTGCATGTGTGTTCTTTTCCTAAACCACCACTAGAGTCATTGCATGTGTGTACTTTTTGTAAACCACAACTAGAGTCCTTGCATGTTTGTTCTTTTCATAAACCACATGGATCCACCAATGTCATTGCATGTGTGTTCTTTTCCTAAAACCACCACTATATTCATTGCATGTCTGTTATTTCCATAAACCACATGGATCCACCAGATTCATTTGCATGTGTGTTCTTTTCATTGACCACCACCGGTGTCATTGCATGTGTGTTCCTCTCCTAAACCACATGGATCGACCAGTGCCATTGCATGTCTTTGCATGTGTGTTCTTTTCGTAAACCACCACTAGTGTCATTGCATGTGTTTTCTTTTCGTAAACCACCACTAGTGTCATTGCATGTGTGTTCTTTTCATAAACCACTTGGATCAACCAGAGTCATTGCCTGTGTGTTCTTTTCATAAACCACAACTATAGTAATTGCATGTTTGTTATTTTCATAAACCACATGGAACCACAACTAGAGTCATTGCATGTGTTCTTTTCATAAACCACCACTAGATTCATTGCATGCGTGTTCTTTCCATAAACCACATGGATCCACCAGACTCATTTGCGTGTGTGTTCTTTTCAATGAACACCACGAGTGTCATTGCATGTGTGTTCCTTTCCTAAACCACATGGATCCACCAATGTCATTGCATGCCTTTGCATGTGTGTTCTTTTCCTAAACCACCACTAGTGTCATTGCATGTGTGTTATTTTACTAAACCACATGGATCCACCAGTGTCAATGCATGTGTATCCTTTTCATAAACCACCACTAGAGTCATTGCATCTTTGTTCTTTTCCTAAACCACAACTAGAGGCGTTGCATGTATGTTCTTTTCCTAAACCACCACTAGTATCATTGCATGTGTGTTCTTTTTCCTAAACCACCACTAGTGTCATTGCATGTGTGTTCTATTCATAAACCGCTTGGATACACCATAGTCATTGCATGTGTGTTCTTTTCATAAACCACAAATATAGTAATTGCATGTTTGTTATTTTCATAAACAACATGGAACCACAACTAGAGTCATTGCATGTGTTCTTATCATAAACCACCACTAGATTCATTGCATATTTGTTCTTTCCATAAACCACATGGATCCAACAGAGTCATTTGCATGTGTGTTCTTTTTAATGAACACCACCTGTGTCATTGCATGTGTGTTCCTTTCCTAAACCACATGGATCCACCAGTGTCATTGCATGCCTTTGCATGTGTGTTCTTTTCCTAAACCACCACTAGTGTCATTGCATGTGTGTTAATTTACTAAACCACATGGATCCACCAGTGTCAATGCATGTGTGTCCTTTTCATAAACCACCACTACAGTCATTGCATGTTTGTTCTTTTCCTATACCACAACTAGAGACATTGCATGTATGTTCATTTCCTAAACCACCATTAGTGTCTTTGCATGTGTGTTATTTTACTAAACCACATGGATCCACCAGTGTCATTGCATGTGTGTTCTTTTCCTAATCCACCACTAGAGTCATTGCATGTGTGGGGGCCCCCAGACCCGAGAATCCCTGTTATGCATACAACCACGATCGCATGATCAGTTAGTCGTGGCACATAACTGATGAGTGTCATTACAACACCCGAGAATATACCGAATTACAAGACTTACATACATGCCCTTATGGCTACATCAATAATCATCAGCGGAACTTCATCAAGCGTAGAGGCCGAGCCATTTCTTAACCTACAGGCAACTGACAGGGAGAACATCCTAGCTCGCATAGTCGCCAAACCACCTTCTCCTTGAGATCTGGCCAAGTTAATAGCCATTGACAATGCCAGTGAGTACTTTGAATGTACTCGGAAACCACCTTAAAAAAATAGTAATAACAAGAGGATATGCAATATGGTTGTAGTAGTAGGAGGGCTCCAGGAGAGGTTCCTTTCTCAATTAGTTTCTCTTGTAGATATAGCATCTACCTATCTTTGTTGAAAACTTTTGTAAAACATTTTGGAAACCTTTTTGAGAATTTTTGGAAAACATCAGGACTGGGTCACCCATTTGTTCCTCCTTTACGGTCATCCCATTACCAAACTCCTTCCATCCCTTTCTGACCATCCCATGGTCAAAACAGGGATGCCTTCTGACCATCCCATGGTCAAAACATTTCCAAAGCCATTTCTTTTCAGAAATCCTTTTTGAAAACAAAACCAGCACCACTCTACAGCAACCTTCCCAACTGTCCATGACCATACACGCGGCTATTCGAATAGATTTACACTCTGCAGAGGTTGTACACTTTACCCACACCATCCGGGTACACTACCCTGATCTTCACTGGTCGTGGGTCGAGTAACCGATCAAGACTCTCCGGATGCCCACTCCAATTTAAGTGCCTACCGTATGAGTGTTGTTCCCCTCAACACCGGGACGTCGGGTACCGAGGACCAACCGAAGCGCATATTGCACGTCCCACGTGTGCGCTTTCAATGAGGGGCTCATAGTAATGCGCGGAGGTCGGCAAACCCTTCGTTCCTTCTCCCGGGCGATGTCTCACATGGACCGTTTTTCCAGAGAAGGACCACCCTCCAGGGAGTTTCATCCCCTGTAGTAGTTGTGAGGCAGCTTATACCAGAATAGATAAACATCAAATCCAGCCCTATCCCATTCCAGAGTAATGTGGTTGCACAGGGTTAATTGTTCTAGCAAAACTGCAAAGAACCGTGTGCGTTTTCGTAAAAACCTTTTTCCTCCATCTCTTCTTCAACATTTTGTAAACCGAAAACCTTTTTCTATCTCAAAATCTCTTGGGAGGCCCCACCTCACCAAGGTTTTAACATAAAACATTTGATAAAGCTTTTTCGTGGTCTTCCCATCCTCTCGTTTTGCTTTGGCTAAATCGGGGTCTCCAAAAAGGGTATGGTGTAATACACCATCTATTCTGCTAGGGACAAGTAGGTGTCACCAAGGGGGTTGTACTTAATAGTACAAAATTGTAATGGCTCGGAGGAGCCAAACCACTACCATAAATACATCAACATATAATAAAACCATGTAGTTTCACAAATAGTAAACAAAACACGCATAAGTAAAATAGTAGGACAAGGCTTATAGCCAAGAAGGTGGCTTGCCTGATGATTAGCAGTATGGCAATATGTCCCTGGACTTCTCCTTAGAAAACCATAATACTAATAATATACAGTAATAACCATCTTCTTCTGATCTCCGATATAATCGCAACTATCGTCGATAGGGAACACATGCAAATAAACAGAAGGGCACAATCAATACAAGGCATACAATCACCAATACCATACAAAAAGCAACTGAATAATACCAAACTAATATTTAGAGGGTTTTGATAAGATTTGATTTGGAAGGTGGAGATGGCCTTGGAGAAGGGGATGAACACCCCTTAGGGTTTAATGTTGAGGAACTACCTAAGAGGGGGTTTTGAACCAAGGACATATTCTGTATGGTAACATTGTATAAAAATGATACCAACAGATAGGAGTTGATAAAATGAAACCAACTAAAGTGGTTTCACTAATTTATCACTTTTCTTTTATTTCTTATGAATATTCTAGTGATAAAAGCTCTAGTTTTAGGAAATAATTCACCAGAGAAGTGATGTAGTTCCAAAAATTATTTACTTGGGTGGTTAGGTAGGGCTTGATGTACTTGTTCACTGAGAGTTAGAATCAGGTTGATACAATTACCAGAATGCCCTCAGGAAATTCCCAAAGGCAGTTCTGTGGACAACTTGTCTTTTTCACCAGATTAAATCTCAAGAAGATTTTGATTTGATTCCAATGGCACAAGGTAGGTATTTAGAATACCTTTCTATAGAAACTGGAATCAATATTTGTGGAGTGGCAGAACTACTGAGGTGATTTTATTAGTGAAATAACTAAGCCTAGAATAGATTAATTTATGATAAATCAACAGGGGCTTGGGAAATTATGGGCTCCTGGGTTTTGATAGGTATTGATAGGGAGTTTTACTAGGAGTTTGAATTGGGTCAATACGTCTATTGGTTTGACCTAGAGAAATTTCTAAAGTCAGATCATAGTTGTTTTTGTTATTTTTACTAAAGACAAACTACTATTCACCTTGGAATGGGACCAAGGTGTAAAGATAGGTCTGTTCAAAAGCTACCCAAGGCAGTTGGTTTCACTCCAAATGGATATGTGAAGCTCACATAGGATTTTATTTAGTGAAATGGATAAGTGCTAGCAGTTTAATTTCTACACAAATTGGAAATAATATTAGGCTAGGATTTTGGTTCTACATGTTTGAGAAAACATGTGAGAACATGTATAAATTTGTATATGTCTAGAATGGAGTGATTTCCATTTTATTTAGCAATTAAACTAACTGGCCAGAAGCAGATCTGGAAGGATCTTAACAAAAGAAAAAGGAGAAATATGCCTTGCGGGCCGGATCTGAGGGAACCAGGCCACCGTCGCTGGGCCGACCCAATAGGCGGCACCGGGGGAGCACGCGCGCTTGCGTTCGAATTGCGGCGTGGGGCCTGGCTGTCAGCGAGAGCCGGCACCGAAGGGGTATGGGGCGCCCTGGGCTGTCTGTTTAAGGCGAGATCGACAGTTGTGTGCTTTGTCTACCCAAGGCAACAGCGGCGAGCCAACCCTAGCTGGGCTCGGGGCGGCGTGGGGAGCTTACCAGAGCGGTGGGGAGGCGCCGGGAGGGGTGCTGGCGGGGGCGGCGCACCGAGACGGTTCTAGAGAGGGGCGACACGGGGTGGTTCAATGTCGGAAGGATGCTCGCGCTACGACGGTCGGGGAGGGCGTTCGGGAGCTCGCCGTCAGGGCTTCCGGGGACCGTCCTGGGCGAGGAAACAATGAGGGTTAGAGGCAGCATGGCCAGGGGGTCTCAGAAATCTTACATGCAGAGAGGGGGATGCTCGGGAGAGGAGATGCTAGCTAGATCTCGAAAATGGCCGAGGCTCCTTCTCTTGGGCAACACAGAGCAGGGGTGAGGGAGAGGAGCTCAGGGGAGGTGAATGGGAGTGGGAGGGGGCAAATGAGAGGCCGAGAGGGGGCTGGCCAGCCTCTAGCCTATTTATCTTGAGTGGGGGAGGTCCATGGGAAGCTTGGGGGAAGGGTGGAGCTCAGGCATTGGTCGGAGGGAGCGGAGGGAGCTCGTGGAGAGGGAGTAGGGAGGTGTGAGAGGGGCCTGCCAGGCTGCAAAGTACAGGGGGAGTGATTTGACCTCTCTCCCTCTAGCCTCAGGCATAGCAAGAAAAAGAGAGGTAGTAGGCTTAGGGCTAGACATGAGCAGCTGCCATGTGGGGTAGGGAACGGCAGTGGGTGTATGTACACGCCAGATGAGTGGAGAGGGGAGAGGGTGGCTCCTATTTGTGATATATGGGAAGATACACATTTAAGACAAGATCTTCACCTCTCCTTCATCCAAGCACAAAATCCAAAAGGGAGAGCTACAGTGATTGTGCTATAGTGGTGGTCGGCATGGGAGAGGGCTGGTTACCGTGGAGAAGTGGAGAGCAAGTCTCCAAGGTGTTTGAGGTGTTTTTGGATCAGTGATTGATTTATTTGACAAATATGGTTACATGGAGGCGTGTGAAGGAAGTTCCTAAATTGGTATTGGACAAGGTGGGGAGATGGTACTGATAGGTAGATGAGGTCAAGACACACCTCCAGGAATTATTTGGGATTTTTCAACTAAGCTTTAGTCCACTTAAATCTATTTATTCAAAAAGTGCAGAAGTCGTTTATAGAAGCTCAGTTGAAAATTTTACAATGGACATGATTGGTTTTTTATGTGAGGTGGTCCCAAATGTGAATACACACTTAGGGGAATTTTCCCAAGATTTATTGGAAGATAAAAGTATTTAAAACAATTATTATACCAATTCAGCCATTTAAGATAATGGGCAAAAGAAATAATAAAACTCTTCAAAAATATTTATTTTTGAAGTAGGATGTTGGGATATGATATATGGGTCTCAATTGATCCAAAAGTTGAGGGAGTGTTTTGGCAAAAACCAAACTTTCCTTTATGGAAGAAGTTTCCGAGGTTTTGCCTATTAAAGGAATTTGAATAGTTTTGGTCCCTAATAATTATGGTTAATTATTTATAAATCTGGATGACCAAAGTAGATGATGTAGTCAAGGTGTAGCAATAATTTTTAACCTTGGGATTGGAGAATCCAAGTTGATTTTGGTGGAATACCCTAGATTAAGGATCTAGGGTGATGTTAATTTCATACCATTAAAACATGGTTGTATCTTGGAGTTCAGATCTCCCCTTGGGTCATGGGATAGATGGATGGATAGACCAAGTGATGTACATAAACATGGTATAGAGGTTGGATCTTGATCCTGCTTGAGTTCACCAAGAAATGATTTCAAACTTTGAATAAAATAAGCCTACCAAGGCAGATTATCAACTAGCCTTCAAAACCTTGTGGGTTTAAGAAGCACAAGGATCCACTTGGAGCAAGTGAAGCAGATATTTCTACAACTATATGAGTAGAACACAACCATGTAGAGAGTTGGTCCAAAGAAGGCTGGATGGTGGTGTGAGCTTCTATCAAAGTAGGCATGTTGACGAGAGTTGCAGGAATATTTATTTTCTTGCCTGTAAAACCATCAAGAACAAGTGGGCTGGAGGATGCTCTAACCCAGGGCAGGAGTGGGCCTTGGTAGTCCTTAGGATGGTTAACAATATGGTTCAGGTGCATTACCAAATATGCACAAGGGTTTAGGAAGGGAGACATTCAAAAAGGTGATGTTGGAAAACTTGTTCCGTCGTAGATCTGTTCGCCAGCCATGTTGACTGCTGACGTCATACAAACTGCCACGTGGAAGCCACCGTTAGTGGCTAGTTACCGTCGTTAACGGCCATAGAAACCGTGGCAGAAGCCAGGCCCAGCCAAGGCCTGCTAAATTCTAACTGGGCCGGCACATTAGGGGAGCCCAATAAGAAGATGGCCTGTTATTGTTTTGTCCTGCACTGTTTGAAATGGGCCCAAAGTTGCAGCTGTCAGCGGCCCACAAACTTTCAAGCCCAATACTATTTCGGCCTAAAGAAGGCACATGATGGTCCAACACTCTGCGGCCCATTTGCAGCCTACACCAAGTCACTCCTATACATCTAAGGCCCGCGTGCGGCCATCACTGTTTATCGCAGCCCATCATGCGCGGCCTTCTGAAGGCCCTTGTGTGAGATGGCTCATTACTGTTCAGGCATGTTACTGTCCTGGCCTTTCACATTCCGGGCTTTACCTGTTCAGGCCCACAAGTGGCCCTTTACTGTTATAGTCTGGTAAATGTGTCGGCCTGTTACTACCCTCGCCTGGAAATTTCTCGGGCTGTTACTAGTCTACCTTGTCACTATTCTGGCCTTTCACTATTGTGGCCCTTTACTGTTGTGGCTGGCTACTGTTTTGGCCTGTTACTATTCTGGGATTTCACGGTTTCTTGCCTGTTACTATGATGGGCTATTTCTGTTAAGGCCTGTTACTTTTAAGGCCTATTACTATTATGGCCTGTTACTCTTACGGCTTGTTACCATTATAGCCTATTACTTTTATGTCCAGTTACAACTTGTAGGTCGGCCCATTACGTTTAGCGCCGTTTACAGTTTTGGCCTTTTCTGAAGCCCATGCCAATATCATAAAACCTTTATATAATCAAGCATTTTTTAATGTTCATCATCGGCCGAATACACGACGGGCCAATAACAAAGCACGGTACTGTTCCCTAATCGACCTACCTGGCGTAGTTACCATAACGACTACCGCATATGTGGACAGCGTCAACTAAATGCATACATGGCCTACGTGAGTTATCTAGATATTAGATCAGCTGCAAACTTCTTAAAAATATTACATATTATCAAATCAAGGGAAAGAAAATTCGGCATTTCAGTTGACAATCAAGTTGATAGCAGAGTCCTCACTTGATCACCTGCATCTTCCTTTGAGTGTGACAGCTACATTGGAGGAGACATGATATTGCAGCCCCCTCTTTGGTGGCGATAGCAATAATTGCACCCTGAAACTAAGTAATAACAAGTTAATACATCAAACAAGACAAACTACTCATTTAATTGATATGACAGGAGCTATGATCTGGAGTTTACAACTGGTCAATGGTTCAATTATTAACCAACACGTCAAAAAACAGGACAAGCAAGCATGCATTAAACGAGCAATCAAAAAATGTGTGTGTGTGTGGCTTAGAATTTCAGCAAAAATAAACTAGCCAGGTCATTTCAACAAATATATATGAAAGCAGTTCTATAACCTAAAATGCAAGAGACGTCGGGTGACTCGGAATTTGGGTTGAGACACAAAATGGCATGGAGTTACTGTCATAGCGAAGAATGAACCAGATAGAAATTATAACAGCATCATACGAGAACTTGTAGAGCAAGAATGCAAACCACGAATGAACTATATATTGTAGAGGATAGTTATGTCATGACTTAGGACGCACCAGACTTAGAACTAGATGCAACATAGAATGGCGTCGCTCGTGAACCTGTAGAGCAGGACAAACAAGCATTAGACAAGTGTGCCTAGAATGAAATGAGCAATCAAACAAAGTGTTTCTTAGAATTTCAGCAAATATAAACAAGCGAGGTCATTGGGTGACTCAGAATTTGTGGTGAGCTACACAATGGCATGTAGTTACTATCATAGCTAAGAATCAACCAGATAGAAATTATAATGGCATCATAAGAGAACGTCTAGAGCAGGAATGCAAACCATGAGTGAACTACATAGTAAGGACAGTTATGCCATTGATTAGGACGAACCAGCACCAAATAAGGAAATAATGGCGTCGCTTGTGAACCTGTAGAAGAGGCTATGCAAACCATCATGGTCATTGTTCCATTTTGGGCTCTATGCAAGCAAAAGAAAATAATTAGTGTTGCAGCTTTTGAAGAACCAGATGGCAACAACAAAATTATAATCGAATTATTATGAAGAGTAAAAATGGGTACTACCAGACAACATAACAATGTCAAGGAGGAAACAATATCAGGAACTTATCTCAGGACAAACCACATAGATTCAATAACTGTGGAGCAGGGAATACAAACTAATATTTTCCACTGATTTTACATTCTGCAAGAACTACACGATAACAGGCAATTACTGTTGTTTGGAGTAGCTAAGAACAAGTGCATGACTTCAAAATTTGTAGAGCAGCGAATGCAAACCAACATGTCTAGTGACCTACTCCATAGTATCTAGCACGAAGAACAGGCGTGCTCTTTGACTGGGTGTATAGAACGATTAGAAAAATGCAGTTCACTGTGACTGGCTTGAACCTGATGTACTGCTGACAAAACAAAAAAATAGTTGGTTATTTGGTTACCATGGTCGGATAGGCTTCTAATAATCATTCGTACCGGCGCGAGTGACATCCTTGTCACCCAGGGTGCTTTGGTTGCGCCGGATGTTTGCCTGGGGGAAGCAGATCTTGGGCGCTTGATATCGGCTTGACCGCGGTGGGCCAGGTTGAATCGGTGCACTTCATGATGGTTCAGGTAAGGTACGGGTGGGGAGGATGCCGTCGGCGTTGATGCAGATCTTGGGCAGTCGTTGACAGATTCGGCACCGTGGAGGGGAATGTGGGAAAAGGAAATCATGTGCGGTGGACGACGACGGACTCGGTGACCAAGGTTGGGTGCGGTGGATGCTTTGGATGAGACCGCATCTAATGCAGCTCTGGTATACTGTTGGCTGAGGAGTGCATGGTGTCGAGTTCCGGTGGGCAAAGCCAGCCATGGAGAAGTGTTGTGGGAGGTTTCGGGCGCGAGAAATTTCACAGTGTTTGAAATGGAGGGGCGCGAGGGAGTGGGGACCACGTGATTTTGATATCGTTTGAAACAGAGGTGCGCCACAAATTTCGCAGTGTTTGAAATGGAGGGGCGCAAGGGAGTAGGGACCACGTGATTTTGGTATCGTTGGAAATGGAGGGGCGCCAGAAGTTTCGCAGTGTTTGAAATGGAGGGGCACGAGGGAGTGGGGACCACGTTATTTTGGCCGTCTAGAAATCTTGTTCGTCCATCTGAAATCAATAGGCCATAGGGGATACCTTCCCTTCAAAGGCTCTGGCGCGTACGCCTATGCAAGCAATCGCTGGGTGTCCCAGAGTAGACTATAGGGGTAGATGTGTAGGTTACTGTAGTAGCAGACGATTAATCAGGATAGTTAGCGCGATGTCATTTTGGTGCTCCACGAGTTCAAACTTTTACTTGTGGTGTTCAGGAGTGAATGCATGCTTCGCATGACTATTTTATTGCGTGCACTCCAATAACTTACCTTATTAAAGCATAATAATATCCTGCATAATTTAGAACTTTGGTGCAATTCTTGGTCGACTTATTAGAACTAAACATCTCTCGGGTATTTTATAAGTAGTCCCACACATGTTTCTAGCTTACCAAGATATCGTGTATTTTTTAATGGATGAAGTACTATGGATGGTTTTGCATGAATGTCGACATGCACAATTTTGGTTTTGCATTGTTCACATTTGACGGGCAGATAATGTACATATACCTCTCCATGAACAACGATAAGTTTCGTCATTTTTTCCCTACTTTCTAAATGTTAAATTAAACTACCATCATTTCCAATGATGCATGAAACGACCAAAAAAGAGTTGTGACCTTTTTTTAGTATCTAAAAATATTTTCATTGTTAATGAAGAGCATTCCATAAAACAAAACAATGTTTTCACGATCCGGGGAAATGTTTCCATTACATGACAAAAAATAATGTCTTTATCACCAAGAATACATAGCACAAGAAATGTATTCCAACATAATAACCATATGCAATGACCTGATGTGTATAAACCTTAGTGACAGTCTAATTTGTAATTAGAAGTGTCAAGGAGGGAGATGCTAGATTCATTTGTGGTTGCTAGGTGGAAATTATGAATTCAATAAATGTACTACATTCTTGTGGACACTCACAAAGAAAATTGACCTCTTGTCTTAGGAGACTTGTGATAAAACTATTACTAGTAATTCAGAAATAAGTGACTTGGAATTTATCTAGATTCGTATGTATCACTAAAATACATATATATATACTCGTGAATATGATCTATATACTCGTGAATCTAGGCAAATCTAAGTTTCGTATTGAGGGAGTATGACAATATTAAAAATTTGCAATGTTATCATGATAAATAATGATATTCGCTACACTCCATAAACGAAAACACTTCTTTTCTTCTGTCACAGTTTTACATTTTTGTACTGAAGTATTTTTACTATAAAATAACACAAAAATCAGTTACTGTACATGTTAGTGATTAAGTACTTCCGCTAATTTGTATTTACATACAGAGGTAATACTACACACCCAATTAACATCATAAGTAATTTCTCTTTCTCACTTTCTAGAGGAGTTTTCTAGGTTGTCAGTTTGAAGAATCATTTGTCAGATACGTAGAATTGAACACTTTAAATTATACAACGAGTGATTAGATGGATGGACGATTAGTGCATAGAGGCAGTCGAGCTGGTAGAATGCTCACATTTAATAGTAGATGTGAGCATAATTGATTGAGTGGCAAACCTTTTTTTGTGCGGTCGAGGCCCGCTTACGCTGATGAACCTTGCTAATCAACACAGCTCACACATAATTGTATTTTTACATAGTAGTAGTAGAAAGATCATCCAGGGAGACAGAGTTTAGCGTTTAGCAATTTTGAGCGTCCAATCCGAAATCAACGGGTCAAAGTGGATACCTTTCCTGTGAAGGCTCTTGCGGGAATGCCTATACAAGGAATCATTAGATGTCTGTGGGTAGACTATAGGGGTATATGTGCTTGTGACCCAAAGTACTCCAGAGTCCAAACAATAGCTAGGTGTCCCTGATGCTGACGGTGCATTTTCTTGTCTAGACACTAGATCTAGATCCTTCACATCTGACAAAGTAGAAAGTATGACCAAATTTAAAGATCACTCATTGAATATTTAATTATTTTTGATTTATCAGACATACTCTCCCTCCTGCCTAATTTTTCTGAAAATGCCCTCCAACCTAATTAAAAAGGATGTTACATATCTGACTAAATTTGAATATAATATGTACACTAAATAGTGTCTACTATACGACAAGTATATCGTTACAAAAGCTCCACAGAGCGCATTCGAACGCTAAAGAGTGCAATATAATTATGCGCAGACGGATGAGAAAAAACGATCCATGCACCCAAAAGAAAGAAAAAGGAGGGCCACGTAGGCAAGTCCTTCCCCTTCCTAGTTCCTACTCCAAGATTCGGCAATTGCAACATTGTGGCCTCCCTGCGAAACTAGGGACTCGATGACCTCCGCAATGGTCGCGACCTCGACGGCCAACTTGAGATGGCTTCTCTCTTCCTAATTAGCGGGGTGTGACCTGGACGATCTCCGGAATGGTAGCTGCTGGCTGCGGAGCACCATGACTTCTTTTGTCAAATTTTCACACTCAGCACGAAGCATGGAGGAGTCATGCTCGTAAGATCATGCGAGCTTCATTTGAAAAGCCAAATTGGCTCGGAGGCGATCACACTCTAGGTTGAGCTCGACGTTTTTCTGTAGAACGTTGATGTTATGGCTGTAGATTTCATCTACTTTGGCCGAGATTCTTGCCCTGACTTCCTGGATGGAAAATGTATCATCAGTAAGAGAGCATGGAGTGCATGCAGAGAAGAACAAAAAATGTCAATACATGTATAGTGACTACAGTACCTCTCTTATTCGACCGAGAGCGGGCATGAGGGTATCGTATGCGTCAGAGATATCCGTCTTGCTATCGACCCGTGGGGTGGAAAATTTGACGCTCGAGCCTCCTGCCCTGGAAGATGTACATAGATGGTTCAATAGGAGGATAAGACATCCCAGGAATCAATGGAAGTACAAACCTACCCGCACTCTTGGTCCCCGTGATAGCCACTCTTCGGATACATGTGTGAAGACGAGCCCTTGCCCCGTGGCTGGTCTCCTTTCTCAGTCCGAGCCTGCAGGTCACCCTGCCGGCGGGATTTCTCCACGGCTCTAACCATCACCATCTTGCTATTCTTCTGACGAGACAGGATATTTTGTAACATTGCTGGATGAAGAAGTAGAGAAGAAAGGGAGGAGCAGTGGAAGAAAATGGTTTCTGCGAAGGCGGAGCGAGGTAGTACTAGTAGGAGGAGAGAGGAGAGTGAATAGTGGAAGCAACCCATCAAGTACTGGGTCTCGCTTGTTCAAAAAAAAGTATTGGGTCTCGTGCCAGCCTTCGCGCAAACACATTGGTCCATCAAGCGATCGAGCTTACTAGCTGCAAATATTGTGTACTGTGCTAAGGCTTGGGCATGAGCTAAGAAAATAACTTAGAGCATGTACAACGTTGGTTGAGGCTATCAAAAATCTTAGACACGAGTCTAGCAGAGGAAAATATGCTCCAGCATTTAGACACACTGGTAGGCCCCACTATTAAAATAAATAACCTATTTAAGAAGGCTCTTTCCCTATCTTTTCTTCTTACCAAAGCTTTTTTCTTCTTATCCACCTGTCTCTAGTACTAGACCCGAGTATAGAAAAAATCTCCCTAGCTACTTGTACTCCAGTGTTTAGACCTATGCCTAAAGGTTCTTAGACACCCATTTTTCCATACGCTGCACTTGCCCTTAGACGTGAGTCTAGTAAAATCAAAACTGCTCCACCGTTTAGGTCTCTTGCGCGGATCCCATGTAGCAAGTTTTTTTCACTTTTTGTCTGCAAACTACTAGTGCTCTGGCCAATGAAAATGCCTCAAAGTATTATGCCAAATATTTTAATCAACTAGCCTCTGGGTCTTATACTACACACAAGTCCAAGAATATTTTAATCAAAACTACTCCACCGTTTAGGACTCTTGCTCATAGTAGTAGTACTCCCTCCCATCCATATTTACTCGTCGCTGAATTTGACGTATCTAGCAATGAATCAGAGGGAGTAGTAGTCATATTGAATATACTTAGGGCTTGACGCATAAGCATCACAAATGGTCGCCAAAATATCGAATGGCAAACTTAAAGATAACTTTGGGCTTGTTTGGATAACTGGATTTAAAAACACCAGAATTTGACTCGGTCACAGAGGAAATAGCTTTCTTTGGATCATAGAATTTCAAAACACGGGATAATAGGGCCGGAGGTACAAATCTGCTGGCTTAAAGTCATTCCAATGAAACATAGTAAACATGGAGGAAAATTGCCTCAATCCTACGCGAATGAGTGTAAAAAAGTGGATGTTGAAATTCCTATGGGATTGGGGTGTAGAAATGCAATCTATATGAATTTTCGAGGTATGATTCCTTTCATCGAAAGGGCTTCCTTATGAAAAAAATACTATGTGTCGAATTCCTCCAAAATTCCTTTGAAATTCCTTCGATCCAAATTGGCACTTAAACAAGATGTGCGTGCTCACGATAGACGAACACCTTCCGGCAGGAGGAGATGCGGTCATAGATTTTTATCTTGAACCCGTATGCGGTGACCTTGAACATAAGGTAGTCACCCTCCTTCAACCCATGGAAAGCAGCAAAGGTAGCCCACTCTTTGTCAGGGACGATCTGGTATTTGTTGCGGTTGGTATGGATAACCCACTCGCATTCCTCGCATGCTTGGACCACCACTAGTTGTGGGTAGGGGCGTCCCTTCAAGTAAGGCATGAAGTAAGTTGGGATGATAAGCATATATAGGTCATGCTGGACTAACTAGATGTAGAAGCGCCTAGGACGATCCGCCATCGCATGGGGTCCAACCAACCTAGGGCGTCTTCTCCATTTGGCAGAACTAGCGACCGACCTGGCAGCACTTGCCCTTGCCAAGGCCTCAACTCTCCTGCCCGGTAGCTTCAACTCCCTTGGTATGATGGGGAGAGCATCTTCATAGCCACCTGGAGATGGAGCAGTTCGGTCAAGAATGTAGTCTAAGTTCGGCATTACAAGTGGGTCGTCCTACATGAAAATTACCATTGCGTCAATCTTTTGGAATTACCAAAACAGCAGAATGCATTGTATAAATTGACTAAAGATCACGATGAGTCATTGCACCATCAACATTACCTAAACAACACAAGGTATCAGGTAAATTAAATTGCCTACACAGCACAATGCATCATCAGAATGACCTAACCCGATGGGTCCTCAAAATTATCTAAACAACTACTAGTAGAAGGAATAACATTTAATTAGATTGATTAAACAGCACAATGGATACCCCCCCGCAAAAAAAAGCACAATGCATAATCTGAATGGCTAAAACAGCACAATGCATTATCTGGATAGACAAAACAGCATATATGGAGTGCATCATCAAAAATACCAAAACAACAAAAGGTATTATGTAATTAAATTTAATAAAAGTGTCTGCACAATCAAAATTACCTAAACTGATGGGTCATTGAAATAATCTGAACAGATAGAAGGCATATCATTTAATCCCTAAACAGCAGAACGCAGATCAAAATGGACGAAACAACACAGTGAGGAGACATGACACAATGCATCATACAAAAAATACCAAAATAGCACAACGCGGCATGGAAAATTCCTAAACAGCACAATGCATCATCTAAGTACCAAAACAGAACCGTGCATCATCGTCATCAAGAATATTCCATAGCTAAGCAGAACAACACAAAAGACAAATATAGATACATTCAAATCTAGGCAAAGTCAAGTCAGTTATTTCTGGACGGAGGGAGTATAAAGAATAGCACAAAAGACAATTATCAAGAATATGACATACAACTAAGCAGTTCAACAAAGGACCTACAGTACACGTTGCAAAAATCTAACTAGATGCATGTCGGATTTGGGTTAAAGCCCCAATCCTCTAGATCTAACCTCGTTGCAGTTGGGAGGCGCGAACTTGCACAGGGGTCGATGCGTTGAGTAGATGAACATGGCGCCACTAACGAATAACTGGCCACATACACCGAAGAAGCACAAACAATCGCCGATGAAGGGGGCGCCACCGATAGGGGTTTCACCGCGTACGCTCTAAAATTTGGCACATTGGGAATGAGGGTCCAACCTGTAGACGAAAAGGACGCGTCCGCCGCCACACGAGCATTTGTTCCCAATGCACGCGGCGCATGAGGGTTGGACGACCGCTCGGCGGGTGACGAGGGTTTCGGCGCGACCGGCCGAAACCCTAAGGGCGACGGACACCTCACATTGGGCACGACCCGCACAAACGCGAAAGGCGAAGGACGTTTCAGAGAGGGCACTGAGGCTGTCAAAATCGAACAAGCCACCTGCAGCTCCGAAGGAGAGCTTGATGAGGACCCCAGCTCAACCACGGACAAAGGTTTTGGCATTAGTTTCATCGAGGCAACAACTGGGTTAATGACTGAGAGTCGTGAGGTGAGTGCGGGAATGTGATAGCGAGAGAGGGAATGGTGGGGGAGGATTCATTAGAGAATGGGAGTGGGTAACCCTCTATCAGCTTTAGTAGTATTGTACTACAAAAAAATACATTTCACATATCATCACTTTTTGACGAACTAGTTCATTTCTTTGAACCGACTAAAATAGTGGGTACCCTTTGGTTTCAAACTTCCATCTGGTACCTATTTTGCTAGTAGTAAGTACAGTACAATACTTTGTATTACCCTCCATCCCAAAATATAAGGCACCTGAGGATTAGTCAGAAGTGAACATTTTTAAGTTTGACTATGATTATACACAAAAAATATATAATTTATAATACTAAATTAATATCAATAGATTCACCATGAAGTATATTTTCTTAATATGTCCATTCAATATTGTAGATGTAGATATTTCTTTCTAAATATTTGGTCAAAGTTAGCAAGGTTTGACTTTTGACCAATCCTTAGACGCCTTATATTTTGGGACGGAGGAAGTAGTATAAAACATTTTTTTAGATAGAGGAAATTTCGAGATCCACCATCTTTTCATCGAACTTTTGCACAAAGCACTTGGTGGACGTCATTTTTGCACATTTTAACAATTTTTTAGTGTAATATGCATAAATTTGGCCAGTTAGTCCTGTAATGACCGATTTAACCTCATTGGTAGCAAGACTGACAAGTGGTCCCCGGATGCCATTTCTCCCATTCATACACAAAGATTTGAATGATGCTAAAAACTAGATACTAACGATATTTATCGCCCGCAATACATTTTGGATGGATGTAGCTGGTATGTAAGAGACTTATTTCATATGAAACGTCAATATTTACACAAAGGTACCAACATAACAGTCCGTCGCACATTGAATTTGTGAAGGCTTTATTTGGTCATAATAAACTTATTTTTAAACATAACTTGTTTGTACATAAGATTTGACGTTTCATTCACATATCCAAATGTCCACCGAAGAGTTTCTTTTAAAGTGTAGGACTAATGATATATGTCTGTTTATTACACCTCACACAAAAAACACCTCGATTAATCATAAACTTTAAGCAAATTATTATTTTCCTAAGATTTATTTTCCTGAGAGCAAGCACGGTGAATATTCCTCGGAATGCCATAAGACTAGTTTCCAGACAAAGTTTATACATGTTTCACTTACGATTATGAACTTTTTTGAGTTCTCAAGGTTTCCTAGTGAACTTCACATTATTAAACTAATTTAAGCTGATTTATCAATGTTAGATAAAATTTGAACTATGAGTAAGTAGTAGATTGCTCTTTAAGTTATACAAGTATCTTTTGAAGGTACCCACACCCAGATTGTCAATATATCGGAAACAATGAATTTGTTGGATTCAACTTCTTGCTAAGCATTTGCATGTACAAATTTTTTATTTTATTTGAAAACAATAAAAACATTGCATGGTGACCTCTGACTTGTCTACTTGCTGTAAAAAATGATTATTATCAAGAGAGTTCGCATATAAAAACAATGTAATTGAAAATATGGCCTGCCATGTATGAATATATCCTTAGGCTTCAGGCCGAAAGACAAGCTAAATGGCCTGATATATATGTACAACATACTTTATGGTAATGTTCCCATATTTGGTAGATGAGTGCATCTTGGCATGGTGAACAATAATGCTACCAGTACTGTGAGTTTCCAAAATTTAGGAATAAAAAATCATTTTCAAATTTGAACTACAAGTAAACATGATAGAATGCTCTTAAAAAGTTACAAACATCCTTTGAGTCTTTATGGTACAAGGCGGTCAATACTTCAACAACCATTGAGAGTTTTGTAGGAATATTAAAATTCTTGCTACGAATATGCATGTGGATGATTTGATCCTCACTAGCTATGAGCAAAAATAATGAAAACCTAAAAATGAAGCCTTCTTCATGGCATCCTCTTGCGTGTACTAGTATTTGCACTGAAAAATAATTAATAACCGTGAGTCATCATAAATTACAAAAAAATCGTTACACAATATATATGGCCCATGGTGTATGAACAATCTTGGGTTTCAAGCCGAATGACAAAGGTAACAACTATATGCACACTGTATTATATTGTAATGTTCCTATATTTGGTAGATGTTTTCATCTTGGCAAGGTGAAAAATAGTGGCAACCACAAGTTCCAACTTATAGGAACAATGAAACTGAAAGCAACAAGATTTTTCTATAAGCAAGTACGACGAAAAATGGCTCAGAGTACCACATTAACAACCCTAGTTTTCAAACAAAGCATGGACCTTGATACACTTACGATTGATTACCAAGTTTTATGAGTTCAAAAATTTCCTAGCTAACTGTTTCCTTGCTTAATTTAGGGTGCTTCGTGCTAAATGTATGGACATCGATGTAATTTTACCTTTTTTATGTCCTTGATGTAAAATGTACTTCCACCGTCCATGTAAAATTCGAACCTAAAAGCAAGTGGTAAAATTTAAACATATTTAAGATTATTAGTTGTTAATGAGTATGAACATTCTTGGAGTTTCAAGCCGAACGACCAAGGTCATGGCCATATCAACATCACACTTTATGCTGATGATGATCCCATATCCAAGAATTTGCATGCCACCAAATTTGGCCATATATTTGAAAGCAAATGAATAGGAAGTAGCGGTATGAAGAGTATGGCTCGATTAGGTGCTCTCTAGAGAATGAGCAGAACCCGACTGTTTTATTTCTTTGCTTAATTTTGGGGTAGTTCATGCTAAATGTAATGATCTCGATATAATTTCCCTCTTTTAAGGTCCTTGATGTAAATTATACTCCCACTGTATGTGTAAAATTCGAACCTAAAAGCAAGTGGTAAAATTTTAAACATATTTAAGATTATTAGTTGTCGATGAGTATGAACATTCTTGGGTTTCAAGACGAACGACTAAGGACATGGCCATATCTACATCATACTTTATGTTGATGATTCGTGATCCCATATCCAAGAATTTTCATGCCGCCAAATTTGGCCATATTTTGAAAACAAACAAACAGGAAGTAGTATGAAGATTATGGCTTGATCAGCTTCTCTCACGAGAAGGAGCAAAACATGACTGTTTCCCTGCTTAAATTTAGGGTGCTTCGTGCTAAATGTATGGACCTTGTTGTAATTTTACCTTTTTTAAACGTATTTAAGATTATTTGTTGTCAATTGGTATCAACATTCTTGGATTTCAAGACAAACGACCATGGTCATGGCCATATCTACATCATACATTATGCTGATGATGATCACATATCCTAGAATTTTCATGCCGCCAAATTTGGCCATATTTTGAAAACAAACCAAGAGGAAGTATTATGAAGAGTATGGCTCGATTAGCTTCTCTCCCGAGAAGGAGCCAAACATGATTGTTTTCCCTGCTTAGTTTCGGAGTGCTTTATTCATGCTAAAAGTGTGGACCTCGATGTAATTTTACCCCTTTTTAGGTCCTTGCTGTAAAATGTACTCCCACCGTCCATGTAGAATTCAAAGATAAAAGCAAGTGATAAAATTTAATCTTATTTAGTCTTAGTTGTGTGAATGAGTATGAACAATCATGGATTCGAAGCCGAACGACCAAGGTCATGGCCATATCCATCTGAAGGAAATATGCCCTGAGAGGCAATAATAAAGTTGTTATTATGTATTCCTTGTATATGATAGATGTTTATTTTGCATGCTATAATTGTATTGATAGGAAACATCAATACATGTGTGTTTCATAAACAAAAGGGTTCCTAGTTATGCCTCTCTTATTGACTAGCTTGTTGATTAACAAGATGATCAAGGTTTTCCTGATCATGGACATTGGATGTTGTTAATAACAAGGTCACAACATTTGTGAAATGATGTGATGAACATTCATCCGAAGTATAGCATTACGATCAAGTCATTATGTTTATATTGCTATAACATCATACAAAGTAGTCTTAGTCCTTAGACCATGAGATCATGTTAATTGCTAACACCGGAAGTGTATCTTGATAACATCAAACATCACACCATAACAGGCTATGAAGGTGTTATGTTGAGGCTCATGGATCACCGGAAGTGTATCTTGATAACATCAAACATCACACCATAACATGCTATGAAGGTGTTATGTTGAGGCTCATGGATCAAGAGTGAAATTTGTCAATCCCGATGATGGATAGATATACTCTGGGTCCTCTCGGTGATATCACATTAAGATAGCTTGCAAGCAAGTGATGTGATCACTAGAATGTTATATCACGGGAACGAGAAAAGAGTGCATGTCGGTAACGAGATAAAACTAGGTATTTGGATACCGATGATCGAATCTCGGACATGTATTATATCATGAGACAAAGGGATTAAATTGCTGACGTTAAAGGTTTTCACGATCATAGAAGTCATCGTTGAATATGCAGGAGTCAGTATGGATCTCTAGGTCCCTCTTCTGATTATTGATCTGAGAGGAGTCTCAATCATGTCTGCATTATTCGCGAACCGTAGGGTGACACACTTAAGGGTTGCGGGACACCATTTAGGAGCACATATGTTCCAAACAAAAGGTTTGCAAAGCGCAGGAAATGTTTTGATAGAAACAGGAATTGTTTTGATAGAAACCGGAATTGTTTCGGGTGAAATTGCAGAAAGTGGTTCTGCATGTGATATTGAAATGTTGGAAGGGGTTTTATGTGAATGTTTGTTAATTAAAGTAATTAACAAAATTCTGAATAAAATAAATAAAAAAGTTTTATTAATTGAGGGTTGCATTTAATTTGGTGGAAATTAAATACATGTGAGTGGGATTTTGGGTGGAGGCCATGTTTATGTGAGTGGAGGTTCAGCACATGAATGAAGGAGGGGAGGAGTCCCCCCCCCTCATGCGCCGGCTATGGGAGGGGAGGGGTCTCCCTCCCTCCTATATAAAGCCCCCCTCTCCCCTCTCACAAACCACACCTCCTCGTGAAGGATCTCTCTCCCCCTCTAGATATTCCCCCATGGTCTCGGATTAGCGAGATACATGTTACCGGTGGCCTTGCGTCTGGAAGGAGTTGCTGCTTCCACTGATTGGCTGGAGCAAGGCGGTGGAGGTTGTCTGGTGGCTTGAACGTGTGTGCGAGGACGGATGCGCTGCTGATTTGCGGCGCTCGGACTTCCACACGATTTTGAGATCGGCAAGCGTACGACTACATCAACCACGAGTTCCTACTCGTTAACAAAACTCGTTGTCTTCGAGGGTAAGTTCTAATGGATGTATGTCCACCCGTTGCTCTGTATCTAGTAGATAGATCTTGGCGTATAGTTCTCATCGTAGGAAATTTTTTGTTTTCTATGCTGCGGACCCAACAGTGGTATTAGAGCCTAATCTATGCGTAGGTGCTTTGCATGGGTAGTACACATATGTTTATATGTGGGCGATAATGATCATGTTATTGCATCTTCTATGTACTTTGGATATTGGTGGCATAGTGGGATGAAGCGGCCCGGACCAACCTTACATGTCATCGTACATGAGACCGGTTCCACGACTGACATGCAACTAGTTTTGCATAAGTGGCTAGCGGGTGTCTGTCTCTCCTACTATAGTCAATATCTGATTTACAAAGATTTGCTAATAACTTGGTTATCCTTGTTGTGGTTCATGTTCATAGGTAAGACCGGTTCTATCTCTGAAATCCCTAAGCCACGTAAAACTTGCAATTGATAAATTAGAGGCGTCTAGTTTAGATCATTGCTGGGCTAGTGTCTTGATATGGTATTGTTGTAAGTAGATGTATGATAGATACTCTTACAACTCACTTACCATGTAAGTTCCATAGACCTTGGCCCTGCACACAAAGGAATAGCGATCATACCACAATGCAAATGATAGCGATCAAATGCATGGACCATATCACCTCACTTCACACATTAGATGTTAGCATCTTATATTGCTAGTTTGGTGCTTTTGGTAGCATTATAAGATGATCCCTCATTTAGATATCAAGATAAAATGTGTTCTTCCTGAAGTATGCACTGTTTTGTGGATCGTGTTTTGAGGCATCACGTGATGATTGGGTGTCCTCGACTCTACACTTTCATACAACGGGTGTAAGACAGTTTTACACACGCGAATACTAAGGTTCTTACTTGACGAGCCTAGCATGTATAGAAATGTCCTCGGAACACGGACCGAAAGGTTAAGCATGAGTCATATAGTTGATATGATGCCCATATAGATGCTCGCCTTTGAAGCTACACCGACTCACGTGATGATCGGACTTGGTGTAGTGGATTTGGTTCATGTAATCACCAAAAGGACATGAGGGATGTCGTTTTTGAGTGGGAGTTCATTAGTAATTTGGATTAGTTGAACTCAATCTATCATAAACTTAGTCTAAATATATTTTACAAATTATGTTGTAGATGGCACCACCTGCTTTTAATTTCAATGTGTTCATGGAGAAAGAGAAACTTGCTGCGAATGGTAGCAACTTCACCAACTGGGCTATGAATTTGAGGATTCTCCTCACTGCTGCACAAAAGCAATATGTGCTAGATGCGCCGCTAGGTCCCCCACCAGCTCCTGATGCCCCTGACGAGGAAAACAATGTCTATGTGACTCGTCAAGAGGACCACAACTTAGTTCATTGCGGCATACTGTATGGGCTAGAGCCAGAACTTCGAAAGCGTTTCGAAAATGGCAATGCCTTTGATACCATGGGAGAATTGAAAATGATTTTCGATACCCATGCTACCGTAGAGAGTTATAATGCTACAGAAAAGTTCTTTAGCTGCATGATGGAGGAAAACAACTCTGTTAGTGAGCACGTACTCAAAATGTCTGGGTACACCGATAAGCTTGTGTCCTTGGGAATAACGATTCCCATTGACTTAGGCATACATCGTGTTCTCCAATCTCTGCTACCTAGCTACAAGAGCTTCGTGATGAACTATAATATGCAGGGCATGAAGAAGTCTCTTCCCGAGCTTCTGTCAATGCTTAAGACTGCAGAAGTGGATATTAGGAAAGAACATCAAGTGTTGATTATCAATAGGACCACCGGTTTCAAGAAGGACAAGAAAGGATAGCACAAGGGAAAGAAGGGTGGCAAGTTTGTTGCCACACCTGAAAAGAATCCCCAAGCTGGCCCTAAGTCTAACACCGAGTGCTACTATTGCAAGGGGACTTGTCATTGGAAGCGCAACTTCCCCAAGTATTTGGCAGACAAGAAGGCCGGCAAGGCAAACAAAGGTATATGTGATATACATGTTATTGATGTGTACTTGATTAGTACTCGCAGTAGCACCTGGGTATTTGATACGGGATCGGTTGCTAATATATGTAACTCGGTTCAGGGGCTGCGGAACAAGCGACAACTAGCAAGGGATGAGGTCACGATGCGGGGCGGCAATGGATCAAGAGTTGATGTGATCGCCGTCAGAACGCTGCCTCTCCATATGCCGTCGGGATTAGTTATAAACCTGAATAATTGTTATTTGGTGCCTGCACTGAGCATGAACATTGTATCCGGATCGTGTTTGATGCAAAGTGGTTATTCGTTTAGGTCTGAAAACAATGGTTATTCGATTTATATGAATAATATCTTTTATGGTCATGCACCTGTGTTGAATGGTTTATTTCTGTTGGATCTCGATATTAGTATTAAGCATATTCATAATGTTGATGCTAAAAGGACTAAACTTGATAATGATATATCTGCATATATGTGGCACTGCCGTCTAGGTCATATTAGCGTTAAACGCATGAAGAAACTCCATTCTGATGGACTTTTGGAATCACTTGATTTTGAATCATTTGATACATGTGAACCATGCCTTATGGGCAAGATGACTAGAACACCGTTTTCTGGTTCAATGGAACGGGTGACAAATTTATTGGAAATCATACATACTGATGTGTGTGGACCAATGAGTGTGTTGGCGCGAGGTGGATATCGTTATTTTGTTACTTTCACGGATGATTTGAGTAGATACGGGTATATCTATTTGACGAAACATAAGTCTAAAACCTTTGAAAAGTTCAAAGAATTTCAGAATGAAGTGGAAAATCATCATAATAGAAAGATCAAATTTCTGCGGTCCGACCGTGGAGGAGAGTATCTTAGTTACGAGTTTAGCACACATATGAAAGACTGTGGAATAGTTTCACAACTCACGCATGTCGGAACACCACAATGTAATGGTGTGTCAGAACGTCATAATCGTACTTTATTGGATATGGTTTGATCTATGATGTCTCTGACTGACTTGCCACTGTCATTTTGGGGTTATGCACTAGAAACCGCTGCATTCACTTTAAATAGGGCACCATCTAAATCCGTTGAAAAGACACCGTATGAATTATGGTTTGGAAACAAACCTAAGCTGTCATTTCTTAAAGTTTGGGGATGTGATGTTTATGTGAAGAAACTTCAACCGGATAAACTCGAACCCAAAGCGGAAAAATGCATCTTCATAGGATACCCTAAGGAAACGATTGGGTATACCTTCTATCACAGATCCGAGGGAAAGGTATTTGTTGCCAAGAATGGATCCTTTCTTGAGAAGGAGTTTCTCGTGAAAGGTGTGAGTAGTCGGAAGGTAGAACTCGAAGAGGTTATTGAACCTTCTCTTCATGAAATGGCGAGTAGCGCAGCACCGGAAGTTGTTTCGGAGTTGACTTCACCTAATGAAGAGAGAGCTAATGATATTGATCATGAAACTCCGAAAGAGGACACTACCGAACCTCGCAGGTCAAGCAGGACACGTACAACTCCTGAACTGTACGACAATCCTGTTATGAATTTCATGATTGATGAAATAGATGACCCTGCGACGTATGAAGAAGCGATGATGAGCCCTGATTCCAACAAATGGCTAGAAGCCATGAAATCCTAGATGGAATCCATGTACGAAAACCAGGTTTGGACCTTGGTGGACTTACCTCACAATCGAAATGCCGTTGAGAATAAATGTATTTTCAAAAGGAAAACTGATGCTGATGGTAATGTAACCATCTATAAGGCTCGACTTGTCTCAAAGGGGTTTCGACAAATTCAAGGAGTTGACTACGATGAGACATTCTCTCCCGTAGCGATGCTTAAGTCGGTTAGGATTATGTTAGCAATTGCTGCATATTTCGATTATGAAATATGGCAGATGGATGTCAAAACTGCGTTCCTCAATGGTAATATTGAAGAAGAGTTGTATATGATACAACCTAAGGGTTTTGTCGATCCTAAGGATGCTGATAAGGTGTGCAAACTTCAGGGATCCATCTATGGACTGAAGCAAGCATCCCGGAGTTGGAATCTCCGCTTTGATGAGGTGATCAAAGAGTTTGGATTTGTCCAAACTTATGGAGAGGCTTGTATTTACAAGAAAGTGAGTGGGAGCAATGTGGCATTTCTGATATTATATGTGGATGACATATTATTGATTGGAAATGATATAGATCTTTTAAACAGTGTTAAAAGTTATCTAAACAGCAAATTTTCGATGAAGGACCTTGGTGAAGCTTCATATATATTAGGCATTAAAATCTATAGAGATAGATCAAGACGCCTAATTGGGCTATCATGAGTACATACCTTGATAAGATATTAAAGAAGTTTAATATGGACGGAAGTAAGAAGGGTACTTACCTATGTTGCAAGGCAAGACATTGAGTAAGACTCAAAGTCCACTACTGACGGAAGAAAGAGAGATAATGGATAAGTTCCCCTATGCCTCAGCCATAGGCTCTATAATGTATGCCATGCTATGTACAAGACCGAATGTGGCACATGCTATTAGTTTGACTAGTAGGTACCAATCTGATCCAGGTTTGGAACACTGGATAGCGGTCAAGAATATCCTTAAGTACTTGAGAAGAACTAAGGATATGTTTCTTGTATACGGAGGTGAAGAAGAGCTAGTCGCTAAGTGTTATGTTGATGCTAGTTTTGACACTGATCCGGATGACTCTAAGTATCAATCCGGATACGTATTTCTCTTGAACGGAGCAGCAGTTAGTTGGAGGAGCTCCAAGCAACCTGTGGTGGCTGGATCAACGATGGAGGCGGAATATGTTGCTGCTTCAGAAGTGGCGCAGGAAGCGGTTTGGATGAAGGAGTTCATAACGGAACTAGGTGTGGTTCCTAGTGCGTTGTAGCCAATGGTGATCTATTGTGACAATAATGGAGCCATAGCCAACTCCAAGGAACCAAGGTCTCACAAGAATTCCAAGCATATTAAGCGCCGGTTTCACTCCATCCGCGAGCATGTCAAGGATGGAGATATAAAGATTTGTAAAGTGCACACGGACCGGAATGTAGCAGATCCGTTGACTAAAGTACTCCCTAGGGCAAAACATGATCAACACTAGAACTCCATGGATGTTAGATTTATCACTATATACACTAGATTATTGTCTCTAGTGCAAGTGGGAGACTGAAGGAAATATGCCCTGAGAGGCAATAATAAAGTTGTTATTATGTATTCCTTGTATATGATAGATGTTTATTTTGCATGCTATAATTGTATTGATAGGAAACATCAATACATGTGTGTTTAATAAACAAAAGGGTTCCTAGTTATGCCTCTCTTATAGACTAGCTTGTTGATTAACAAGATGATCAAGGTTTCCTGATCATGGACATTGGATGTTGTTAATAACAAGGTCACAGCATTTGTGAAATGATGTGATGAACATTCATCCGAAGTATAGCATTATGATCAAGTAATTATGTTTATATTGCTATAACATCATACAAAGTAGTCTTAGTCCTTAGACCATGAGATCATGTTAATTGCTAACAACGGAAGTGTATCTTGATAACATCAAACGTCACACCGTAACAGGTTGACCATAAAGGTGGGGTCAGTGCTATGAAGGTGTTATGTTGAGGCTCATGGATCAAGAGTGGAATTTTTCAATCCCGATGACGGATAGATATACTCTGGGCCCTCTCGGTGATATCACATTAAGATAGCTTGCAAGCAAGTGATGTGATCACTAGAATGTTATATGACGGGAACGAGAAAAGAGTGCATGTCGGTAATGAGATCAAACTAGGTATTTGGATACCGATGATCAAATCACGGACATGTATTATATCATGAGACAAAGGGATTAAATTGCTGACGTTAAAGGTTCTCACGATCATAGAAGTCATCGTTGAATATGCAGGAGTCAGTATGGATCTCCAGGTCCCGCTTTTGATTATTGATCTGAGAGGAGTCTGAATCATGTCTGCATTATTCGCGAACCATAGGGTGACACACTTAACAGTTGCCGGACACCATCTAGGAGCACATATGTTCCAGACAAAAGGTTTGCAAAGCGCAGGAAATGTTTCGATAGAAACAGGAATTGTTTCGATAGAAACCGGAATTGTTTTGAGTGAAATTGCAGAAAGTGGTTCTGCATGTGATATTGAAATGTTGCAAGGGGTTTTATGTGAATGTTTGTTAATTAAAGTAATTAACAAAATTCTGAATAAAATAAATAAAAAAGTTCGGTGGCCTTGCATCTGGAAGGAGTTGCTGCTTCCGCTGATTCGCTGGAGCGAGGAGGTGGAGGTTGTCCGGTGGCTTGAACGTGTGTGCGAGGATGGATGCGCTGCTGATTTGCGGCGCTCGGACTTCCACACGATCTTGAGATCAGCAAGCGTACGACTACATCAACCACGAGTTCCTACTCGTTACCAAAACTCGTTGTCTTCGAGGGTAAGTTCTCCATGGATGTATGTCCACTCGTTGCTCTGTATCTAGTAGATAGATCTTGGCGTATAGTTCTCATCGTAGGAAATTTTTTGTTTTCTATGCTGCAGACCCAACACCATCTACATCATACTTTATATCGACGATTCATGATCCCATATCCAAGAATTTGCATGCCGCAAAATTGGGCCATATTTTGAAAACAAACAAAGAGGAAGTAGTATGAAGAGTATGGCTCGACCAGCTGCTATCTCTCAAGAAGGAGCCGAACCCGACCATTTTCCCTGCTTAATTTTAGGGTGCTTCATGCTAAATGTATGGACCTCGATCTAATTTTACCTTTTCTAAACGTATTTAAGATTATTTGTCGATGAGTATGAAAATTCTTGGATTTCAAGACGAATGACCATGGTCATGGCTATATCTACATCATACTTTATGCTGATGATGATCACATATCCAATAATTTCCATGCCGCCAAATTTGGCCATTTTTTTGAAACGAACGAAGAGGAAGTAGTCTGGAGAGTATGGCTCGATCATCTTCTCTCTCAAGAAGGAGCCAAACATGATTGTTTTCCCTTCTTAATTTTAGGGTGCTTCGTGCTAAAAGTATGGACCTCGATGTAATTTTACCCGTTTTTAGCTCCTTGCTATAAAATGTACTCCCACCGTCTGTGTTAATTTCAAAGATAAAAGCAAGTGGTAAAATACAGCTATTTTTTAAGCAATACCTTTTTTAATAATTTCCATGAATAATACAAGAATTGAAAGATTTGAAATTCTAGCGTGGTATCGGCAATTAAATAGCCGACCAGTCCTTATCGGCTTTTGAATAGCCGACTAGTCCCTGTCTGCTTTTGAAAATCTGATAAGTCTTTGTCTACTTTTGAAAATCCGGCAGGTTATAGGGCAATGTGAAGAATAGGGGGACTAGTCAGCTTTTCAAAAGCAGACAATGACTAGTCAGCTTTTCAAAAACAGATAGGGTCTAGTCGGCTATTCAAAATCCGATAAAGACTGGTCAGCTTTTCAAGTGCCGACACCACGCTAGAATTGTAAATCTTTCAATTCGTGCATTATTCGTGAAAATTATTAAAAAATGTATTATTTAAAAAATAGCTAAAATTCAAACGTATTTCAGCTTAGTTCTGAATGAGTATGAACAATCTTTGATTTCAAGCCAAATAACCAAGGTCATGGAAATATCTACATCATACTTTAGATCGTTGATTCATGATCTCATGTCCAAGAATTTGCATGCCACCAAATTGGGCCATATTTAGAAAACAGACAAAGAGGGAGTAGTATGAAGAGTATGGCTCGATTAGCTTTTCTTTTGAGAAGGAGCAAAACATGAATTTGCCCTGTTTAATTTTAGGGTGCTTCGTGCTAAATGTATGGACCTCAATCTAATTTTACCTTTTTTAGGTCCTTGGTGTAAAATGTACCTCCACCGTCCATGGTGGTCCCATATTTGGGCGTAAAATGGGTGTGAATCATGGCATGGTAACAATGTTGCCACTCGGAGTTTCCAACCATGAGGAAAGGAAAAAAATAAATTTTCCAAGTGAGATGGGTGTATTTTCTGTAGAGCAAGTACTCTCTCTGACCCAAATTAATTGACTCAAGTTTACCTAGATTGGGATGTATCTAGTACTAAAATATGTCTAGATACATCCAAATCTAGACAAATCTGAGTCAATTAATTTGGGTCAGAGGGAGGAAGAATATGTATTTCTGTAGAAAAGAAACAAAGAGACAGAAGAGAAACTTTGGGCATAGAGGAAGCAGCTCAAGAGAGCAGCGAAGAGGAGGAGTTGAAGGCGGTGCGATATGAGAGCAAAGCTCTGAGATGGCTTCCTGACACGAGGTACAGGGTAGAGTCACCTAGTAGTACTAGTACTACGGAACTAGTACTAGTAAATTTCAAGACCTTTACTATATAGTACTACTGTATGCACGCAAAACAAATTGTGTTTTCTCTCTCCTTTAGTGCCTCATCACCATCCCCACACCCCGGCTAAGTGATCTCTCCCTCGTCGAAAACGTGGCGCTGCGCACGTGTGCCAACCTGCCTTGTTGTTGGCTCCGTGTCAGTATCAGGCGTGCTGCGTAGAAGGAACCATTTTGGGACTTGGCGACAAAAGGGACAGTACTCATACTATTATTAGAGTCAAAGTTCAAACATTTGCAGTTGTGAAATTTTAACTTCCTTCCCAAACATCCAGAGGGGAAGGTTATTCAAAAGATTCAAAAGATAGTGGTGCACAAGGGATTGTTTATACTATCTGGTGTCTGTAGTACATCCCATCGCATTTGATGCACTTCATTATGATCTGACCAGCTTTACCACTACTCCGTAGTACTCCATTGTCGTTCCATTTCACACCTTGCGAAGCGGAAGCCACCAAGCACACCCACATCACGCTAGATCGAAAATATAGTAGCAGTAGTATGAAGGGTATGGCTCGGCCACTCGCTCGAGAAGGACCCCCACCCGACTGTTTTTCATTGCTTCATTTTAGCGCCCTTTGTGCTAAATGTATGAACCTCTATGCAATTTTCTATTTTTTGAGGTCTTCGATGTAAACTGTACTCCCACCGACCTTCTCAAATTTTAACTAAACTTAAGTGCGATAAGTTGCTCTTAAAATTTTCCAAAAATCTTTTGAAGCTAAGAAGGAATTCGGTACATCGAAAAACCACCGAAAGTTCTGAAAAATTCATTTTCTTGCTATGCATCTGCATCCTAAAAAAGTTGACATGGTTTTCATAACATTTCAAAAAAAAAAAGTATAATATTTATTTGTGTCATCATGTTACGTGTATCCGGAAAAATGAGTTATAAAAGTATAATACAAACATTATTAATTATTCTTTGGTTCCGATAATACTTTATGTTAATGAAATTAGGTCAAACTTGAACTACAAGTAATAGATTGTAGGTTTCTTTGAAAGTTCTATGAAAAAAGCTTTTGGAGGTACCCATCGAGCGGTTAATTAATATATCAGAAACCATAGAGAGTTTTGACGAGTGGTTCAACTTCTACCTAAGAACTTGCATCATGAAAATTTTGAACACCTTTTGAAAATAATCACATGAAACAAGGAGAGAGGGGAAATGAATTTTCTATTCTCTATTGGCAACCCACAAGCTTGAGGTGCACCTTATTAGTCTTGAAGATACAAACTCTATTTTCTCCACAATGTATATGGTGAACCTTAGTGGATGCCACATACTAGGCCTTAAGGTGTGCTTTTGTACACATTGTTGATGCTCTTATTAGGGAAAAAGCAAATAGTACTCCCTCGATCCAAATTAGTGTTCTCACATTTGTCTAGATTCGGATGTATCTAGTCATGTTTTAGTGCTAGATACATCCGAATCTAGACAAATCTAAGAACATTAATTTGGATCAGAGGGAGTAGTATATTTATACTTTTTTGAGGAAAGTATATTAGTACTAGTACACTAGTATAGTACTAGTACTCATTTCTTTGCTTAGACATATGATCACCTCTGTCCACGCGTTGTACATGCTGAGAGAATAAAACGTAGGCAGGGTAAAAGAGGGCAGTAGCGAAGAGGAGTTGAAGGCGGTTTGATGTCAGAGGAAAGTTATGATAGGTTCCTGACATGAGATACTTCTGCGGCCACTCTACTAGTAGTAAATATTACGACCTATGCACGCCAAAAAAATTGTGTGTTTTCTCTCTCCTTTGCTGCCTCTCACCATCCATCCTACGCTTTCCCCTCGTGCACCAGCCCAGCTGATCTCTCCATGACCCATAGCATGGTGCTGCGGACGTGTGCCTTGGTATGGCGGCTCTGTGTCTCTGGCGTGTTCGGCAGCCGCGTTGGCATGGAGTAGGGACGAGGAGTACATAGGAAGGAAACCACTTTGGTCCTTGGCGGCAAAAAAAAATTCAAACTTTTCTGGTTTTCGAAATTTTCACTTGCTTCCCAAATATCGGGAGGGAAGGTTACTCAAAAGATCGGCCATTTACGATACTTCTTACCTTATCTTTATATTTTCTTATCTCTTACAATACCATACCATACCACTATATAGTGTATGGATAAAATCAAACATTGACCATTGGATCAAGACCGGCAAATCCAAACAGTGTCATCGGTGTGGTTTTCCAACTATATCAGGAAAGAACATTCAATTATTTTCAATTTTCTGAGTGGATGACGAGCGAGGTTTGGCTTTTCCGTTTAGGAATGTCTGAAGAATATTGGATCTGAATGCCAGAAGCCAAGTTTACCAACATGTTGTACCAACGATTCCCATGTTTTATTTATGAGTTTTCAAACTTCCTAGCCAACTCTACCTATTTGACCGAATGAATTTATGTCGATTTATTGAAATTAGGTCAAATTTGAATCTACAAGTAAATTGAAGGTTGCTTTGAAAGTTTTACGAAAAATCTTTTGGAGGTACCCATCGAGGGGTCACAATTAATATATCATAAAACACTGATAGTTTTGACGATAGGTTCAACTTCTTGCTAAGATTTTGCATCTTGACATTTTAACGAAATTAGGTCAAACTTGATCTATAAGTAAGAGCGATAGATTTCTATTGAATTAAATGTATTTCCAAAGGTAGATGGGTGCATCTTCATGTAGTAAACAATGTCCTCGGTGTTAGTTTCCAACTATCACGAAAGAACATTCTCAGTTTTCCGAGTGATGATGAGTTGGTTATTTTCCATAAAGAAAGCTCGAAGAATATGGATCTCAATGCATAAGCCAAGCTTCTAGACATATTAAATGGACCAACGTGTTTTACTTACGATTCCCATATGTTTTTTGAGTTTCCAAACTCCCTAGCTAATTATTTTGCCCACTTGAATGACTACATGCCGATTTATCAAAATTGGTCAAACTTGAACTATAACTAAATTGTAGGTTGCTCTAAAAGTTTTATGAAAAAGCTTTTGGAGGTACCGTACCGATCAGGGGGGGGGAGGTCACAATCAATATATGAGAAACAACCGAGATTTTTGACAACAGGTTTGACTTCTTGCTAAGATTTTGCATCGCATGACACTATTTAACGAAATTGGGTCAAACTTGAGCTAAAAGTAAGCGCCACAGGTTGCTGTTGAAATAGATGAATTTTTAGAGAGGTAGATGGGTGCATTTTCTTGTAGTAAATAGTGTCGTCAGTGTGATTTTCCAACTATATCAGGAAAGAACATTTAATTAATCTCAATTTTTCGAGTGGATGACGAGCGAGGTTGTGCTTTTCTGTTTAGGAATGTCCAAAGAATATTGGATCTAAATGCTAGAAGCCAAGTTTACCAACATGTTGTACCAACGATTCCCATGTTTTATTTATGAGTTTTCAAACTTCCTAGCTAACTCTGCCTATTTGACCGAATGACTTTATGTCGATTTATCGAAATTAGGTCAAATTTGAAACTACAATTAAATTACAGGTTGCTTTGAAAGTTTTATGAAAAATATTTGGAGGTACCCATCAAGGGGTCACAATTAATATATCATAAAACACTAAGAGTTTTGATGATAGGTTCAACTTCTTGCTAAGATTTTGCATCTTGACAATTTAACAAAATCATGTCAAACTTGAGCTACAAGTAAGCGCGATAGATTGCTATTGAATTAAATGTATTTCCAAAGGTAGATGGGTGCATCTTCATGTAGTAAACAATTTCCTCGGTGTTAGTTTCCAACTATCATGAAAGAACATTTAATTCTCAATTTTTCAAGTGATGACAAGATTGTTCTTTTACATAAAGAAACACCGAAGAATATGGATCTGAATACCACAAGACAAGTTTTCAGACATAAATGTATGGACTTCGATGTAATTTTACCTTTTTTAGGTCCTTAATGTAAAATGTACTCGCACCGTCCTTGTATAATTCAAACCTAAAAGCAAGTGGTAACATTTAAAAGTATTTAAGATTATTAGTTATCGATGAGTATGAAAGTTCTTGGATTTCAAGCCGAACAACCAAGGTCATGGACATATCTCATAATACTTTATGCCGATGATGATCCCATGTCCATGAATTTTCATGCCGCTAACTCTGGCCATATATTTTGAAAAAAAAAGTAGTATGAAGAGTATGGCTCGATGAGCTTCTCTCTCGAGAAGGACCCAAACATGATTGTTTTCCGTACTTAAGTTTAGGGTGCTTCATGATAAATGTATGGACCTCGATGTAATTTTACCCCTTTTTAGGTCCTTGCGGTAAAATGTACTCCAACTGTCCATGTAAAATTCAAACAAAAAAGCAAGTGGTAAAATTTAAACGTATTTAAGCTTATTAGTTGTCAATGAGCATGAACATTCTTGCATTTCAAGATGAACCTCCAGGGTCATGGACATATGTACATCATAATTTATGCTAATAATTCATGATCCCATATCGAAGAATTTACATGACGCCAAATTTGACCATGTATTTTAAAAACAAACGAAGAGGATGTAGTACTACGAAGAGTATGGCTTGGTCAGGTTTTTTCTCGAGAAGGAGCCGAACCTAACTATTTTACTTTTCTTAATTTTAAGGCGTGCTTCGTGCTAAATTTTTGTACCTCGATGTAATCTTCCCCTTTTAGGTCCTTGATAAACAAACGAAGAGGAAGAAGTATTACAAAGCGTATGACTCGATCAACTATTCTCTCGAGAAGGAGCCGAACCAAACTGTTTTATTTTCTTAATTTTAGGGTCCTTCATGCTAAATGAATGGACCTCGATATAATTTCCTCTTTTTAGGTCCTTTATGTAAAATGTACTCCTACCGTCCGTGTAAAATTCAAACCTACAGGTTAGTCGTAAAAGTTAAACGAATTTAAGGTTAGTTGTGAATGAGTATGAACAATCTTGGATTTCAAGCCGAACGGCTAAGGTCATGGCCATATCTACATTATACTTTACATCGATGATTCACGATCCCATATCCAAGAATTTCATGATGCCAAATTAGCCATATTTTGAAAACAAACAAAGAGGGAAGTACTACGAAGAGTATGGCTCGACCAGCTGCTGTCTCGAGAAGGAGCTGAACCCGACTGTTTTCCCTACTTAATTTTAGGGTGCTCCGTGGTAATTAAATGTATAGACCTCGATGTAATTTTACATGTTTTCAGGTCCTTACTGTCAAATGTACTCCCACTGTCTGTGTAAAATTTGAACATAGAAGCAAGTGGTAAAATTTAAACGTAATTAAGCTTATTAGTTGTCAATGAATATGAAAATTCTTGTATTTCAGGCCGAAAGACCATGGTCATACATATTTACATCATACTTTATATGCTGATGATTCATGATCCCATAGCAAAGAATTTTCATGCCACCAAATTTGGCCATATTTTGAAAACAAATGAGCAGGAAGTAGTATGAAGAGTATGCATGGCTCGGTCAGCTTCTCTCTCTAGAAGGACCAAAGCATGATGGTTTTCCCTGCTTAATTTTAGGGTGCTTCGTGCTAAATGTATGGACCTTGATGTAATTTTACCTTGCTTAGGTCCGTGATGTAAAATGTACTCCGAATGTCCGTGTAAAATTCAATCCTAAAAGCAAGTTGTAAAATTTAAACATGTTTAAGATTATTATATGTCGATGAGTATGAACATTCTTGGATTTCAAGACGAACAACCAAGGTCATGGCCATATCTACATCATACTTTATGCTGATGATTCATGATCCCATATCGAAGAATTTGCATGCCCCCAAATTTTGCCATATTTTGAAAACAAACAAAGAGTAAGTAGTATGAAGAGTATGGATCGGTCAGCTTCTCTCACGAGAAGGAGCAAAACATGACTATTTTCCTTTCTTAATTTTAGGGCGCTTCGTGCTAAATGTATGGACCTCGATGTAATTTTACCTTTTTTAGGTCCGTGGTGTAAAATGTACTCCCACGATCCGTACGTGTAAAATTCGAACATAAAAGCAAGTGGTAAAATTTAAACGTATTTAAGATTATCAGTTATTGATGAGTATAAACATTCTTGGGTTTCAAGATGAACGACCAAGGTCATGGACATATCTACATCATACTTTATGCTGATGGTTCCTGATCCCATATCCAAGAATTTGCATGCAGCCAAATTTGGACATATTTTGAAAACAAATGAAGAGGAAGTGGTATGAATAGTATGGCTCGATTAGTTTTTCTATCGAGAAGGAGCAAAACATGACTTTTTTCCCTGATTATTATTAGGGTGCTTCGTGCTAAATGTATGGACCTCGATGTAATTTTACCTTTTTAGGTCCTTGATATAAAATGTATTCCCACCATCCGTATGTGTAAAATTCAAACCTAAAAGCAACTGTAAAATTTAAGCATATTTAAGATTATTAGTTGTCGATAAGTATGAACATTCCTGGATTACAAGAAGAACGACCAAGGTCATGGGCCTCATGCCCAGATCTACATTATACTTTATGTTGATGATTCATGATCACCTATCCAAGAATTTGCAAGACACCAAATTTGGACATATTTTGAAAACAAATAAAGAGGAAGTAGTATGAAGAGTATGTCTCGATCAGCTTTTCTCTCGAGAAGGAGCAAAACATGACTGTTTTCCCTACTTAATTTCAGGGTGCTTCGTGCTAAATTTATGGAGCTCGATAAAATTTTACCTTTTTAGGTCCTTGATTTAAAATGTAATCCCTACGTCCTTATGTGTAAAATTCGAACCTAAAAGCAAGTGGTAAAATTTAAACATATTTAATTTTATTAGTTGCCGATGAGTATGAACATTCTTGGATTTCAAGCCGAACGACCAAGGTCGTGGCCATATCTACATCATACTTTATGCTGATGATGATCCCGTGTCCAGGAATTTTCATGCCACCAAATTTGGCCATATATTTTGAAAACAAAAAAAGAGAAAGTAGTATGAAGAGTATAGCTTAGCTCTCTCGAGAAGGAGCCGGACCCGACTATTTCCCTTGCATATTTTTAGGGTGCTTCGTGCTAAATGTAAGGACCTCTATGTAATTTTATCCATTTTTTGGTCCTTGATGTAAATTGTACTCCCATCATCCGTGATGTTCCCATATTTGGGAGTAAATGGGTGAATCATGTCATGGTAATAATGTTGCCACTCGGAGTTTCCAACCATTAGATAATTCTAGCACGAAAACATGACTATATACATTCTAATCTAGATAAATCTGAGAACATTATATGGAATGGAGGGAGTAGTATATATGCATTCAAAACAAATTGTGTTTGCTCTCTCCTTCAGTGCGGCATCACCATCCCCACACGCAAAGAAAATTTGAGGACATTTTGAACTTTTTTTCTTCGGCACGGTGTGATTTGCTGTCCCTAGCTACCTAACAAAAAAAATAGTAGTGCCTCAAACTAGGGGCCAGCGTTGTGGGCTGGAGTGTTTAAGAAATACTACTATATCTAATTTTTATTATTATTCCTTTTTTGCATAAGCGTCTATATTAACATCCCGCGTTAGTTTTGCCCTAATATACCGGGTCAAAGTAGTCGATCCGACAACCGGAGGAGAACCACCCCGCGCCCCTCATCGTCTTCCTCTACCGCTCCGGCCGCTTGTGCACCATTGTAGCCCCTCTCCACCCTTGAAGAAAGGTAGAAACGGACAACCCATCCCGACTAATCTTCCGCAGTACTCTACCCCGGAATGACATCTGGAGCGATGAAGTGTAAGATATCTGAGCGCTATAGCCAGGCAATCGGATTTGGCAACCTCCAGTACAGACCGCTGAGCAACATCACGGGTCGCACCGATCTTCTGAGCACCGCTCGCCTGACTCACGGCATGGTTGTCATGCGTCGAGGGATTGCGGAAGATCCTGGTCTCCCGTTTGGTTTGCCCTGCCTACTTCACTCTGACCCACAGACATGGCCACTAGACAGTGACGAGCAGGTAAAAATAAATTTTGCATGATTTTTGTAGGACTCGAATCCTTAGATTCTTTCCTATGGATTGAATTTGGATCAAAGGAATCATGGTATGCAAATTCTTTTGAACTGCAACCCTCCACCCATGCTTAAATCCTGTAGGAATTGGAACATCTACTTGAGGCTCAACTCTCATCGTGCCAATCACGTAGGTAGTTTTCCTACGTTTTATAATCGCCTGTTTTTCACCGGCAAACCTGTGAAATTCCAGTGGTCTCAATCCTACGATCGAAAGAGGCCCAAGAATTTTGCTTCAGTGTCCCCCCTCTCCTCCAAACATACTAATCTAAAAACACAAGAACGACCAGGATTGTTGAAACCTGTAACGGAAGGTGTATTGTCCAATCAAGGATAGCGTTATATTTTAAGTTTCATGTGTTTTACAAACACAAGATTTCTGTAAAAAGTTAGCTCTTTGGTTTACATGAATACAAAAACATAGGATTACTTTAAAACATGGTAAAACCAAAGTCAAACCTCACGAGAGAGTATATTTATGATGTTATCGTGTCTCTTGGGACCTCATTCTTATTCTTTGCGCGCGTAAGAATTTGAAAATGAGGTCCAAGTTGGATATGAAGAATTGCATATGCGTTTTGGAGGGTTCTAACCCATAGGATTTTGGAAGATATCAAATTCTTATGGAGTCACTTCTTAGTTCCTATGCGCTCCATTCCATAAGAATCTAAACACGAGCTCCAACCTCACTCTATTTCTCCTTTGAGAAGTCCAATGCGCTTACACTATATTCCTGCAAAACTCTTGTGTTTATTTCCTATTCACCATCCAAAGACACCTGTTACAAAATTCCTGCGTTTTTAATTCCTAATATGAATTTACTGTACCTACCATGTCAATCCTGTGTTTTTCATATTCCTACGTTTTTTAAAAACCATTGATCGAAAGAGGCCCCTAATCTTGTTAATCAATCATAGGAAAATTGCATGTGTTTTTTCCTCTGGTCCATTCCTCTGAACAGTGCCAGCATAGGAAACTTAACTATTCCTACACTTTTTCTTTAATGCAAACAAGACCTTATTTCTTGGTGTGTTTGTCTGCATGCATTCATGATTTATTCAAAATGTTTTTGCATCTTTCATATAGTAGTTTTTCCACAAAGCTAGCTAGCACTACCCCCTTAGTCAAACACCTTGCATGCCCCTATATATGAAGAAAAACTTTTGTAGGGCATTGACGGGTTGCTGATGCCATTAGAAAATCCAAGGGTCGCTGGGTTGGTGCCAATGGAGAATGGATTGCGATTGCAAAGCACCCGGGGCGCTGTTACCTCCAAAACATCTATAGTATGGCACGTATCGAGATGCCAGGTGTGTAGCATGTTGATATTTATCCATCGGGTAACCAGTGTTTCCCCGACCCCCCATGCACTTACCTCTACAAGCACGTGTATATCGAGCTACTGAAGATACAAATAGCAAAGAAACCATACAGATTTGACAACCAAAGGCACTACAACGTGATGGCGGTGTTTGACAAATTGATTGCTACCATAGATTTTCCTTGTGACATGGACTGGATTATCCTTCAAAATGACTATCTTGCACCAGCAACGTATGTCGATGCCATTGCCAAGTGTCTAATCAGTGGTTCTATTGATCGCATATACGAGGTGACAGAACCGCGAGGAGATGTTCTTGTCTGGGAACCAAACAAGTGGAGTGAGTCTTGTTATTTAAAAGTAAAATTTATAAATTACTTACAACTGAATTGTTCATGATACTTTTGCTAACTGAAATGCACACATAGGTATACTTGCAGGCCCGCGTGTCATACAGGCTCCAGTAATTGAAGAGCCTGCAAACGTCCAAGCCGGTGACGATGCTGAGGATGAAGATATTGCATTATGCAGCTGGTACTTTGTAGAGCTTGGCTGGAATATACAGTGGATTCACACCAGGGGTGCACGAACCAGTAGCCATGGTAATCCTGTATGATACATGTGTAGAGAACTGCTCACTTATCCCTTGCTCCGCTGCCATGTTTTCCAGAGGGCCCTTAATTTGGATGACCCTGTAGCACCTGACTGGATCAGAAGGGGTAATCTTGAAGGGAGGTCAGTGTTTGTGGGAATCAACCATCCATTCATCCTAGATCCCCCTACATACTCCGAACCTGGTGCTGCCGATGTTGACGAAGCTCTGCTAGTGTTCAGAGGAGACTATGTGTTTGCTACACACGTGCGCTGCCAACATCACCCATAGCCAGTTCCAGATTGGAGCCGCATGCACGTCAATGGGGGAGTTGCCATAGGTTCATCACTTAACTACACTGGAGCAGAACATAGAGAGCAAATGTTTGAGGCGCCAATGTGGTTCGTGCCAATCCTGCCTCGTTAGAACTATGTCAAGTTTGACCAAAATACCGAAAAGCTGATTATGAGCACTCGCAACATCATTTCTGTAGCTAGTACTTGTCACCATGTAATGTACAGTACTATGTACATAGTACTTTCATACTGTATTATAGTATCAGTAATTGCAACATCATTTCCACTATTGCTTGTACTAGGCACCATGTACGTAATAATATACTTTCATAGTACGTGTTTGATGTTTCCCTATTCAAGCACTCAAGCTGCCGTGCCCAATTTCCAGGCAATTAATTTTTGCATGACAATTAGTAGTACTGTATTGGTGGTAAGGTTTGCTTTGTCCACAACATTCATGTAACATCGCCGCATTTATTCCCTCACCAGCACCCGCCCCATCCCCAGCCTTCTCTCACATAGCACTCCTTAATCGCCATTGCGCTTCCCTCCATTGACGACCACCACCGCCGCAACTTACTCGTCTTAGGTGGGTCGGCTGCAGGTGGCGGGCCCTGCAACCTCATCTGTCGAGCCGTCGCATCCCTCAGACATCGCGGTGGTAGTGCGGTATGTACATAATCCCTGGAACCCTTGATCTTGATGATGAGATGCGGTCAAGCTTTTATTAGCGCTTGGTTAACATTGGGTTGGTGTTGAGTATAGTTCTCATCTAGTGCATTTAACCCGTCTGTATACTACAGTTCAGTTTTATGCATGCAAACTAGTTCCGGGGCTAGATCTACGGTGAACTGTAATAATAAGTTCAAATTTTGTATTGATTGGTCCACGGCTGATGATGATTTGGGAGGCCACTAAGTATGTGTTGCTTTAGATTTGTCTCAGGGGCGGAGGTCCCTTTAATTTGGGCAAGTTAGGGCGGCTGCTGCCCTACCCTAATTTTCGCCAAAATTCGAGTATATGTATGCATCTCTAGCATCGGCAGTAGATAGAGTTCGTCCATTCGTCTATTCCTGGGTGTTCGGTATTTGTACTGCTCGATAAAGAACTACACTAATGTGATACCTAGACCTTGGAAGTAGTACTAATATAATCGGCGTTCATGCTAGCTAGAGTTAAGACTTTGATTTGTGTACTTCGATAAGAAAATTGCTCCACTTTACTTTCTTAGCTGATCTTGTATTGTACTCTATCAGCTAATACTGTACTATTTCACAATTATTGATAGCTGGTAGAGACATTACCTATCCATGGGAATTTTTTTTGCAGTGTTCGGGCAAGAAGAGCTTGGATAGACTCATCATCAAAGAAGACAAGAGAGTCATGTGCAGTCTGGATGGAGGGGCTAGCCAGGAACGCCCACGTGGAGAACACATGTGACGAGTTCTACAAGATGTTGTTAACACCGGGAGGGTTAGACGTGCGGAGCATACCCATCTCCTTTTTGCTAATGTTTGGCGGTGAGTATCCAGATGCCATCAAGTTGAAGATATGCAAAGCCTGCATTTGGGACGTTGAGATGAAGAAGCAAGATGGCAAGGTAATCCTTGACGAAGGATGGCTAGATTTTGTCAAAGCACATGACTTGAAGGTAGGATACTTTCTGGTCTTCAAGAAGCTTGCCACCAGTTCCTTTAAGGTGATAGTATTTGATCATGATAACTGTGAGAAGGTGATCAGATGTGCAGGTTTTCACCCATCATTTGATGGACAATTTACTATATCGTAGGTGTATTAATGTAGTGACTGTTCGCTTCTAATTATAACTATGTTGTAAAGAGGTGCTTGAACACCTTCAGTTATCATGCATCCTATTGGAACACCGTGTTACTTAATCGCGCTAGGCTCTAATGTGGAGGTATTAATTGTACTATGTTTGCAGCAAAACTGCAAGACAAACATCTAGTATACTACTGCTAGTATTGTACTACCTCCTGTTCCAAAGTATTAGGGCTGGACATAAAACTCGAAACTTGATGAGTTTAATGAGCACTCGTTTGCTCGGCTCGTTCAAAATCGACTCATTCCTTAACAATCTTGGTTGAGCTGTAGTTTTTGCTCGGTATCCTTAACGAGCTAAACGATCGAGTTAACGATGTTCGTGAGCTACTCGTTAAGCTCGGTAACAACCAAGGTAAGTCCCACTTATGTTGCTACATGTCTAATCTAGCAGCCCATCTAAGGGAAACATCTAGCCCATTGAGTAAGACTCCCTCGATCGATTCATAATATTTCTCATGTGTCTCGTCAACTTGTCATCTCCCACTGCATACCCCATCTCCATCTTCTCGATCTGGATCTGCTGACCACGGCACTTACTGAACCCTGCCGACTGTCGTTTTTAATTATCGGTATGCCTCTATCTGAGGATGATACATTTTCATAACGAGCAGCTCGTGAGCGCTCGTTAACGTCTAATGAACCGAGTTGAGCTTTACATTTTGCTCATTATCCTTAACGAGTTTAATGATCTGAGCCTTAATGAGCCAAGCCTTAATGGTTTGAGCTGCTTAATAGTCCAGCCCTATAGTATAATCCCTTTTAATAAACTAAAAAAACATCATCTGGTCAAACATGACAGCGAGTAGTAACTCTAGTCGGTGTACACGGCAGTGCGTCGACCTAGCTATAATGGCCTAGGTTGTGACATGGTTAATTTAGGGCACAACAGCATGTCGGCCTAGCTATAAAATGCAACAGGATTTCAGATGGTTAATCTAGTGCACTGCAGCGTGCAAGCCAAGCTAATCGGCATCCTGGATGCAGCTGTAGAGGCCTTGCAAAAAAACTCATTCAAAGAGCCATCCCATCTTCCCCATATCGGTTGTTTTTATCCCCACTCGGCAATGTCGCCTGGCCCCGCATTTGGGATCGTCTCTAGTGCACGCTTTGCACATTTTCCTCACCATGTCACTCACTACATCGGATCTTGCAGGCCACGCGCCACCCCTCTCCAAAAGTCCCCCAATAGTCATACATCTGATCTTGCCCGGCTGGCCGCATGCTCCAAGGAGCTGTACCACCAAGTCGCGGGCGGAAAAGGTAGAAGATGGCCCAACGACCACGGCGGGACATTCGTCCCCTACAACAATGTCTACGACCACATAATCTGATGCTTTCATGGACAACAAGTTTGCATGGAGCCTGGATGCGAGTTCATCACCTCGTCGGTAGAGCTAACACCTATGGTAGAGCTCGTCCACCACCTTAGAGTTTCCCACTCGAGGACTGCGCCCATAATTCCCTATAGCCACAAACACTGGGAGCCGTCTAAGATGGTGCCCACAGGGGGCTCGCAGAGAGCGGATATCATCGGCATCGGGAAAGAGGGCACCGTGTTCGTCGCCCAAATTGATGGCCACACAACGAACATCGTCATATCCCCCAGGTTCTTTAGTTCAGGGGCGTGCGAATCACCGTGGTACAAGGTGAACCTTTGGTCGTTGTCTCTGTGGCATGAGCTCCATGCGGTCGAAATGGTGGCAACATCTAAGCTGACGAGCAGGCCATCATCGGCCGAAGTCGCTCTGGAAGGGCTCAGGTCATACATGTCGCAGCCATGGTGTTACCTAGAAGCTTCTGAACCGTTCGTCGGAATTCCCTGTGGATTAGGAGTATTGCATCAACAAGTTTCAAAAGTGAGATAAAACATCTAAATATTATTTGTGATAATCCCAATGTTAAGATATGTAATGCCGTACTAATTAATTACTACTTTATGTTGGTGACAGATTCAATTTGTATGGGGAGAGGTGGAACAAGTTTGCAGCAATGTATACCTATTTCCAATGTATGCTGCTGACATAGTGGGCCCACATGCGATGATGTGACAAGGAAAGGGTAACAGGCAGGAAAGAAAGTGCTACTCGGCCAGCACTTGACACGCTATTGCATTATGACGAGTATTTTGTATGGAGGTCTTAAATTGGTACTGCTAATCTATTTTGTAGTATACATATGTAGTGGTACTTGTTCAGATCAACCGATCGAGTGCTGAATATGGACTCTCTTTCCTTATGAGTCATTGCCTTGCTACAACTATTGAATTTCAATGTCTTCATTGTTGAATCTGTCATTTCTTTTGGCCATTGTCTGTACTGCTGAATCGGTCACTTTGAAATGCTACTGAATCTGTCAAGTGGTGTTGAATATGAACTGGGAATTTGTAGATATTTTTTCTGTCTTATTCTATACTTCTCAAGCTTCAAATGCTACTCAATCTGTCAAGTGTTATGTCATTACTATTACTAAGGTATTTTCTAGAACTAATATTGATGTACTGGTACTTGTTTAGATCAAGTGTAGTAGATGGTCTTGCATTCCTTTTAAAACTTGGCTTTGTCACAATCTAGATGAGGCTTGGGCATTTTGGGATGCATATATATGGGGGTCACACTGGTATTAATGTGAAGAGGAGGTATGCACACAAAAGCATACTTGATCGTCAGTTATGCTTGCTCCAATGATCGAGTGTGTATGGAGAAAAGGGCAAAAACTGATCGTGCAACAAGGTTTTTAGAGCTGAAACATGAACGGGTTCTCTATGTACTGCTATTGAGTTTCAGTGTCTGTATAGCTGAAACAGTCACTTTGGAATTCTGCAGAATCGGTCAAGTGCTGTTGAATATGAACTAGGAATCTGTCGATATTTTTTTCTGTCTTATTCTGTACTATTGGATCTTTCAAATACTATTGAATTTGTAAAAAAAAAGTTATGTCACTACTGCTGGGCTACTTGCACTAGAGCTTTGGCCTGTGTGTCATTGGAACCATTGGATGTGTTTTGGACATAAATGAGAGGGTACCAAGTGATGTCATTGGATACATGTCTAGTTTTGGCGCACGCGGTCTGTGTCCCTTGTTCTTTAGATATTTTTAAACGAACATATGTCAAAAGAATTGTCGTTTCTTTCTCCCTCCGATAGTGAGGTATGTGTTCCGAATTCGGCCGAGCCATGCAAATTTTACTAAAGAGGAGGTAAAATCTAGCCCATTCGACCCCTCTTTAGCCCAGAACAATTTAATTTGGTCTTGTAGGGTTCAGGGGACTTGCTGACGACAGCCCATTTAAATATTTATCAAGGAGCCCATGGAGAATAGGGCATGGAGTATAGCCCATTGAGTATAGTAGATGAAGAATAGCCCAAAATGTTTAATTTGGCCTTATTGGAATTGCCCTTTAAAACAAAAACAAAAAACCCACCTACCCATGTTTTTAAGAAACTACTCCATTATCTGGCATTTAATAAATTGAGATGCCCAAGATTCTTCTAATGTGAGGCTGACATAAAGGACCCACCAGCCTGAATAAACGGCTGATGCAAAGAGCAAAGCTATCAAGTTCGGAACACGAAGGCGTGACAGAGGGTAAAAAATCCATCATACACACTTTTCTTCTAATGAGAGGATGGCATGTGGGGCCCAACAGCGTGATTAAATGGTAGATGCATTGAACAGTGCTATCAGGTTCAGAACAGTGTAGCGCGAGCGAAGGAAAAAATCCATCATGCACACATTTCTTCTAATGAGACGATGACATGTGGGCCTCAAGAGGTTGGTTAAACGGTAGATGCATCGAGCAGCACAATCAACTTGGAACGGTGTAGCACCAGCGAAGAAAAAAATCCATCATACGTACACACGTTTCTTCTAATGAGAGGATGACATGTGGGGCCCAGCAGCGTGATTAAACGGTAGATGCATCGAACATCACTATCAAGTTCGGAACAGGGTAGCGCAAGCGAAGGAAAAAAATCAATCATACGCACGTTTCTTGTAATGAGAGGATGATATGTGGGGCTCAGGAGGTTGGTTAAATGGTAGATGCATCAAGCAGCGCTATCAACTCGGAACGCGGTAGCACCAGTGATGGAAAAAAATCCATCATACACACATTTCTTCTAATGAGAGGATGACATGTGGGGCCCATCATCATGAATAAACGGTAGATGCATCGAACAACGTTATCAAGTTCGGAACAGGGTAGCTCGAGCTAAGGAAAAAAATCCATCATACACACGTTTCTTCTAATAAGAGGATGGCATGTGGGGCTCAGGAGGTTGGTTCAACGGTAGATGCGTCAAGCAGCGCTATCAACTCGGAACGGGGTAGCGCCAGCGAAGGAAAAAATTCCATCATACACACGTTTCTTCTAATGAGAGGATGACATGTGGGTCCCAAGAGGTTGATTAGACGGTAGATGCATCAAGTAGCGCTATCAACTTCAGAACAGGGTAGCGCGAGTGAAGGAAAAAAATTCTATCATACACACGATCCTTCTAATGAGAGACTGGCATGTGGGACCTAGCAGCCTGACTAAACGGCAGACGCCTCGAGCTACGTTATCAAGTTCAAATTAGGGAGGCATGACCGAAAAGTATGGTCCGCTAGAGACACTGACGGCTGGGACCCACACGCCTCAAAAGACTTCGGCGAGTCAACATCACGCGAGGAAACGAAAATCTTGCTTCTGCCACGCGCTGGCCGAGCTTCCTCCATGTTTTTAGCAGATCCGTCGTACTAGAGGGCCGCGAAACCGGAAAAAAAGTTTTCCATTGGCCACGGCCGAGCCAAGAATTTTGTCGCGGAAGACGCGCCTTCTACGATGACCGTCGGGCCAATTCGTTGCGGAAGGGAACATTTCTTGTAGTGTATTATACTAAACCTCATGGATCCACCAGTGTCAATGCATGTGTGTCCTTTTTATAAACCACCACTAGAGTCATTGCATGTTTGTTCTTTTCCTAAACCACAACTAGAGATATTGCATGTGTGTCTGTTTCCTAAACCACCACTAGTGTCATTGCATGTGTGTTATTTTACTAAACCACATGGATCCACCAGCGTCATTGCATGTGTGTTCTTTTCCTAAACCGCCACTAGAGTCATTGCATGTGTGTAATTTTCATAAACCTCAACTAGAGTCATTGCATGTTTGTTCTTTTTTCATAAACCACATGGATACACCAGAGTCATTTGCATGTGTGTTCTTTTCATTAACCACCACAAGTGTCATTACATGTGTGTTCCTCTCCTAAACCACATGGATCCATCAGTGTCATTGCATATCTTTGCATGTGTGTTCTTTTCCTAAACCACCACTAGAGTCATTGCATGTGTGTACTTTCCGTAAAACACAACTAGAGTCATTGCATGTTTGTTCTTTTCATAAACCACATGGTTCCACTAGTGTCATTCCATGTGTGTTCTTTTCGTAAACCACCACTATATTCATTGCATGTGTGTTCTTTCCATAAACCACATGGATCCACCAGATTCATTTGCATGTGTGTTCTTTTCATTAACCAACACCAGTGTCATTGCATGTGAGTTCCTTTTCACAACCATATGGATCGACTAGTGTCATTGCATGTGAGTTCCTTTCCTGAACCATAATGGCAACTAAGGTATGACATGTATTCGTTATATATTGGATGTTTACTTTGATACTTGTATGTTATGTGCCGCGACTAACTGATCATGGAATCGTGGTTGTATGCATAAAAGGTATTCTCGGAGGATTAATCCGGGGGCCCCACATCATGTGTGTCCTTTTTATAAACCACGATTAGTGTCATTGCATGTGTGTTCTTTTACTAGACCACCACTAGATTCACTACATGTGTGTTATTTCCATAAACCACATGGTCCCCTAGTGTCATTGCATGTCTTTGCATGTGCGTTATTTTCCTAAACCACCACTAGTGTCATTGCATGTGTGTTCCTTTCCTAAACCACCACTAGTGTCATTACATGTGTGTTCTTTTCATAAACCACAACTATAGTCATTGCATGTTTGTTCTTTTCATAAACCACAAGGAACCACAACTAGAGTCATTGCATGTGTTCTTTCCATAAGCCACTACTAGATTCATTGCATGTGTGTTCTTTCCATAACCACATGGATCCACCAGAGTCATTTGCATGTGTGTTCTTTTCAATGAACACCAACAGTGTCATTTCATGTGTGTTATTTTACTAAACCACATGGATCCACCGGTGTCAATGCATGTGTGTCCTTTTCATAAACCACCACAAAAGTCATTGCATGTTTGTTGTTTTCCTAAACCACAACTAGATACATTGCATGTGTGTTCTTTCCCTAAACCACCACTAGTGTCATTGCATGTGTTTTATTTTACTAAACCACATGAATCCACCAGTGTCATTTGCATGTGTGTTCTTTTCATGAACCACGACCAGTGTCATTGCCTGTTTGTTATTTTCATAAACCACATGGATCCACCAGTGTCATTGCATATCATTGCATGTGTGTTCTTTTCTTAAACCACCAATAGAGTCATTACATGCATGTTCTTTTCATAAACCACAACTATAGTCATTGCATGTTTCTTATTCTCATAAACTACATGGAAACACAACTAGAGTCATTGCATGTGTGTTCGTTTCATCAACCACCACCAGTGTCATTGCATTGTGTTCTTTCCATAAAGCACATGGATCCACCAGAGTCATTTGCATGTGTGTTCTTTTCAATGACCACCACCAGTGTCATTGCATGCGTGTTCCTTTTCTAAACCACATGGATCCACAAGTGTCATTGCATGTCTTTGCATGTGTTCTTTTCCTAAACCACCACTTGTGTCATTGCATGTGTGTTATTTTACTAAACCACATGTATCCACCAGTGTCAATGCATGTGTGTCCTTTTCATAAACTACCACAAGAGTCATTGCATGTTTGTCCTTTTCCTAAACCATAACTAGAGACATTGCATGTGTGTTCTTTCCCTAAAACATCAGTAGTGTCATTGCATGTGTTTTATTTTACTAAACTACATGGATCCACCAGTGTCAATGCATGTGTATCCTTTTCATAAACCACCACTAGAGTCATTGCATGTTTGTTCTTTTCCTACACCGCGACTAGAGACATTGCATGTGTGTTCTTTCCCTAAAACACCACTAGTGTCATTGCATGTGTTTTATTTTACTAAACCACATGGATCCACTAGTTTCATTTGCATGTGTGTTATTTTCATAAACCACCACCAGTGTCATTGCATGTGTGTTATTTTCCTAAACCACATGGATCCACCAGTGTCATTGCATGTCACTACATGTGTGTTCTTTTCCTAAACCACCACTAGAGTCATTGCATGCGTGTTCTTTTCATAAACCACAACTATAGTCATTGCATGTTTGTTCTTTTCATAAACCACATGGAACCACAACTAGAGTCATTGCATGTGTGTTATTTTCATAAACCACCGCCAGTGTCATTGCATGTGTGTTCTTTCCATAAACCACATTGATCCACCAGAGTCATGTGCATGTGTTTTTTTTTCAATGACCACCACCAGTGTCATTGCATGTGTGTTCCTTTCCTAAACCACATGGATCCACCAGTGTCATTGCATGTCTTTGCATGTGTGTTCTTTTCCTAAACCACCACTAGTGTCATTGCATGTGTGTTATTTTACTAAACCTCATGGATCCACTAGTATCGATGCATGTGTGTCCTTTTCATAAACCACCACTAGAGTCATTGCATGTTTGTTCTTTTCCTAAACCACAACTTGAGACATTGCATGTTTGTTCTTTTCCTAAACCACCACTACTGTCATTGCATCTGTGTTATTTTACTAAACCAAATGGATCCACAAGTGTCATTGCATGTGTGTTCTTTTCCTAAAGCACCACTAGAGTCATTGCATGTGTGTACTTTTCATAAACCACAACTAGAGTCATTGCATGTTTGTTCTTTTCATAAACCACATTGATCCACCAGAGTCATTTGCACGTGTGTTCTTTTCATTAACTAGCACCAGTGTCATTACATGTTTGTTCCTCTCCTAAACCACATGGATCCACTAGTATCATTGCATATCTTTGCATGTGAGTTCTTTTCCTAAATGTTGGGGGATACCCCCGGGTAGGGTCACGCCAGGGTATAATGGCCGAGTTAGCCGAGGTACGACAAGGTCAAAGCGAATGCTAGCCGAGTCACCTCAAGGCAGGCCGAATCACGGAGTAACCCGGACCGGAGGATGATCACCTAACTGGGTCCCGGCCGACTTATGTCATATGTCGGCAGGATTTATGTATGTTGTATGCAGGTACAAGTGTGGCCGGATTAACCAGGCACGATCCGGGTTATATCAGGCTTGCATGAGAAAGAAGGTATCTCGCTGGTCAAAAGGAGGTCACTGTACGCTGGAGCGTGAGCGAAGCGGATAGAGGCTAGGATCACCAGGCGTGGCCAACAAGGGTGACGCTGCCTGTGTCGGATGACGCTGGCACCGTAGAGGCTAACGTAGCCTCTGCATGGCTTACGATGGGGGAAAGTGACCTGGTCAGTTTACTATTTTGGGAAGAGGCATATTCCCTGGAATATTCCTCCATGTATGCCCTAATTGGAGACCTAGCCACCCCTATATAAGGAGGGCTAGGGCATCTGTAGAAGAGGGGGGTTGGATTTTACTTGGTTGATTTGTAGAAGAGGGGGGCTAGTGGAGAGAGTAAGAGAGTTCCTTCTTCCTCCTCTCCCCAACACAGCTCAAGGAGCACTTGTAAACCTTGGATACCTACTGAATACAAAACTTCTGTGTGTGGAATCACCACACTATCCCTCCCAGGGTTCCTCTAGTGCATATTGTCCCCACCTCTATCCTATCCATGGCACCTGCCGTGACACCACCACGATAGTTGGCGCCCACCGTGGGGCTAGCGGCGCTAGCAAGATTGAAGATCCGGACGGGAAACCTCATCGGCACCGGCGAGCGCATCGTCTCCGGGCTTGTTCAGCGCTTTGGAGCACTGGACTTTGTCAGCGACAATGCTGGCTGCTTCGGCAAACGCCCCCTCCGCGCAACAGCCTCTTCGTCAAGCTTGGCGCACACAAGATCTACGTAGATGTTGATGTGTCGTGTGTTCACCTGCGGCACGTCGTCGAGGGAAGCGAACCACCCCTTAGCACGGTTCACGGGGCGCATATCACTCACTCCCCTAACCGCGCCGAAGTGATGATGACAGCGCCTGGCGCTGGCGCGAGCAAGGATCCGGCACCAGATCCGGAGGTAACACCCAAGGCACCGAGGAAAAGTAGAGGTCCTCCACTAGAGAGGCCAGAGAACGTGCTGCAGCAGGCGATAGATAGCTTAGAGAGCCCCATAGCACCTGCAGTAGATCTGGCTCAGGCACAGGCCGAGTTAGAGGAAACTAGGCAGAAAATACTAGAGGGTGTAAAAAAGATAGCCGCGGCTCAGCAGCTGTTAAACATGACACTGCGTGAGTACGCAAGAGTGAATAAGGTAGATGCTATAAAAGTTAAAGGGAAAAACCTCATCAGTGAAATGAACAAAGAGGGTGATACTAGAGTTGAGGAGTCAGAGAACTTTCTGTCCGCGGGGCTGCTGAAGTACAGTACGCCGGCAAAGAACCTCAGAGCAGCAGATGCAACTGCATCCGAGTTAGAGGGTTTGACGGGTGAGGCCCGACAAAGACAGCAGGAAAGAGTTAATGAGTTAGTTCGGATCGCTAACAGACAAAATGAAGAGTTGCTCAGGGCTAACCCGGCAAGGGCTGGGGCATGCAAAGTTGTTCATTCAGCTATAGGTAACCCGGAGAAATCAGCTGGAGCTGCATCATCCCCTCATGGAGACCCAAGAAGAGAGGAAGTGGTAACCTCAGCGAGGAGAAACAAACAAATAGTCCCCTATGACCCGGCAAGGACAGGGAAAGGAAAAGCAATGCAGGCAAATGATGATCGATGAAGTGTTAGCCGAGGCGAGGCTGGCCGAGGTAACTGCGACCAAGGCAATGCCGGTAAAGGAAATGCTATAAACGGCAATGCCGGACAACGCAACTCGGCGGGAGCAGGGCAACCGCAGCAGCGGAATATACCACGGCAAGAGCAAAGTACCGGCCGAGGTATGCAACAGAGAGGCGCTCCATGAGAGCAAGACAGATACAATGATGGTGATTCAGAAATGGTGAACGCAGGATACCCAAGGCCGTACTATCACGTGAGAGGGTCAAGATTGGGAAGCAGGGACTTGATGCCTGACGATGCTAGGTTAAAACTGGATCGGCTTTATAGGTCAGAGCAAATTGAGTGTCAAGGTCCTCCGGGTCCGGCGTGTTTTGGGCCCCGGATCCTGAAGGAACCTCCGGTACCGAACTTCCAATTACCCAGAGGCACGAAAACATATGAAGGAAGCACCAAGCCAGAGGATTGGTTGATCAACTATGCTACAACAGTGAAAATTGCTACAGGCAACTTGAGATGGGCTGTGAGATATGTACCTCAGATGCTGGAGGGGCCAGCAAGGGTATGGCTAAACAATTTGCCACCCGGAAGTATCAACTGTTGGATCGATTTTGAGGAAATGTTTGTCAGTAACTTCTCGAGCACGTATCAGAGGCCTAAGAGACCAAATGAAATAGACAGGGAGTTCTTGACCCACTGGTGCACCGTGAGAAACTCATGTGAGGGCGTGATCGAGTCCCAGGCAATAGCTTGGTTTGCACAAGGGTGTAGATATGCAAGCATGCTGTGGTAGAGGCTACAAAGGGATATGCCAGCTACACTGGTAGAGACGATCCAGATTGCTAATTCATATGCCTTGGGTGATCCGACTCAACCTAGGCTTGTGTCAAACGAGTCAAATGAGGAGTACTACCAGCGAGATGGAGCTGGATCATCCCGGTGGAATGATTACTAGGGTAAGAGAAGAGATGATAGACCGGATTACTGGTACAGTTCGCAACAAGTTGCTGCTGTAAATCAAGATCAACCCGGAGCAGGGAGTAATCAACGTCAGAAAGCTGGAGGGAAACAATGGACTCTGAGAAATGATGGCAAGAAAACTTGGACGCCAGAGCAGAAGAAACAGTGGCAAGAAAAGAAGGACCGGCCGAGGTATACCTATGAGGTAATGCTGGATCAACCGAGTAAATTTCACACGCTAAATCCCCGGTGGGTCACACGACTCGTCAATGTGAGTGGATGAGGAAGATAGAACAAAGTGGTTCGGGGAATGCTCAGGCACCTCAGAATGATCAACCTCGGCAGGAGTTACCCCGGCAACAATTGCTCTCTAGAGCAAACACGCAATAGTTAATGTTGTCACCCCCTCCGCCGAGGTATGAAAATCATGAGAGAAGGGATGCAGTGCATCAGGTGGAAAATCAGCATCAGCCAGATCAAATGTATCCCGGAAATGAAGGGAGAAATGAATACAGAGAGCATCACTAGAGTTACTGTGTGTTTACCACAGAGGAAACAGATAGAACGAGTTTGCAGCGCCGACATATGGAGGTGAATGCGGTAATGCCGGCAGTGACAAGGTTTATGCCTTGGTCGGATCAGGAAATTACTTGGAATATGAAGGATCATCCCAAGCTTATGCCAAGCCCTGGTTCGTACGCGTTGGTGCTGGACCCAACGTTCATCGGGCCAAATATAAATGTGAGATTCTCCAAGGTGCTGATTGACAATGGTAGCAGCATCAATATCATGTATGTGGATACGATGCGCAAGTTGGGCATCTCGGAGAACATGCTCGAGGCCACAAGAACGACTTTCCATGGTATTGTGCCGGGCATTTCCTGTGAACCCATTGGCAAAGTCCGGGTTGACGTATTGTTCGGCACACGAGATAACTGCCGAACTGAGAATTTGGAGTCTGAGGTTGTGAACTTGGAAAGTGCGTATCACGCATTACTCGACAGACCAGCACTGAAAAAGTTCATGGCAAGTGGTCACATCCGTTACTTGAAGATGAAGTTTCCCGACCCAGATGGAGTAATTACCATAGCTGGAGATTTCCCACGTTCCATTGAGTGTGCGTCAGCCGGTTCTAACCTGGCCGAGTCACTCGTGATTGCGCAAGAGAAAAGAAAGATACAGGAAGTGGCGGCATTGGCTCAGTACGCGCAGCAGTATATGCCGGCGTTGAGTAACCCGCATGGAAGTGTCTCATTTCAAGCAACAAAGAACAAAGAAAGTGCCTGTTGATGATCTGTTCCGAGAGCGCACCATAACAATTGGTGCCGGGTTAAATGAAAAATAGGAAAGCGAGCTCTTCAACTTCCTCTGTGAGAATCGGGATATCTTTGCTTGGTCCAGACAGGACTTGCAAGGTGTTCCGAGGGAGTTGGCCGAGCACTCTTTGAATGTGAGACTCGGAGCAAAGCCGGTGAAGCAACCTCTCCGCCGCTTCGCCGAAGATAGGAGAAAAGTCATTGGAGATGAGATAACTCGGCTCCTAGCAGCTGGGTTTATCATGGAAGTACTTTACCCGGATTGGCTATCTAATCCGGTGCTTGTGGAAAAGAAAAAAGATGATCCGAATGTGGCAGTGGTTTGGCGTTTGTGTATCGATTACACGAACCTGAATAAGGCATGTCCAAAAGATCCGTTTCCACTGCCAAGGATAGATCAGGTCATAGATTCTACTGCTAGGTGTGAACTGTTATCATTCATAGATGCATATTCTGGTTTCCACCAAATACCTCTGAATCCTAGCGATAAAATAAAGACTTCCTTCATCACCCCGTATGGGCTTATTGCTATCGCACCATGCCTTTTGGTTTACGTAATGCAGGGGCAACGTACCAAAGATGTATGCAAAAATGTTTGCATGATCAAATTGGTGGAAATGTGCAAGTATATGTGGATGATGTGGTTATAAAAACCAAGGAAAGCAAAACGCTCCTTGAAGATATTAGGCAAACATTTGTGAACCTAAGGAGATTCCAGATGAAGCTTAACCCGGAGAAATGTACCTTCGGTGTCCCGGCTGGAAAATTACTCGGATTTCTTGTCTCCAGCCAAGGTATCAAAGTTAACCCGACGAAAATCCGACCCATAGAGAGAATGGAATTGCCGAAGTGTCTTAATGACACCCAGAAATTCACTAGTTTCCTGGCATCTTTAAGTCAGTTTATATGTCATATGGGAGAAAAGGCATTGCCTCTCTATCAACTAATGAAAAAAGCGGACAAGTTCGTATGGACGCCGCAGGCCAATGAAGCCTTCATCCAATTAAAGAAAATGTTAGCCACTGCACCAGCGTTAGCCTCTCCACTATCAAAAGAGGCAATGTTGCTCTATATAGCCGCAACCAACCGAGCTGTAAGTGCAGTGGCGGTGGTAGAGCGCGATGAAGAGGGTAAGTCAGTGCAAAGGCCAGTATATTACCTAAGGGAGGTATTATCCGCATCAAAGCAAAACTATCCTCACTATCAGAAAATGGAATATGGTGTGTACATGTCGGCAAAGAAGCTAAAGCACTACTTTTAAGAACACCCCATCAAAGTGATATGTGAAGCCCCCATATCTGAGATAATGAGTAACAAGGATGCAAGTGGCCAAATTGCAAAATGGGCAATTGAGCTAGCCCCTTATGCTCTGCAATACGATTGGAGAGATGCGATCAAGTCTCAGGCTGTGGCCGACTTTTTCATGGATTGGGCCGAGATGCAGTATGAACCACCATTGCCAGATCCGAACTACTGGAGAATGCATTTTGACGGATCAAAGACAAAAACCGGGTTAGGCGCCGAAGTTGTACTTACCTCACCAAAGAATGACCAGCTGAAGTATGTGCTGCAAATCCATTTCGCAGCGTCAAACAATGTCGCTGAATATGAAGCACTTGTGCATGGGCTCAAAGTGGCAAAAGAAATTGGGATACGTCGGATACAATGCTTTGGCAACTCGGATTTGGTAGTTCAGCAAGTCTCGGGGCAATGGGACGCTCTTGATCCGAACATGGCATTGTACAGATTCCGTGTGCAAAAGATATCTGGGTACATTGAGGGATGCGAGTTGTGGATCTAGGTCAGCTCCTTGGTGCAGTTGTCACGCCTCTTCCGGAGTTGCACAAGTTTTGTATTTGCCGACTCAAGCTTAGTGTCGGCCTCCTTCAGCAGTTCTTGATCTTTGGAAATTTGAAGGTTGAGACGTTCGCGCTTCAGTAAAGTCTTGGCCAGCTTTATCTAGCTCGGTTTTGTGGAGCGCCTTGAGCTTCCTCATCTCTGCCTTGAGCTTGGCAATTTCATCATCCTTGGTCCGGAGAAGGGCGAGCTCATCATCCTTCTCCTTAAGTTCGGCTTGATGCTGCCCTGCTTGTTCGAGAAAATGCAGCATCATATCAGGCACGGGCACACTATCTTCAAGAGATGCTGAAACAGTTTGTTGACCCGGCAAAGCCGAGGTATGAATATTTGCTGAGCTCAAGAGAAGGGAAAGAGGGCACAGAAATTAAGTAACCGAAGTGACTTACCTTTTATCTGGTCCAAGTTTTTCCTCATGAGGATGTTCTCGGCCTCCACTCCAGCTGTCCAATCCGAATAACAGATTAGTTCGGCAGGAAAAGACAAAGAAAGTTGGAAAAAAGCCAAGGAAAAAACTTACCCCGTTTCTCAAAGTCAGTGAGAAGCGTAGAATGTTTCGAACGCAGTGCTTTATGTGTGTCCAAGAGGCGTTGAAACTCAGTGCTCCGGCGGTTGGTAGTCACCTAAAAAAGAGCAAGAATAGCTTAGTCATGTCCATATTCGAAGTGTACAAGATCCGGGCCAAGTGGAACTTAACCCGGCTCTAGGTGTGTGCATATTCGAAGTGTACAAGATCCGGGCCAAGTGGAACTTAACCCGGCTCTAGGTGTGTGCATATTCGAAGTGTACAAGATCCGGGACAAGTGGAACTTAACCCGACTCTAGGTGTGTGCATATTCGAAGTGTACAAGATCCGGGCCAAGTGGAACTTAACCCGGCTCTAGGTGTGTGCATATTCGAAGTTAATAAGAAGCTACGTTAATTCTCTAAGGAGCATCCGGCCGAGTAACAAGTTACTCCCCCGGAGGCTCGGTGACTAATGGTTATATGACTAAGCACTAGTACATGTTAAAGAAAAGACGAAGTAGCGTACCTCCATCATCCGGCCGGCAAGGTTGATAGCCTTGGCAGCTGTGTTCATCTGCACTGCAAACTCGGCAGGCCCGAATTTCTCCAGGAGATCGTCGTTATTGACGAACTCCGCCTTGTTCCAGTTATTAACGATCTCGATCAAGGCCGGAGGATAGCGTTGTCCGCTAAGCATGTGGGGCGTGATCAAACCCTTGGTGTGGGCCTCTTTCCTCTCAACTTGTGCAGCAGCGGGGCTGGTGTGCAGAACAAGTTGCACATCAGCTGACCCGACAGAGGTGTCTTTCTTTGGTGGTGTCTTCTTCGGAAGCATGGACGCAAGTGTACGCTGTCTAGCCTCGATAGATGCTGCCCTGGCAGCGTCAGAAGCCTTCTTGCCCTTGGGATTCTGCTGAGAGGTTGAGGTTTGTGCTGCAGATTTGCCCTTGGGCATAGCCTTGGTGCTAGCCTTGGTGTTGGTTGTGTCTTCTCGCCGAGCCTTGGTAGACTCGGACGAGGCGGAGGGAGTTGGTGTTGCTGCTGTTGGTGCTGGCGTTGGAGCTTGTGCTGGTGTTTGTCTTGGCAAGGGTGTTGTTGGTACCTCGGAGGTAGCTGGTTGCGGCTGAGCCCAGGTGGAGCTGGGAGCATCTACTGCTCCAGCAGAGCCACTTCCCCTTGCACCGAGGTTTCCCTCCTCTGGACGAGGCGGGCTAGAACCCGGAGCAGCCACTGAACCCTCCTGAATGGGGCTCAGCGGGCGAGATTCATCGCCACGAGGGGGAGAGGGGCTATGCTGGAGTGGAGAAGCAATACCGGATCCGCTCCGAGGTACCTCCACCGTAGCCCTGCCGAATAAACGATGAACAATAAGTTACAACAGAAGAAAAGCACGAAGAAGAAAATTGTATAAGGGAGAGGTGACTTACTCGTCAGAAGTCAATGGCTCCTTGGGTTTTCGAGCTCTCCGAGCTGTGGCCTTAGTCGTAGGCTTGGTGGCGGCTTTGTCTGTGGACTTCATTCGCCTCTTGGTTGGCTTAGGAGGTCCGGAGGAAGAAGCAGAAGCGGCTCCCCTTTTCTTTGACGCGGCCGGGACAGGCTCGCCCGTGGCGAGAGGAGTATCTACCCACCCGGGTTAGCTGATGCCGGAAAGGCGTAAGAAAGGGGGAAAGCATCAAATGCTTCCATCACCTCAACGTCGGAATCATCTTCATCCTCAGGCCAATCCCTTAAGGAAGTGAAGTTACCGGTGGGTCGCTTGGTAGCATCGGGGAACGGCAGGAACATCTCCTGATCCGGCTCCTCCTCATTCGGGGCATCTCGATCATTTGCCCACTTGAGAGAAGTCTCGGTGCCATCCTCGAGGGTTTGTTGAAGATACAACAAAGAGGAAAATGCAAAGGGATCAAATAAACAACAAATTCCGACATATGATATAACTCGGAAAAAGATTGGATCACGAGATTTACCACAGGAGGACGCTTATCTCAGCAGAAGTGCTCGATCCCCCACTCCCAATCAGCGGAGAAGTTTTTGTCAGTGGTGAAGAGGGCCTTGACTCGGCGGAATATCTCGGTATTGCTCAACTCGAATGAGGAGGTCCGGTTGGGGTCAAGGCGCCAGCTCATGTGGCAAAGTTTATGTGTGCCTTTCTAGAGAGGGGAGATCCGGTTGCGGACGAAAGTGATCATCGCATCCTCGTTGCGTAGCCCCACATCCTTTAGCTCCTGGAACCGTTTGTTGACTTGGTTCGCTAGGACAGTGGGTTTCTTGGAGATCTGGTCCCAGAGATCCGGATTAGGAGGACCTGGAACGTAGGGGCGTAGCCGGATCAGATCTTCAGTCGTGCCATTTCTGACATAAAAGAAGGTTTGGGCCTAGCCCTTGCAAGAATCAAGCCCCATGACTCGGGGAAAGATGGACTGTTTTCGGGGAGAAATGGAAGCTACACCGAACTGCGTAAATTGTTTGTCCTCCGGGTCAAGCTCCTTATTCGGAATCATGTTCCGGCGAAGACCGAAAAACTGGATCCAGAGCTCCTTAGTGGGCCACAATCCGACATAGCCCTCTATGGTAGAGGCAAAGGAAGAAAGAGAGGTGATGGCATTCGCTAGAAGGTGGTGCGGTTGAAGCTCATAGGTGTTGAGCCAATCGTGGAAGAAATCGCTAACGGGGAGGCCGAACCCACGCTAGAAGTGGGAGAGGAACACTACGAACTCACCTGGATTAGGTGAGGGAGCAAGTTCCTCGGCGGCGAGACGGGCAACCACGCCCTCCGGGATGCGCCGGGTGCGGTACAACCAATCTAGGTCATCCTGGCACACCTAGGTGCTTGCCCAGGCGCTACGTTTGGCCTTCTCCGCCTCCTCCTCCATCTCCGCCTCCACGATGGCGAGCTCTTCCTCTGTCATGTCTAGGTCGCTATCCTCGCCGGCCCTATCAGAGGTGGGGGGCAGTGCCTTGGACTAGCGCGGACCCATGGCGGTGGAGATGCGCGGGAGTGGCGACGATGCTGGTGCGCAAGGAACGGTGCAGCAGCGGCGCTGCTAAGCAGGTGTGGCGGCGGCGGTGCTGTCGCTAGGAAGAAGAAGAAGAAGAGGCAGAGCGGCGCGAGAGTGGGGAAAAATACCAAGTGCGCGCCCCTCCCCTTTTTAACCACGCCCAGGCTGGGGTAGTGGGATCGTGTGGTGCGGTGAGGCCACACGGTGTGGCCGTGTATTCGCCGAGTTAGCCAATCATAGACAAGCCACATGAAGGGCCATAGGGCGCAGGAGATCCCACGACGCGACGTGGTGATACAGTTAACGAGGAGACAGACACGATGTGACGTGTGCAACAGTAACACCTAACATTAACTGTAGGAGTAACACGCGCAGTCCCTTAAACTGAGGCAAAGTAATGATTACCCTCCACATGGGGAAGCGCACGAGAGAAGGAAGAATAACCCGGATAACTATGGGATGACCCGGCCAGCGAGTGAAAACTCGGAATGTGCCAAGGGAAAAGCTAGCCAATGAAATCCGGGATATGAGGTAACTCGGAAAAGGGAGCAAAAGGCTCGGTAAAGTTGAACCTGCTGTGGGCTTAGCGGCTGAGGCTGCTAAGACCGCACCAGCTTCGGGGACTAATGTTGGGGGATACCCCTGGGTAGGGTCACGCCGGGGTATAATGGCCGAGTTAGCTGAGGTACGGCAAGGTCAAAGTGAATGCTGGCCGAGTCACCTCAAGGCAGGCCGAATCACGGAGTAACCTGGACCGGAGGATGATCACCTAACTGGGTCCCGACCTACTTATGTCATATGCTGGCAGGATTTATGTATGTTGTATGCAGGTACCAGTGTGGTCGGATTAACCAGGCACGATCTGGGTTATATCAAGCTTGCAAGAGAAGGGAGGTATCTCGCTGGTCAAAAGGAGGTCACTGTACGCTGGAGCATGAGAGAAGCGGACAGACGCTAGGACCACCGAGGCGTGGCCGACAAGGGTGACGCTGCCTGTGTTGGATGACGCTGGCACCACATAGGCTCACGTAGCCTCTACATGGCTTACGATGGGGGAAAGTGACCCGGTCGGTTTACTATTTTGGGACGAGGCATATTCCCTGGAATATGCCTCCACGTATGCCCGAATTGGAGACCTAGCCACCCCTATATAAGGAGGGCTAGGGCATCTTTAGAAGAGGTGGGTTGGATTTTACTTGGTTGATCTTTAGTTGGTCCATGAGAGCTAGCTAGTGGAGAGAGTAAGAGAGTTCCTTCTTCCTACTCTCCCCAACACAGCTCAAGGAGCACATGTAAACCTTGGGTACCTAATGAATACAAAACTTTTGTGTGTGCAATCACCACACTATCCCTCCCTGGATTCCTCTAGTGCATATTGTCCCCACCTCTAGCCTATCCATGGCATCTGTCGTGACACCACCACGACACTAAACCACCACTACTGTCATTGCATGTGGTTATTTTACTAAACCACGTGGATAGACCAGTGTCAACGCATGTGTGTCCTTTTTATAAACCACCACTAGAGTAATTACATGTTTGTTCTTTTCCTAAACCACAACTAGATATATTGCATGTGTGTTTGTTTCCTAAACCACCACTAGTGTCATTGCATGTGTGATATTTACTAAACCACATGGATCAACCAGCGTCATTGCATGTGTGTTCTTTTCCTAAACCGCCACTAGAGTCATTGCATGTGTGTACTTTTGCTAAACCACAACTAGAGTCATTGCATGTTTGTTTTTTCATAAACCACATGGATCCACCAGTGTCATTGAATGTGTGTTCTTTTCCTAAACCACCATTAAATTCACTACATGTGTGTTATTTCCGTAAACCACATGGTCCACTAGTGTCATTGCATGTCTTTGCATGTGTGTTATTTTCCTAAACCACCACTAGTGTCATTGCATGTGGGTTCTTTTCATAAACCACTTGGATCCACCAGAGTCATTGCATGTTTGTTCTTTTCATAAATCACAACTATAGTCATTGCATGTTTGTTCTTTTCATAAACCACAAGGAACCACAACCAGAGTCATTGCATGTGTTCTTTTCATAACCCACCACTAGATTCATTGCATGTGTGTTGTTTCCATAAACCACATGGATCCACCAAAGTCATTTCCATGTGTGTTCTATTCAATGAACACCAACAGTGTCATTGCATGTGGGTTATTTTACTAAACCACATCGATCCACCAGTGTCAATGCATGTGTGTCATTTTCATAAACCACCACTAGAGTCATTGCATGTTTGCTGTTTTCCTAAACCACAACTAGAGACATTGCATGTGTGTTCTTTCCCTAAACCACCACTAGTGTCATTGCATGTGTTTTATTTTACTAAACAAAATGAATCCACCAGTGTCATTTGCATGTGTGTTCTTTTCATGAACCACTACCAGTGTCATTGCATGTTTGTTATTTTCGTAAACCACATGGATCCATCAGTGTCATTGCATATCATTGCATGTGTGTTCTTTTTATAAACCACCACTAGATTCGTTGCATGTGTGTTCTTTTCATAAACCACAACTATAGTCATTGCATGTTTGTTCTTCTCATAAACTACATGGAACCACAACTAGAGTCATTGCATCTGTGTTATTTTTATAAAACACGACCAGTGTCATTGCATGTGTGTTCTTTTCATAAACCACATGGATCCACTAGAGTCATTTGCATGTGTGTTCTTTTCAATGAACACCACTAGTGTCATTGGATGTGTTATTTTACTAAACCACAGGGATCCACCAGTGTCAACGCATGTGTGTCCTTTTCATAAACCACAACTAGAGTCATTGCATGTTTGTTCTTTTCCTAAACCACAACTCGAGACATTGCATGTGTGTTCTTTCCCTAAAACACCACTAGTATCATTGCATGTGTTTTATTTTACGAAACCACATGGATCCACCAGTGTTAATGCATGTGTGTCCTTTTCATAAACCACCACTAGAGTCATTGTATGTTTATTATTTTCCTAAAGCACAACTGGAGACATTGCATGTGTATTATTTCCCTAAACCAGCACTACTGTCATTGCATGTGTGTTCTTTTCCTAAACCACCACTAGTGTCATTGCATGTGTGTTATTTTACTAAACCACGTCGATACACTAGTGTCAACGCATGTGGGTCCTTTTTATAAACCACCACTAGAGTCATTGCATGTTTGTTCTTTTCCTAAACCACAACTAGAGATATTGCATTGGTGTCTATTTCCTAAACCACCACTAGTGTCATTGCATATGTGTTACTTTACTAAACCACATGGATCCACCAGTGTCACTGCATGTGTATTCTTTTCCTAAACCGCCACTAGAGTCATTGCATGTGTGTACTTTTCCTAAACCACAACTAGAGTCATTGCATGTGTGTTCTTTTCAGAAAGCATATGGATCCACCAGTGTCATTGAATGTGTGTTCTTTCCTAAAACACCACTAGATTCACTACATGTGTGTTATTTCCATAAACCACATGGTCCACTAGTGTCATTGCATTTCTTTGCATGTGTGTTCTTTTCCTAATCCACCACTAGTGTCATTGCATGTGTGTTCTTTTCCTAAAACACCACTAGTATCATTGCATATGGATTCTTTTCATAAACCACTTGGATCCACCAGAGACATTGCATGTGTGTTCTTTTCATAAACCACAACTATAGTCATTGCATGTTTGTTCTTTTCATAAACCACAAGGAACCACAACTAGAGTCATTGCATGTGTTCTTTTCATAAGCCACCACTAGATTCATTGCATGTGTGTTCTTTCCATTAACCACATGGATCCACTAGAGTCATTTGCATGTGTGTTCTTTTCAATGAACACCAATAGTGCCATTGCATGTGTTTTTTTACTAAACCACATGGATCCACTAGTGTCAATGCATGTGTGTCCTTTTCATAAACCACCACTAGAGTCATTGCATGTTTGTTATTTTACTAAACCACAACTAGAGACATTGCATGTGTGTTCTTTCCCTAAACCACCACTAGTGTCATTGCACGTTTTTTATTTTACTAAAGCACATGAATCCACCAGTGTCATTTGCATGTGTTTTCTTTCCATAAACCACGACCAGTGTCATTGCATGTTTGTTATTTTCGTAAACCACATGGATCCACCAGTGTCATTGCATATCAATGCATGCGTGTTCTTTTCGTAAACCACCACTGAAGTTATTGCATGCGTGTTCTTTTCATAAACCACAACTATAGTCATTGCATGTTTGTTATTCTCATAAACTACATGGAACCACAACTAGAGTCATTGCATGTGTGTTCTTTTCATAAACCACCACCAGTGTCATTGCATGTGTGTTCTTTCCATACACCACATGGATCCACCAGAGTCATTTGCATGTGTGTTCTTTTCAATGAACACCACCTGTGTCATTGCATGTGTTATTTTACTAAACCACATGGATCCACCAGTGTCAATGCTTGTGTGTCCTTTTCATAAACCACCACTAGAGTCATTGTATGTTTGTTCTTTTCCTAAACCACAATTCGAGACATTGCATGTGTGTTATTTCCCTAAAACACCACTAGTATCATTGCATGTGTTTTGTTTTACTAAACCACATGGATCCACCACTGTCAATGCATGTGTGTCCTTTTCATAAACCACCACTAGTGCCATTGCATGTTTGTTCTTTTGCTAAAGCACAACTAGAGACATTGCATGTGTGTTCTTTCCCTAAACCAACACTACTGTCATTGGATGTGTGTTCTTTTCCTAAACCACCACTCGTGTCATTACATGTGTGTTATTTTACTAAATCACATGGATACACCAGTGTCAACGCATGTGTGTCCTTTTTATAAACCACCACTAGAGTCATTACAAAATGACTTAAACTGTAGTGTCTTTACATTATTAAGCTTTGGATATCTTTTAGCATTCTAATCCTTTATAAATGATTAAACTATTATCATAACATAGTGATGTGAATAACTTATTTGTAATCGTAATGTGACCATAAGGTATTGTTCATAAGAATAGTACAAACTGGTTTGTAACTTGTTCATATGAATAATCGTCTCGCAAAAGCAAGACACGCAAACTAGGATTACAAATTATATTACAATCCACTAATCCAAATGATAAACTTTGAGGGAAGAGGTGATGTTGGCCATCAACTGATTTTCTTGCTGTCATCAAGTTTGCGTGCCCTTGGTTTGAGGTCAAGTCCACGACGCCTCCACCAGGTCGTCCATCGGAACGATGACTATCACTATACTACTTAGTAATAGAAAAGTAAACTACTTTACCTTCGTAACGACCATTGCCATATCATAATCACATGCCCCCCTGCAAAATAAAGTTAGACGCCTCTACTTTATCTATTGCAAGTTTTACATGGTTGTTAGGGCTTTCGCACTAGAACCGTTTCTAAACTACGAACTTTCCAACCACAACATGGATCCGACAGTTGTCTCTATTGCACCCCTTTCGGGGCCCTCCGTTGTAAATGCTATATCAACTATCGAATGAGAGACAGACACCCGCTTTCCACTTATACGGTACAAGCCGTATGTTGAGCGTGGAACCAGTCTCGCGTACGAATACGCGTAAGGTCGGTTCGGGTAGCTTCATCAAACAATACTGCGATATAAACAAGTACACGTTAGAGGGTAACAACTAAGGGATCAATGCCCGCACAATACTTGTGCGTACTAGCCATACATCACTGCTACGCATAGATCGGCTCTGATACCACTGTAGGGGATCGGCGTAGAAAACGAAAAATTTCCTATGTTGAAACCCCAGAAACTGCCTAGGATCTATCTATGTAGTAATGCGGTAACAGCCGGAGTGTAGAGAATACATACCCTTGTAGTCTGTACGCGGTTAACGTTCCGCGGGGAACGTGGTTGATGTAGTCGTACTCGAAGCCGACCTCAAGGTCGCGAAGCTCCTCGCAGGTCACCCCTTACTCCTTCTTGATCTTCATCATCATCGTGCAACAGCTCCGGCTCACGATATTTAAGCGCCCCAAGTGTTGTGCCTCGTGTCTTCGTACACATCCGGTGCACGATGAGACCTCCGGCTCCCCGATCCCGCCGGGAGTGCGGAAGTTGATATCCGGCTAGGAATCCCTGCAGCGCAACAGCGTACTACAGGTGTGCCTTGATCACATAGCCCAGACTTGGGGCCATGGTCACAAGGTATATATATAGAGAGAGAGAGAAGGAGAAAGTCAACCAAAGGACTTCTCCAAATATTGGTGTCTCTCATCCCACCTATGGGCACCCATTTATATAGGCTAAGGGGGTGTACCTTTCTCAAAGGCTAAGCCATGTGGGACTAATACTAAAGGAAAGAAGTCAGCAGAAATTCGGACTGCCAAATGGGCCAAATTAACTCAGCCCAATAGACAAAACAGAAATAAGACTAAAAAGAAAAAGAGGCAAGCAGCAGCCAGCCGGGTGGGCTGGCCTTCCCCCTATGACCCAGAAGAATCGCTGCTGCCAGCCAGTGTGGGCGCCACCATGCCCAGAGCCACCGGCCAGCCTAGGTGGGCTAGATGCCGTGGCGGGGAGGGGAGAGGCAGCCCGGGGTGGGCCGTCCGCCCGTCTCATGCCAGATGATGGCGACCCAAGGCGTGGTTATCCACGCCCGCCAGCCAAGGTCCGCCGATGCTTGTTCTTGGGCTGGCCCACAAATGTCTTTTCTTTTCCTTTGTCCTTTTTCTTTTCTGCAGTTTTATTTCTAGACTATTTCCCTCCGAGATCTAGCCTAATATAAAAATTGCTTTTATAAATCTTAATCTAAATATTATTTAGAATATATTAATTCATAACATATAATAAATATATATTTAAATTCCCATTTATCCGAAAACACTTTTCCGGTCTTTTAATTTATTCTTTCTCCGAACAACTTCGGATCTCTCTGCGGAACGATTCCGGCTTTATCTCTTTCTCTACCGTGATTCCGTCTTACGAATGATCGCTCTCATCGTACCCTTAAGTGTATCCTCTCACGACTCGGGAATGCTCTAGACATGATCTGTATCAATGATCAACAGAGGGACCAGGGATATCCATGTGACCCCTATGCATTCCTGATGACAATGTCGTTTGAACCGTCTAAATGTAGCATGCTCTTCCTTTTGTTTCTTGATACAACTTGTCCAAGATCCGATCACTGGTATCCCATACCTTTGTTCAATCTTGTTCACAACAAGCTATGTTTTATTGTTACCGTGATATTACATCCCCATGACCTAGTCACATGTTGCAACATTTATAGATGTAATCTCACCAAGTCAGCCGTATGTATCTTTACCCATCATGTGGGTGAAACCCAGATCATCTTCGTTACCAACGAACTAGTATGAGTAGAGGCTACTAGGGACTTGGTTGTTTCATACCACACCTGTACCAATGTTTCTACTTGGTACGGTTCTAGCATAATATGAAACTATTATGAACTAATTGAGATATGACAATAAAAACCTATTTATTATTTGCCTCTAGGGCATATTCCTTCAGGGATCTATTAAGCACTTGAGTAGCAAGGTAGATCTATAGATTACAAGCTCATGATCTCAATAAGATCATGCATAGAGAGAGAGATGAACACATAGCTACCGGTAGAACCCTTAGCCTCGAGAGAGAACTACTCCCTCCTCGTCATGGGAATCAGCAATGGTGATGGAGATGGTGGTGGATATCGATGGAGATGGCTCTAGGGGCACTTCCCTGTCTTGGCAGGGTGCCGAAATAGAGACTTTCTGTCCCCCGAATCTCCCCTTTAGTGGCGGCAGTGCTACGGAACTTTTCCTGGCTGGAGGCTTGATTATCTAGGGTTTTGGTATTGGGAGGCTCTTATAGGTGAAGGAGGCAAGGTCGATGGCTGGCCAGGGGGCCCACACCATGCCCTGGCATGGCCTAGGGTTGCCCGCGCCTAGGGGTGGTGTGGCCACCCTGTGGCCCCTCTCCGACTCTCCTTCTGGCTTCGTGAGTCTTCCGGGAAAATAGTAACTTTGGCTTTTGTCCAGTCCAATTCCGAGAATATTCATTTTCTGACTTCGTGGAACCAAAAACAGCAGAAAACAGGCAACTGGCACTGTGGCATCTTGTCAATAGGTTAGTCCAAGAAATCATATGAAAAGTACTCCAAAGTGTAGACAAAACATAACAAAGTAGATAAAACCAAGCATGGAACATCAAAAATTATAGATACATTTGCAATGTATCAGTTCTTTTCAATGACCACCACCAGTGTCATTGCATGTGTGTTCCTATCCTAAACCACATGGATCCACTAGTGTCATTCCATGTCTTTGCATGTGTGTTCTTTTCCTAAACCATCACTAGTGTCATTGCATGTGTGTTATTTTACTAAACCACATGGATCCACCAATGTCAATGCATGTGTGTCCTTTTCACAAACCACCACTAGAGTCATTGCATGTTTGTTCTTTTTCTAAACCAGAAATTGAGACATTGCATGTGTGTTATTTCCCTAAAACACCACTAGTATCATTGCATGTGTTTTATTTTACTAAACCACATGGATCCACCAGTGTCAATGCATGTGTGTCCTTTTCATAAACCACCACTAGAGTCATTGCAAGTTTGTTCTTTTCCTAAAGCACAACTAGAGACATTGCATGTGTGTTCTTTCCCTAAACCACCACTAGTGTCATTGCATGTGTTTTATTTTACAAAACCACATGGATCCACCTGTGTCATTTGCATGTGTGTTATTTTCATAAACCACCACCAGTGTCATTGCATGTGTGTTATTTTCCAAAACCACATGGATCCACTAGTGTCATTGCATGTCACTGCATGTGTGTCCTTTTCCTAAACCACCACTAGAGTCATTGCTTGTTTGTTCTTTCCACAAACCACATGGAACCACAACTAGAGTAATTGCATGTGTGTTCTTTTCATAAACCAGCACCAGTGTCATTGCATGTGTGTTCTTTCTATAAACCACATGGATCCACTAGAGTCATTTACATGTGTGTTCTTTTCAATGACCACCACCGGTGTCATTGCATGTATGTTCCTCTCCTAAACCACATGGATCCACCAGTGTCATTGCATTTCTTTGCATGTCTGTTTTTTCCTAAACCACCACTAGTGTCATTGCTTGTGTGTTATTTTACTAAACCTCATGGATCCACCAATGTCAATGCATGTGTGTCCTTTTGATAAACCACCATTAGAGTCATTGCATGTTTGTTCTTTTCCTAAACCACAAGTAGAGAAATTGCATGTGTGTTCTTTTCCTAACCCACCACTAGTGTAATTGCATGTGTGTTATTTTACTAAACCAACTGGATCCACCTGTGTCATTGCATGCGTGTTCTTTTCCTAAAGCACCACTAGAGTCATTGGATGTGTGTACTTTTCATAAACCACAACTAGAGTCATTGCATGTTTGTTCTTTTCATAAACCACATGGATCCACCAGAGTCATTTGCATGTGTGTTCTTTTCATTAACCACCACCAATGTCATTACATGTGTGTTCCTCTCCTAAACCTCATGGATCCACCAGTGTCATTGCATATCTTTGCATGTGTGTTCTTTTCCTAAACCACCACTAGAGTCATTGCATGTCTGTAGTTTTCATAAACCACAACTAGAGTCATTGCATGTTTGTTCTTTTCATAAACCACATGGATCCACTAGTGTCATTGCATGTGTGTTTGTTTCCTAAACCACCACTATATTCATTGCATATGTGTTCTTTCCATAAACCACATGGATCCACCAGATTCATTTGCATGTGTGTTCTTTTCATTAACCACCACCAGTGTCATTGCATGTGAGTTCCTTTCCTAAACCACATGGATTGACCAGTGTCATTACATGTCTTTGCATGTGTGTTCTTTTCCAAAACCACCACTAGTGTCATTGCATGTCCGTTGTTTTCCTAAACAACCACTAATGTCATTGAATGTGTGTTAATTTCATAAACCACTTGGATCCACCCGAGTCATTGCATGTGTGTTCTTTTCATAAACCACAACTATAGTCATTGCATGTTTGTTCTTTTCATAAACCACAAGGAACCACAACTAAAGTCATTGCATGTGTTCTTTTCATAAACCACCACTAGATTCATTGCATGTGTGTTCCTTTCCTAAACCACATGGATCCTCTAGTGTCATTGCATGCCTTTGCATGTGTGTTCTTTTCCTAAACCACCACTAGTGTCATTGCATGTGTGTTATTTTACTAAACCACATGGATCCACCAGTGTCAATTCATGTGTGTCCTTTTCATAAACCACCACAAGAGTCATTGCATGTTTGTTCTTTTCCTAAACCACAACTAGAGACATTGCATGTGTGTTCTTTCCCTAAACCAACACTAGTGTCATTGCATGTGTTTTACTTTACTAAACCACATGGATCCACCAGTGTCATTTTCATGTGTGTTCTTTTCATAAACCCCCACCAGTGTCATTGCATGTGTGTTCTTTCCATAAACCACATGGATCCACTAGTGTCATTGCATGTGTGTTCTTTTCCTAAACCACCACTAGTATCATTGCATGTGTTTTATTTTACTAAACCACGTGGATCAACTAGTATTAATGCATGTGTGTCCTTTTCATAAACCACCACTAGAGTCATTGCATGTTTGTTCTTTTCCTAAAGCATAACTTGAGACATTGCATGTGTGTTCTTTCCCTAAACCACCACTAGAGTCATTGCATGTTTGTTCTTTCCTAAAGCACAACTAGAGACATTGCATGTGTGTTCTTTCCCTAAACCACCACTAGTGTCATTACATGTGTTTTTTTACTAAACCACATGGATCCAGCTGTGTCATTTGCATGTGTGTTCTTTTCATAAACCACCACCAGTGTCATTGCATGTGTGTTATTTTCCTAAACCACATGGATCCACCAGTGTCATTGCATGTCCCTGCATGTGTGTTCTTTTCCTAAACCACCACTAGAGTCATTGCATGCATGTTCTTTTCATAAACCACAACTATAGTCATTGCATGTTTGTTCTTTTCATAAACCACATGGAACCACAACTAGAGTCATTGCATGTGTGTTCTTTTCATAAACCAGCACCAGTGTCATTGCATGTGTGTTCTTTCCATAAACCATATGGATCCACAAGAGTCATTTGCATGTGTGTTCTTTTGAATGACCTCCACTAGTGTCAATGCGTGTGTGTTCCTTTCCTAAACCACATGGATCCACCAGTGTCATTGCATGTATTTGCATGTGTTTTCTTTTCCTAAACCACCACAAGTATCATTGCATGTGTGTTATTTTACTAAACCTCATGGATCCACCGGTGTTAATGCATGTGTGTACTTCTCATAAACCACCACTAGAGGCATTGCATGTTTGTTTTTTTCCTAAACCACAACTAGAGCATTGCATGTGTGTTCTTTTCCTAACACACCACTAGTGTTATTGCATGTGTGTTATTTTACTAAACCACATGGATCCAGCAGTGTCATTGCATGTGTGTTCTTTTCCTAAAGAACCACTAGAGTCATTGCATGTGTGTAGTCTGTTCTGCAAACTGATTGGCAGTGGCAACAACGCTGGGCCTACGTCCTTGCCCTTATCCCCTTAACCTCGGGGCCGAAGCTCAGATCGTGTTCCTTCATCGCCATGGAGAGGGAGAGGCCCAAACTCAGCTTGCACGAGGCTCAGGTGTTCTCCCACTACGACATACTCGCGCCGCCGTTCGTGAGGCTTCCGGCCGGCTTCGAACTCAGCTATGCCGGGGTTCCTGTCACTATTGTGCGACGACGTGTTGGCAAGGCAGATCGAGGAGCACCACCGCCAGCTGCCGGAGCGGAAGAGGGCAATGGCACGGTACTCGCGCACGAGCGCGTACTGGCGAAAGTTGTTCAAGAAGGAGCGGGCTATGTTGATTGAGCTGTGCGGAACCCACCAGCGGGAGATCCACCTGGATCCCTTTCCTCCCCGTTTCGCGTACCCTTTTGTTTCTTTTCACACCCTTTTCTCGCCAGCACCTCCACTTCTTCATAAATTGGCTGCTTACATACATTTTCTTCCGAGTGCTCATCGCCGTTTTCCTCCACCTGCTGCACTTCCTCCAGTTCTTCGTATTCGCGCTGCTCTTCCTCTAGTTCTGGCTGAGAAGCCTCATTTCCTGCCAGCGGGGTGTGAACAGGGACAATATCATGTGTAACTGGGTTTTTGCACAACCTCTTGATATGGACAAATCCGCCACAACGTTAGCATTTCCTTTTCCTAGCTCCCAGACTTGAACCTTTATCGGTGGAGGCTTCGATTCTTAGCTTTCTAGGCCACCCAGGTGGCCTCCTAAGAACTGGTGGTTGAAGTTTGAACCCTGGATCGACAATCTCCCAATCATTTTCATCGGCCATAGGTGGTATGTTTTCTACATATGTTGCAGCAAACTTGTCCACGGAGAAATAGTTGTTGACATAGTTCTCTATTTCAACTCCACTACCTCTAAGGTTTAAGATGAAGTAAATTGCATGGTGACATGGCAGACCAGTAATCTGCCATGGCCTGCATGAACAAGTCTTGTTTCCAATGTCTACAGTGTACCTCTTTTCACTTCCATGCTTGTATTCTGCATAAACCTCAGCCAATGTTCTGGAACTTCTGTCCATCCTCATCTTTATCGTTCTCATTGCCCTGGTTCTTGCATTCAGTAACATAATCACCTTTGGAACTATTTTATGGCCTAAAAATTTTCTTGCACAAATTATCTGCCTTAAATATATCTTCACCATTATGCACTGTCTTATTGCATCCAACAAAATAACAATTCCAAGTGTCTTGATGCCCGAAATCTTATGATTGAAACTCTCTGCCAAATTATTGCAAACAAAATCCACCTTGCTTAACTCACCAAACTTGCTTCTGGCCCATAGCTTGGTGTGATGTTCTTCAAGGTATTTTTTTCACCTTTGGCACTACATACATGTTCTGCAAGTAAGTAGGATGCGTGCTTGGGGTGTATGTGTATGTTGATCGCCACAAGTCCTCTTCAAAGATCTTTCTTTTGAACTTCTTTGTGAAGTTAGTAGCGAGGTGCCACATGCATTCCCTATGCTCAACCCCAGGAAAGACAGCATCAACAGCATTCTCATGACCCTCGCATGCACCAGTGTGTATCACCAAGCCTTCAGGGTGACCAATTACTGCCTGTAGTCTCTGCATGAACCATGTCCAACTTTCATTTGGTTCACCCTCAAGAACAGCATAAGCTACGGGTAGAAGCCAATTATGCGCGTCCAGAAGCACAAGCAGAAGCAACATGTCCCCTGAACTTCCCTATTAAAGAAGTTGTTCCTATTGCCAAGTATGGCCTGTAGCCGGCTAGGAACCCCTTCAAGCATGCCTTCAGGCAGACAAAAACATCTCCTGAAGCACATATTATCTTCCTTCTTATACCTAACCCCCCTCGAGACCTTTTCTCTTCCTTTCACAACATCGTAATCGATGTCAACAACACTACCAGGTGATGTTTTCTCTACCTCAGCTTTGAAACTATACAACATATGAAAACTGTCATTCCACTTTCCTTGAATGAAGTCTAGAGCCATGTCCTTCCCATCAAAGACTCTGTGGTAAGGAATCAGAACGTTAAACTTTTTGCTAATCGTTGCTCTGAGTTCAGCAGGTCCAATGTTATGATCCTGCCTCACCCAGTCAAGTACAGTAGCAACAATCCAATTGGTAGTCGCCGGTCTAATTTTATCACTTAAATAAGTATTAGGGCAGTTGTGTTTCTTCGTGTTTACTTTGATCTACATTCGATAAAAATCCAAATAATTCACAGCTAGTTATCAGCAGAATAAATATGAGAAAGACTGAAACTAAATGTAGCTATTACAACCTGAAATGGGTGTCCACCCCGCATTGGAGATGCATGTAATCTCCATTTACACACATTACTTTCCCTATAGTGCACCATAAATATCTTTTGGTCGCTCTTTTCAATGATAAATTCGAACCCAACTCTGATTGCATAGGTTGCAACTGCATATCTACAGTCCTCCACATTCTCAAAGATGGTCCCCTCATCAATTGTAGGATTGTCCCTGTCAAAGTGTATCACTAGCCTGTCCTCGTCTTCGTCGTCGTATCTACATCCCATTTCCACATCTTCACATTCCTCTTCCTCATCAGTCCATAGTTAGGCTCAAAGTTCGAATCAACCAAATATTCCCTACTCTCCATCCTATCAGGGTTAGCAGCCACATCTGGATATGCTTTCTCATCATCATCCGCACCGCCACACATTTCAGTGCCTTCATGCTCGCTTGACAAAGCATCATGCTCAAGGACAAGATGTACAGACGTCCTGTAGTTACCAACACATATCCTTGCCATCACAACAGGTCTAGAAACGCTAATTGGGGTATGCAGAAAAGGAATCGCAGTTCTTACCCTTCAATGTGGATGCACGACACCTTCTCCGGGATCCATACCTCCAAATCTCCGCACCCCGCTTCCTCTTCACCTGTTTCGTTATCCTCTGTGCTCTCTAGACTTGAAGGAGATTCTGTGCTCTCTAGCCGCGCGGGACCCATCTCCGTGTTCTCAAGCCTCGCAGGATCCATCTCCGAGCGTGATCCGGATCACTAGCGTCGTTGGGCGCCTAACCCAACGGCCGACTCTCGGTTTTTGTTTCCAAACGCGCCTGGGCGATGGACGGCGACAAGGAGACAGGGCATGGAGGGGAGGGGAGGGGACGTGAGGGGATGGCAGGGAGGGGAGGGCGGGAGAATGACGGCCCAAGGGGACAACGAGAGCGGTTCACGACTGAGTGGAGTGGCGGTGGCAGGAGCAGAGGAGCGGAGCAGAGCAGAGCTAGTTGCAACAAAACATGGAAAATTGCACAATAATGTGTTGGTGGGTGGCACCAGCCCTCGAACCTGGGACGCGCGCCATCGAAGGTGGAGGAGGCGTGCTCTCCAGTCAGAAAACATGCCACCTGTTAGCACACTATGCACAGTAGCACTTCACGGAATTTTTTAGGAGGCCCCACATGTCAGTCTGTTTGATCAAAACATGCATGCAGTGCATGGCTGGTTCACGCGCTAGTTCCGAAAAAAAATCCCGCTGATCCAAACTTGAAGTGGCAGTTCTGCTTCTTCTCCCTCGTCTCCTCGTCTCCTCGTAGTGGTAGTTCCACTTCGTCTCCCTTGTCTGTTTTCCTCTTCTTCTTCTCCTCACAGTGGTAGTTCTTCTTTCTTCCTCGATCAAAACATTCCCGCACATAAGCCATCGCCAGTAGCCAGATGAAGAGGAACTGGTCTGATCTCCTGGCCAACCCACTTTGCAAGATCACCGACTACTTGTTGGAGAAAGAGGAGTAAGTTGACACCTATGCTCCTTGTCAGGAAGTCTGCACCGATTGGCGCCGCACTTTAAAGGTGCCCGAATTCCATCTCAACAACTTCCAGACATTGGCGACTTCACCTTCCTCAACCTCCCCACTGGTTGTTGCTTCAGGACGAATCTAATGGACGTCCATCACAGGTTCACATTCACATCCGATATATATATATATATAACATTCATTTATTGGTATTTTCCATTGTAACATCTTAGTGCTAACTGATGCCCTCTTCTTCCAAAAGATTCTACTTCGTCATTGTTTCTCGTGGCGTCATCGTGCATGCTTAGAGGGTGGAGCCGTACTAGATTCTTCTTCTGAACCGAATCACTCATAAGTCTAACACCGAGTTTCAAGCACACATACCATCTGATCTTCTGCAATTTGTCGTCGCGACGAAGTCCCCGACGATGGTGTTCGTTTGCACTGTTTATCCAGATCATATTGCATGGGCCAATGAGAGCACCCCAACAGGGCAAATCAATGAATCATTTGGAGAAGGATTGTATTCACCACCTCCTGATACGCTTCTAGAATACATGACGGCATTCCGAGGGGAAGTATATGCATTACTTGAGAATGAAGACATCTTGTCGACCAACATCCAGTTAGAGCAACGCACGAGCACTGTCACGATGGCCAAAATAATTTCAGCCCCAGTCTTTAAACAGGTACGCGGAACCTACAATTTTTACCTTGTGAAGTCAGATGGTGATCTGCTTGTTGTGTTGAACGGGGATTTCGCCAAAGGGCAACCGATGTTGTACCGGTGGACACGAAGAACCGCTCTCTCGAGGCCGTCAGTGACATTGGAAGTCATGCCCTCTTCGTTGATTACAATCGGTCTATCTCCATTGACACCAGGTTACACCCCACAGTCAAACCCGGTTGCATATACTACATGAATTATATCAGACTGTACGATCATGAGGTTCAAGCCTGGGAAGAGGAACCAACAATGGTAATGTATGGCTTAAGTCTGGAACATACACCGATGTCTTACCCTCTAGACGAGATACTGGCAGCACATTGCAGACGGAGAGAGTTCTCTAAACATGTGTTGCAGCACCCGGGAGCCGACGATGATGAAAAATATAGGGGATAATGAATCCTATATTCATCCTAGGTTATTTGCTAGCATTTTCATGTATATTTTTCAAAGTAGAAATTTGTACTGTATTTATATTATTTCGATCAGTAGTATGCGTATTACCTTTCAGACAAAATTGTAATGTATTTCATTTTAGTACTTTCCAAATTCAAAGTATTTATTTTTAGTAGACTCTTTCAGAATTCTCTGTGTTTGACAGCCGGAGCCGATGGCGGGCATCAGCTTAGCGCTGGAGCCGGCAGCACTAGCCCTCGAACCTGGGATGCACGCCATCGAAGGTGGAGGAGGCGGGCCCGCCAGTCAGAAAACATGCCACGTCGGCATGTCCTGTTTCTGATGCCCTTTAAAAAAAGAAAACATGCGACATCGTCATCCCCTTTTTCTGATGGTGTTGCTACAATCGACGGTACGTGGTGGCATAGAAATGATATCATATAAACATAAGGACATAGTCGTCAACATTTCTAAAATGAAACCCGGTCTCCTACCTGCCCTGGTACATTGCCCGATGAGGTGGATAGCCACGACCGATCTTTTTAATATGTTCGCACTCTTATGCTGAGAAGGGAAATAAAGATTGAGCGGTTAATGCAACGAGTGTCAAATTATTACCCTCTAAGGAAATGGGAGATGGTTATTTTCATGCGTGCCCGTAGTCCAAACCTACTATCAGTCTTTCACTCCCCTTCTCCGACAAACCAGAGTTCACCTTGCGCAGCTCCTACCTGCCGCACCACCTAGGGTAACATGGCCCCGCCTAAGTAGCGGCCGCGACAGCCGCCAAAACTAGGGTATTTAGCCCCTCTAAGGCAGGCCATGAAGCTCTACTTCAAGGCCGGATTCCCATTGCCCTGCCAGGCGGATGATTTCGTCGAATGTGCCGAATCGGCCGCGACAAGTAGGGCTAAGAGAGCGATGTGGAAAAATAACGTGGTGGCATTATAGCATGCTCTAGGCAGTGGAAACAAGGTATGTATCAAATCGTTCACGAGAGCATGCCGCCGAGGGTACACACCCTCGAACAGGCAGCGCCAAGGTCTAGGAACTCTCGCGTCCATGCTTCGGTGCGGGCTAGCTTACCTGTCAACATCCGGATTTTTAATCCTAGATGCCAGTTATGCCATACATCGCAATCCCAGGATTACCATTTTTGCGAGACATAACAGATTGGATACCACAATACATCATCCATTACAAAACAAAATAAGTTCTTACACAAATAAAGGATCTCATGATCCAGTCTTAGTACAAACAAGTAGCAAAATAAATAGCGTAGTGGTGGGCTCCATCTTCAGTGTCACAGGTAATGCTGACGATGGGAGATGATCCTAGTTGTCATAGCCGTCCTGATGTCCTCCTTCAGGGTAGTCCTCCTCATAGTCTGGCCACGGGAATAGCTAGGGTCAAAGCCATGAGTACTCTTTAAGTACTCGCAAACTATCACTAACAAGTAAAGTGGTTCTAGTAGGAATGCTAACTCTAAGTTTATTTGTAAAGTTAAGTTTGAAACCTAAGCTGAGTTCAGAAACAAAGAAAGATAAAATAAAGTTCTAAATCACCTAAGTGGGAACTTAGTTGTCATAGTCACAACCATGTTATGGTCAAGTCATGTCACAATTCATTTCCTAAGTCATTTTGAAAACATCTAACAACGGGACAGTATGTCCACTCCAACTGTCCATAACCGCGGACGGGGCTATTCAAATAGTTTGACACTCTGCAGAGGTGGTACACTTTCACCACAAAATTCGATACATCTGTCAGGGATAACTCTGAATCATCATACTTAGTATGCAGATAATCAAACATAACCTTTCCTTTACACACTCTAGTATAAGCACCTCTCCTATGAGCTTTGCCTCCTAGCCATGGCCATCTGCCATCCTGGGCACTGCATAGGTGGACAACATTGAGAGGTAGCCTCAGCTCAAACCTCTCCAGCGAGGGAACTAATACTAATACATATAAACTTCCGGTTAAGCCTTACCCAATTCAGGTATTGTGGTTGTACGGTAAAATTGGAATGGTATCGCATCCGAACCCAACCATCAGTTTTCATAAAAGGGCTAAGGCTCATGCCTCAATATTTTCATCATCATAAACCAGTTGTGTTTCTCAACACATGTCAAAACATCTCAATATAATATCTCATCATTCCAAGGTTTTCACAAGTCATTTTCACCAAGTATTCCCATCTAGAGTGATTAAGTATTTGGTTTAGCTCTAAGCTACTGAGTTAAGAGTGTTCACTAATGTGGGATGCTAATCTCAATCTCGTGCCATAGGATGACATCTAATTCTAACTAGATAGGTCAAGTTTTATACTCTTTATGCTATCTATAAACAAAGTAATGAACTTTGGTAAAGTAAAAGAAGGTAAAGCTTGTAAATAAAACATGGAGTAGCTATAAGTCAAAAGGTATAACCAAGCATGCCTAATGCATCTTGCTTAGGTTATCTAGCTTGCATTGTTAATGATGGCTTGCCTTGGTTGGTGCAGTGGTTGAAATTCTCCTCGTCTTCTTCGAGGTAGAACTCCTCCTCCTCATAGACTTGAGTGGTACTATCGTCTATAAATACATACGGGAATACACAACCACCAAACAATACTTAACTAGTCTATTTAGCACACTAAGGCACACACTTGATGATCTAGTATCATCACTTTCATCACAAGATTTAAAGAACTAGTTTCCTTTATTTTATTTAAGAAAAGTAATTTCTACTCATTGAAATTAACTAAGATTTAATATTCTCCAATTAAAATATGGGATCATGTGGACACATGTCATCACCACATATTCTAATACATGGGAATGTTATTTAAATGTTGGATGACATTTTACTAAGTTTAAGTTCAATATTTAAATGATTTAAAGTGACTAGAAATGCCTATATAGCATTATTTTGGTACTAGTCCAAAGCCACTGGATGCAAACCTTAATATTATTACATATTCAGATAGGTATATTCAAATGTGATTTTTGAGAGTTGGAATCAACTCAAAAGCTATTATGGTTGATTTTTGAGAAATGTTTGAATGTGAAAAAGCCTCTGTCTTGTTTTTTTCTAGGAGAGATCTATAACTCTAATTGATTTAAATCCAACGGGCTTGGATATACATTTTCATTATGTTTCCAACAAAATTTGAATCATTCAATTTGGATTTGTAAAACTCCCTGAAATGATTTTTGAACTAAAGGACAGAAACTAGATTTAGTTAAAATAGAAAATCCTAAGTTTGAATTACAGGGCTAGCGTGGGAAAGAACCGCGCAGCGCCCGGGATGGCTTAAGTGAGGACCCCACCTGTTAGTGGGACAGGGGCTGCCGAACTGGTATGGGAGGATGGTCGCTGTAGGATTAGATCCTGGATCAACGGCTCACATCCATCATCCTCATCGGAACAGTGTAGGATGGGGAGGAACCCTAGCATGGTCAGTGAGGGTCTGGAGAGGCTTAGCGGGGCTCCGGCAAGGGTCGGTGAGGCGGGCAACTGGATGAGTCATGGACAGCGGTTCTCCTGGTACTGGCGGCGTCCCGGGAGATGGCCTGGATGAGTGGCGCCCTTCTCCTCCTTCCGCGGCAGCCTCTGGCGAAATTGGGGCACTACTGGCAGTGGCTTGCTCTGGTGGGGCTCTGCGAGGTCTCTAAGGTGGAGTGGAGGGGGATGATATGAAGAATTGGTGCCGGGGGGCTTCCTTATATCGGCTCGGCGAGGCGGCAGAGAGGCATGGGTAGAGCTCGATGGGGGCGGCGACACAGGGCACTAGAGGCGTGGCTCGGGGTCTAGGACGGTGGGTGGTTCCCTGGCAGTCGTCACGGAGGTGCGCATGCAGTGCCAGGTGGTCGGGAGAAGCGAGCGCTGCTACGTGCATGCTGCCTCGGTCGACGGCGAGTTTCGCGGTGGTCGGCGGCTACGGGGCACGGTTGAGGGAATGGGCATGTCCGTTAGCCTCCTGGGATACTGGTGAACGTGTAGGCGGGCAGCGGGAGCGAGGCAAGGTCGGGTTGTGCGGGGACAACGCGTGAACTGTGGGTCGTGTCGGCATGGCAGACACAGGCCGAGCGCGGCGGTCCTGGATCCTCCTCTCTATGTCTTCAATATGGGGCTGGCCTGGAGGGGGAAGTGGAGCACGGGCGACGCGCTAGACAAGGTGGACGAGGCTAGTGGTGCTAGGGGCGCCCTTTCGATGGTGGGGGTGCTCAAATGGGCTCGGTGATGGTGGCCATGACCATTTGATCAAGTGCGCAGTGGGTGGCCGGGCTAGCAAAGGGTAGGGCATGTACTAGGGGTGTTGTGGTTGCAAAATGAGAGACCACATTAGCCAGAACACTGCTCACAATAGTGTTTGTGATTTTTTTCTGATTTGTGCACACAAGGAGTTTGACAAAATGGCCAAAAGAAATAAACTTAGAATTTTTTGAATGATCTCCACTGTTGCTTGGTAGTGTGTGGTTGTTGGGGATTGTCAACTTGAATTCATTTGCATGGTTTTTGAAAAAGTGGGATCTAGACATATAAAATTGATTCCATATTCAATTGCCATTTTAAATTAGGGTTTAAATGTTTTTGCAAGATCACAAGGTGGGCCTTGGTACATCTTTACTTGCACTATCAAGGGGTACAAAAGATCCATGATTGTTTCTGTTTGAATTTGAGTGCTAGGAACACCCAAAGTGACCTAGTTGCTTAAAATGGCAAAAGTGACCATTTCCATTTATTAATTCTATTTGATTTCTTTTTCTTTGGATTTTGCTTGGGAATGATCTAGATGATGTGGAATTCATCTTAGAATCATTTTACAACCATTAAAACAAACAATCATGGCAATTCAAAACAATTCCATATTAATGCAACACACATATGCATGCTTAATTGTTTTAATAATAAAAAGTTTTTTAACCCTAAATTGGGTTCTTTGGATCTTGATATATTGGATTAAAGTTTTGGGATGTTACAAACCTTCCCCCCTTAAACAAAATCTCGTCCCAAGATTTAAGAAAGAAAAGTAGGAACTAAAGAGATCTAGGAACTTAGTCCTAATGTAATCTTCTCGCTCCCAAGTGGCTTCTTCTTCGGTATGGTTGCTCCATTGGATCTTGAGAAATTTGATAATCCGGGTCCTGGTGGTTCTGTAGGCTTCCTCCAAGATACGGATGGACACTTCATGATACGTCAGATCCTTGTTGATATCAACGGCTCGGTGATCGATGTTCTTGAAAACTTCGGTCTTCTCCGGTACTTCTAGGCATTTGCGAAGTAACGAGATATGGAACACATTGTGGATGGCAGACATCTCCTCAGGAAGTTCCAGTTGATACAATACTTCTCCTCAGCGATTCAGAATCTTGAAGGGTCCAATATATCTGGGGGCTAACTTTCCTTTCAGACTAAAACGTTGTGTTCCCTTCAATGGCGAAACCTTGAGATACACAAAATGTCTGACATTGAAAGTCAGGTCTCTCCTTCTCTTGTCAGCATAACTCGTCTGTCTAGATTGCGTGGTCTTAAGGTGCTCACGGACTTTGTGAACCTTCTCTTCGGCTTCTCGTAGGATGTTGGGTCTGAAAATCTGACTCTCTCCTACTTGCGATCAATTCAAAGGGGTACGGCACTTTCTTCCATATAAGAACTCAAATGGGGCCATTTGCAAACTAGCTTGGTAACCGTTGTTGTATGAGAATTCTACGAAAGGCAGGCAATCTTCCCATTTTTATCCATACTCTAACACACAAGCTCTCAACATATCCTCTAGGATTTCGTTGACTCTCTCAGTCTGTCCATCGGTTTGCGGGTGATAAGCTGTGCTAAAATTCAACTTGGTTCCTAATCCTTCTTGGATTTTCTGCCAAAATCTCGAGGTAAATTGGGTTCCTCGATTCGATACTATGGTCTTGGGGGTTCCATGCAAACTAACGATTCTAGCAATGTACAACTCTGCTAGCTTCGAACTCTGGTAGGTTATCTTGACGGGTATAAAATGAGCTACCTTGGACAGTCTATCAACAATGACCCATATTGAGTCATTTCCCCTACTAGAAGTAGGCAAACCGGTGATAAAGTCCATTCTGACGGAATCCCATTTGCATTACGGAATCTGCAATGGTTGCAACAGTCCTGCGGGTCTCTGATGTTCCGCTTTGACTCTCTGACAGATATCACACTTGGCGATGTAGCTTCCGATTTCCCTCTTCATCTTGTGCCACCAAAATTGCTCCTTCAAATCCTGATACATCTTTGTTCCTCCAGGGTGGATAGAATAAAGAGTATCATGAGCTTCTTGCATGATAACTTTCTTCAGCTCTGAATCTACTGGCACACAGATACGTCCTTTGTACCACAAAACTACTTCGTATTCGGTGAATCCAGGTACCTTTCCCGTACCAATACGTCGCTTGATTCCGTCGATACTTGCATTTCCCTTCTGTGCTTCCTTGATTTGGCTAATCAAAGTGGGTTGATGTTCAATGCTAGCTAAAAATCCTTTGCTAACTAGCTCACTCCTAAACTGCTCCAACTCTTCATTCAAACTTGGTTGCTTCTCCTTGATCATGGTGTCTAACCTACACGGCAATCTTCTAAGGGCATCCTTGATTAACTCTATTCATATCCTTTTCCTCATATTCAGTTCCTTCTGAGTGAAAATATACTTCAAGCTCTTGTGATCTGAGAAAATCTCACAGCGATTACCCATAAGATAATGACTCCATGTCTTCAAGGCTAAAACTATGGCTGCTAACTCAAGATCATAGGTAGGATAGTTTTGCTCATGCTGCTTCAGTTGTCGAGACAGATATGCGATGACTTTGCCTTCTTGCATCAATACACATCCGAGACCAACCTTGGATGCATCACAATACACATCAAATGACTTCTTGATATCTGGCATGATCAATATTGGGACCAGAATCAATCTCTTTTTGATCTCTTGGAAACTTGCTTCACATTTGTCAGTCTATCCAAACTTCTTGTCCTTCTTCAACAATTGGGTCATTGGTCTTGCGATGCTCGAAAATCCTTCTACGAACTTGCGGTAATATCCCGCTAATCGGAGAAATGCACGGACTTGGGTTTGAGTGGTTGGGGCTTCCCATTCTTCACATCTTTGATCTTGGCAGGATCAACAGTGACTCCTCCTACAGACACAATATGTCCGATGAATCCTACTTCTTTCAGCCAAAACTCACATTTGCTGAACTTGGCATACAACTGATGCTCTCTAAGGGTTTCAAGAATGATTCTCAAATGTTGCTCATGATCTTCTTCTGACTTGGAGTAGATAAGGATACCATCGATAAACACAACGACAAACTTATCTAGAAAATTCATAAAGATCTTATTCATGAGATTCATGAAATAAGCAGGGGCATTGGTTAATCCAAAAGACATGACCGTATACTCATATAATCCATATCTCGTGGTAAAGGCGGTCTTTGGAATATCCGTTGCACAAATCTTAAGTTGGTGATAACCAGTCCTAAGATCAAATAGATCCTCTATCTTTGGCAAGGGGTACTTGTTCTTGATGGTGACGTCATTCAACTTCCTGTAATTTGTGCACAAAAGGTTGCCTCAGTCCTTCTTGTAGATGAACAACACAGGCGATCTCCATGGCGATGCGCTTGGTTGAATCAAGCATTTTGCCAGCATGGCATCCAACTGCTTCTTCAGTTCCACTAACTCTGAGGGGTTCATGCTATTGGGTCTCTGAGCTATGGGTCCGGTTCTAGGAATTAGTTCAATAATGAACTCAATATCCCGATCCGGGGGCATACCTTGCAATTCATCTAGGAATATGTCGGGGTATTCACAGACTACTCTGACTTGATCTATGGTGGGTAGGGCTAGACTCTTGTTGCACTTGAATTGACGGGGCAAACTTTCAGATATATGCTCTACTGATACTCTAGAGCTATTGGTCATGATGATGGCTTTCTTGGCACGGTTTATCAATCCTTTATGATTTGACATCCAATCCACTCCGGCAACTTCTAAGTTGTTCTCCATGGTGTGTAACCAATCATCAGCATCTAGTGGGTCTTCAGACTTGCTAAAGATTGGGGGATTGGTATTCTGGAAGTTTTTGAGTTTGGATCCATGATGATCCTGATTTCCATGGTTCTGATTGTTGTGAGCCATCTGGGCGATCTGCTGCAGGGTGGCTAGATTTGCTTGGCGCTCTGCCCTACTAGCTTCACTGTCTGCAATGAGCGTCTGCAGAATCTGTAGCATTGGGTCCTGAGATGAGATGCTCCCTCCTTGGTTTCCATGAGTCATCTAAAGATTGAGATAGATAATGGGGTAAGAGGTAAAGTTCTAAGGTTCATGGTTTTGGTTTCAAAGCTAAAACTTTGAGTTTGACTCAGGTTTTGCAACAAACTCTTTTTCATTCATTCAAGCAAAACACACAATACAAACTCACACACCACAACAAAAGGAAAGCAGATGGTTTTAAGAACCATGTTGTAAGCTAAGATACAATGGGACCGATACTTCTCACTCCTAAGATAGTGCTCTAGTGCATCTACTCATCATCGATGAAGTCGGAGTCATCATTGTCGGTGTAGAAGTCGATGGCATCATCCTCCAGATAGTCATCATCATTGCTGAGGTAGGAGTGAATATCCCCTGGATGTCTTCACCTTCCTCTTCTTCTTCTTTTGCTGCAAGCTAAGCTTCCTACTCCTTGATGGTCTTCTCGAGGTCGGCCACCTTCTTGCAAAGACGGTTGATGGTGCGATCCTTCTTTGCGTGTTGGCGGTGAAGAGACTGACGATCCTTGACGAGCAGTGAGAAAGTCTAGGCCTTCTGGGTGGCAATGGCAAGGTTGTGGTTGGTGAACTCTCTAGCATTGTCCAATTCCTTCTGTCTGTCATACAGTAGGAAGTCGAGGATCTCTACTTGACGCTTCAACTCCGGGTGACATGGTATCTCTAGAGGCATTCCCATGGAATCACACCTTGCATAGTGAGCAAAGCGGGTTCCTTGGATCATGTTGACATTCTGTGCGCAAAGACGAGCGAGAGCTTCATGCATTGCCCTGGCTAATCCATCCAGCCAGTTGTTCTATCTCATGGTGAATTGAATCTTCTCGGACGTTGGTGCCTCTAACTTGCCTCGAAGATCAGCAACTACTAGCCATTGTAAATCTCCTCCTGGGGGACCATTGAGTTGACCACCAAAGAATTCCAGATGTGGGCGCTCCAAGTACTCAGACAGTGCATCAAGATCCCTCTCAAAGATCAGTTGGCCTCCGTTGCCCGACTGGTAGAACTTGTAGTACTGAACTTCCATCTATAAGAATTTAGGATGAGAAAGTTAGTGAAGTGATCAAGTGTGTCAAAATTTTATGTAGTAATTGTAAGAAATTTTGAGGAACGTGTAATTTTTTTGAGAGAAAGAATCCCAAGGGTAAGAGAGGAAATAGATTTTCACAAATACTCACTTTGATTTTGAAACTAAGTTTTTGTTCGGACGTCCATTCTAACTAGGGTCTCCTATGGTCAGGATGGCTCTAATACCAACTTGTTAACAGCCGGATTTTTAATCCCAGATGCCTGTTATGCCATACATCGCAATCCCAGGATTACCATTTTTGTGATACATAACAGATTGGATATCACAGTACATCATCCATTACAAACCATAATAAGGTCTTACACAAATAAAGGATCTCATGATCCAATCTTAGTACAAACAAGTAGCGGAATAAATAGCGTAGCGGTGGGCTCCATCTTCAGTGTCATAGGAAATGTTGACGATGGGAGATGATCCTAGTTGTCGTAGCCATCATGTTGTCCTCCTTTAGGGTAGTCCTCCTCATAGTCTGGCCACGGAATTACCCAGGGACAAAGCCATGAGTACTATTTAAGTACTCGAAAACTATCACTAACAAGTAAAGTGGTTCTAGTAGGAATGCTAACTCTAAGTTTATTTGTAAAGTTAAGTTTGAAACCTAAGCTGAGTTCAGAAACAAAGAAAGATAAAATAAAGTTCTAAATCACCTAAGTGGGAACTTAGTTGTCATAGTCACAACCATGTTGTGGCCAAGTCATGTCACAATTCATTTCATAAGTCATTTTGAAAACATCTAACAACGGAACAAAATGGCCACTCCAACTGTCCATAACCACGGACGCGGCTATTCAAATAGTTTGACACTCTACAGAGGTGGTACACTTTCACCACAAAATTCGATACATCTGTCAGGGATAACCCTGAATCATCATACTTAGTATGTAGATAATCAAACATAACCTTTCGTTTAGACACTCTAGTATAAGCACCTATCCTACGAGCTTGGCCTCCCAGCCATGGCCATCTGCCATCCTTGTCACTGCATAGGTGGACAACATTGAGAGGTGGCCTCAGCTCAGAACTCTCCCGCGAGGGAACTAATACTAATGCATATAAACTTCTGCCTAAGCCTAACCCAATTTAGGGATTGTGGTTGTATGGTAAAATTGGAATGGTATCACATCCGAACCCAACCATCCGTTTTTATAAATGGGCTAAAGCTCATGCCTCAACATTTTCATCATCATAAACCAGTTGTGTTTCTCAACACATGTCAAAACATCTCAATAGAATGACTCATCATTCCAAGGTTTTCACAAGTCATTTTCACCAAGTATTCCCATCTAGAGTGATCAAGTTTTTGGTTTAGGTCTAAGCTACTCAGTTAAGAGTGTTCACTAATGTGGGATGCTAATCTCAATCTCATGCCATAGGATGACATCAAAGTCTAACTAGATAGGTCAAGTTTTATACTCTTTATGCTATCTATAAACAAAGTAAAGAACTTTGGTAAAGTAAAAGAAGGTAAGGCTGGTAAATAAAACTTGGAGTAGGTATAAGTCAAAAGGTATAACCAAGCATGCCTAATGCATCTTGCTTAGGTTATCTAGCTTGCAAGGGATAGCTTGCATTGTTAATGATGGCTTGCCTTGGATGCTGCAGTGTTTGAAATTCTCCTTGTCTTCTTTGGGGTAAAACTCCTCCTCCTCGTAGACTTGATCGGTACCATCGTCTATAAATACATACGGGAATACACAATCACCAAACAATACTTAACTAGTCTATTTAGCACACTAAGGCACACACTTGATGATCTAGTATCATCACTTTCATCACAAGATTTAAAGAACTAGTTTCCTTTATTTTATTTAAGAAAAGTAATTTCTACTCATTGAAATTAACTAAGATTTAATATTCTCCAATTAAAATATGGGATCATGTGGACACATGTCATGACCACATATTCTAATACATGGGAATGTGATTTAAATGTTGGATCACATTTTACTAAGTTTAAGTTCAATATTTAAATGATTTAAAGTGACTAGAAATGCCTATATAGCATTATTTTGGTACTAGTACAAAGCCACTGCATGCAAAACTTAATATTATTACATATTCACATAGGTATATTCAAATGTGATTTTTGAGAGTTGGAATCAACTCAAAAGCTATTATGGTTGATTTTTGAAAAATGTTTGAATGTGAAAAAGCCTCTGTCTTGTTGTTTTTGCTAGGAGAGATCTATAACTATAATTGATTTAAATCCAACGGGCTTGGATAGAGATTTTGATTATGTTTCCAACAAAATTGTAATCATTCAATTTGGATTTGTAAAACTCCCTGAAATGATTTTTGAACTAAAGAACAAAAACTAGATTTAGTTAAAATAGAAAATCCTAAGTTTGAATTACAGGGCTAGCGCAGGAAAAGAAATGGGCCAGCCCAGTGCGCTCCGCGCAGCGCCCGGGCTGGCTTAAGTGAGGGCCCCACCATTCAGTGGGACAGGGGCTGCCGAACCGGTATGGGAGGATGGTGGCCGTAGTATTAGATCCTAGATCAACGGCTCACATCCATCATCCTCACCGGAACAGTGCACGACGGGGAGGAACCCTAGCACGGTTAGTGAGGGTCTAGGGAGGCTTACCGGGGCTCCGGTGAGGGTCGGCGAGGCGGGGAACTGGACGAGTCGAGGACCGCAGTTCTCCTGGTACCGGCGGCGTCCCGAGAGATGGCCTGGATCAGTGGCGCCCTTCTCCTCCTTCCGCGTCGGCCTCTGGCAAAATTGGGGCGCTACTGGTAGCGGCTTGCTCCACTGGGGCTCTGGGAGGTCTCTGAGGTGGAGTGGAGGGGGATGGTGTGAAGAATTGGTGCCGGGGGGCTTCCTTATACAGGCTAGGCAAGGCGGCAGAGAGGCATGGGCAAAGCTCGACAGGGGCGGCTACACAGGGCTCTAGAGGCATGGCTCGGGGGCTAGGACGGTGGGTGGTTCCTTGGTGGTGATCACGAAGGTGCGCGTGTAGTGCCAGGTGGTCGGGAGAAGCGAGCGCTGCTGCGCGCATGCTGCCTCGGTCGACGACAAGTTTCACGGTGGCCGGCGGCTACGGGGCATGGTCGAGAGAATCGACATGTCCGTTAGCCTCCTGGGACACTTGTGAACGTGTAGGCGGGCGACAGGAGCGATTAGAGGTCGGGTTGCGCAGGGACATCGCGTGAACTGCGGGCGGCGTCGGCAAGGCAGACACGGGCCAGGCGCGGCGGTCCTGGCTCCTCCTCTCTGTGTCTTCGAGCTGGGGCTGGCCTGGAGGGGGAAGTGGGGCACGGGCAACGCGCTAGACAAGGTAGGCGAGGCTAGCGGGGCTAGGGGCATGCTGTCGATGGTGGGGGTGTTCAAATGGGCTCGGTCATGGTGGCCATGACCATTTGGTCGCGGGCAGAGTGGGTGGTCGGGCTAGCAAAGGTAGGGGGTGTACTGGGAGTGCTGTGGATGCAAAATGGGAGACCACATTGGCCAGAACACCGCTCACAATAGTGTTTGTGATTTTTGTCTGATTTGTGCACACAAGGTGTTTGATAAAATGGCCGAAAGAAATAAACTTTGAAATTTTTGAATGAAATTTTTTGAGTGATCTCCACTGTTGCTTGGTAGTGTGTGGTTTCTAGGGATTGTCAACTTGAATTCATTTGCATGGTTTTTGAAAAAGTGGGATCTAGACATATGAAATGGATTCCATTTTCAATTTCCATTTTAAATTAGGGTTTAAATGTTTTTTCAAGATCACAAGATGGGCCTTGGTACATCTTTACTTGCGCTATCAAGGGGTGCAAAAGATTTTTTTTTTTTCTGTTTGAATTTGAGTGCCAGGAACACCCAAAGTGACCTAGTTGCTTAAAGTGGCAAAAGTGACCATTTCCATTTATTAATTCTATTTGATTTCATTTTCTTTGGATTTTGCTTGGGAATGATCTAGATGATGTGGAATTCATCTTAGAATCATTTTACAACCATTAGAACAAACAATCATGGCAATTCAAAACAATTCCATATTAATGCAACACACATATGCATGCTTAATTGTTTTAATAATAAAAAGTTTTTGTTAACCCTAAATTTGGTGCTTTGGATCTTGATATATTGGATTAATGTTTTGGGATGTTACATTAGCGTAGTGGGGGAGGCTGGGAACACGCCATATGTGGAAAAGACGCTCCATCCAACGCATCGTCGGTGGCCGTATCGTGGCGGCGACCAAGCCTCTACACTCAGCATGCTAGACTGTTCGACAGCCGGAGCCAGCGACGGGCATCAGCTCAGCGTTGGAATTCAGGTTCCAGTTCACACGGACCTATGATCCCAAAAACAAGATGCCGAATTTCAATTTCGAAGAAATCGTTGTGGCGGCGCGGATGGTCCAACTAAAACGGGACTGGCGCACGCAAATTGCTCGTGCATGAACGATGCAGATTTCTTGTAGTTTGGTGGGAAGGCAGTAGATTATTTTGGGTTAAATGATCAAAGAACTTATGTCCTCTCAAGGCAATTGGCCAGCCAACTTTTCTGGTGGAGTTTTGTAGTTTCTTTAGTGTAGAATAGTTAAGTTCAGACTGAAGAATGACTTTTGTAGATGAAATACTGACGAATTGTTCTATAAACTAGTAGGAAGTTTAGCCCACTTTTCTGTAGGTATAAGACCCTTTTGTATGGAAGTACTACTGTTGTTAGCAAATACTATCAAGTATCTATTTCCTTCAATTACTAGTTGTGGCTATATCCAGTGAACTGGCATTTTTTTTATCCGAGACTACAAATTTTGCGTCTGCTGTGTGTGCTATAAACCATTTTTCCTTTGTCTTGTGTTGTCTGCAAAATGGTCCTGCAGTTCAATATGTTACAAATATAGCTACCTTGTACTTGAAGAGGAGATGGACTACATTTTCCTGGCATCCACAGAATTGACATTGCTCATTGCCAGATCACCCTCTTTTCATGAGGTTGTCCTTGGTTATTCATAGAAATTATAAAGCACGGTGTTCAACTACATCGATTCAAACTATTACACACACACTACATCAAATTCATTACCCACACATACTACATCGATTCAAACTATTACAAACACATACTACTTCAAATTCATTACCCACACGTACTACATCTATTTAAACTATTACACATTTTTAGTCGATGCTAACTTCCTGCTACGCTCTTCATACTAAAAATTCATTAGCCACACATACCACGGCAATTCACTAGAGTTTTGTCTTCACTCGAGGGAAATCAGAACCACCAGCTTGTCCAAGCCATGTTCCCCCACCGAAACTGTGTTTGCTGTCGTGAAACGGTGGTGGTCCTATGCCATCGATCCTTCTAGGCCAACCCTGCAGGCTACGAGGACGCTTTCTGGTAGCCTCTTCAGGGCCCTGAATGCCATGTACCGATTCCAGAACCTCCTCCAGGTGGATGATGACGGGTTGCTTCTAGCAAAGTTGTCGCCTTGCCCTGCTTGGAATATGCACCTCGTACATATTAGGAACAACGTCAGGATCTTTCAGCCACGCCTTTACCTCGATGGCCCATCTGTTGCTCGGTGGCACGATTTCCAGCAGCTCGCCGTCAAGGCTACTGACGACCGGCTCCCAAGCATCCAATGGGAGGCCGTCAAAGCCGAGTTTGGAGATGAAACAAAGCTGCCCCAAGCGATCGTCCAACCCACAGGCACGATGCCAACGCATGAAGCTCGTTTTCTCCCCGTAGCACTCGAAAGAACAGGAAGAATGCAGAACACGCTTGGTGTCTGAGCTATGCTCGAACCAGACAAAAAATCGAATGGCGGCGCGCATACCTCAATCTTGACCTCATTTCGTCTGATCCCAAAACGAGACCTAAAAGTTGACAACAGTTCTGCCAGTGACACGGCGGGACAAACACCCAACACGGTGGCCATGATAGTGTGGTCGTCGAACTGTTGTGCCAGGGCTACCATGCCTGGGGTGCGCTGCAGCATGCAACTTCCCGAGGCCGGTCACCGGCCAGGATCACCTGATGGGACGTGCTCCGCCGTGAGAGAAGGACTAGCCAGAGGCGAGACATTAGTATGAGGACACGAAGCTCCAATACGGCGGACGATGCAACAATGACGACTGCGAGCTTTGATTAGAGGCATGGGAGGTTAACCGGACATGGCGGGGACCCAAATTAGAGCAAGTGCAAGCTCCGATCTGAGATGAGCAGCCGGAGCTGAGCAAATGTTCTAGGGAGGGGAGCAGGGAGAAGACCATAACACAGAAGGGAAATAGATCTGGTCCACTCAAGGATCTCATCCACGCAAGCGTAAGCTAGTCCACGACCACAAAAGATAACAGGGAATACTGACAGGGCGGGCCAAGAAGAGTTGACCTCACGACGGTATTTGAGATCAACCGTTTTTCGTCTTATTCAAACGACCGTTTGGCCGTTAGATTTGTATTCACCCCCATTTGGCCCTTATGGACAATTGGCGCTTCTACTACGGCCCCTCCGCACGATTGATGACAACTCGGGTACCGGGATGCACTCGCCTGGGAAGTTTGGTACCGCAAATAAACAATCGTGATGATGACAGGCCCATGGCGAGCGCGTGACCCACCGTCAAGCAACGCAGGGTACGACAACACGTGTGACAATCTTCCGTGATCTGGAATCTTTCGGCATGGCCTGTAGCAGGACACGCCTCACGGGATAGCAGGGCTCCATTGTGATGTCGCCGCGTGTCCTTTCTGGCTTTCATCCCACATATGAAAAGAATCGGGACAACATGGATAGCAGTTTCAGTGGAACAATCTAGCATTATTATTTACTGTGATATGTACCTCCTTACTATAGATATGGTGCAACTTTTTTGATCCTGCTAGGTTTAGCTGATTTATGTGATGATTATCATGCCCCCTTTGTTATTTTGTTACTTTGTTAAAGTTTAACTTTTTGAACACCTACCTCTACATTCATGTTAGTAGCTATTTAAACCTGAATCACTACAAGAAAAGTTGGCTTTTACAACAGACGATTTTCGTGGTTGAAGGCCTATTTTTCATGGCTAAAAAGTCTTCTACGACGGATGCCCTTCATGGTAAAATCCCCGTCACAAAAGAATATACCATGTTTTTTTTCCTGACCATGGTGGATCGCAACCTTTAGCCACGAAAACTTGTTCTGTCATAGATCTGTTCGTCAGCCGCGTTGACTGCTAACGTCATGCAAACTACCACTTGGCAGCCGCTGTTAGCGGCAAGTTATCGCAGTTAACGGGCATATAAACCATGGCAGAAGCCAAGCCCATCCAAGGCTTGCTAAATACTAATTGGGCCGACCCATTAGGGGAGCCCAATAAGAAGATCGTCCATTACTGTTTTGTCCTGCACTGTTTGAAAAGGGCCCAAAGTTGCAGCCAGCAGCGGCCCACGAACTTTTAGGCCCAATTCTATTTCGGCCTAAAGAAGGCCCATGATGGTCCAACACTCTACGGCCTATTAGCAGCCTATGCCAAATCACTCCTGTACATTTAAGTCCCGCGGGTGGCCCATCACTATTTATTGCAGACCATCGTGGGACGCCTACTGACGGCCCTTATGTGAGAAGGCCCGCACCTGTTCGGGCCTGTTACCATCCTGGCCTTTCACTATTTCGGGCTTTACCTATTCAGGGCCACAAGCGGCCCTTTACTGTTCTAGTCTGGTAAATGTGTCAGCCTGTTACTGCCCTCACCTAGAAATTTCTCGGGCCGTTACTGTTTTGGCTTGTCACTATTCTAGCCTTTCACTATTGTGGCCCTTTACTTTTGAGGCCGGCTACTAGTTTGGCCTGTTACTGTTCTGGGATTTCACGGTTTCTTGCCTGTTACTACGATGGGTTGTTTCTGTTACGGCCTGCTACTGTTAAGGCATGTTACTGTTATGGCTTGTTACTGTTATGACATGTTACTATTACGGTCGTTTACTATTACGGCATGTTACTGTTTCGTCTAGTTACAACTTGTAAGTCGGCCCATTATGTTTATGGCCTTTTATAGTTTTGGCCTTTTTTGAAGCCCATGCCAATATCATAAAACATCCATAGAATCCAGCATTTTTTACTGTTCATCGTCGGTCGAATACACGACGGGCCAATAACAAAGGACGGTATTGTTCCCTAATCGACGTGCCTGGCGTAGTTACCGTGACGACTACCGCAATGTGTGGAAGGCGTCAACTAAATGCATATATGGCCTACGTGAGTTATCTAGATATTACATCACCTTCAAACTTCTTCAAATTATTACATATTATCAAATCAAGAGAAAGAAAAATCGGCATTCACTTGATAATCAAGTTGATAGCAGAGTCCTCAATTGATCACCTGCATCTTCCTTTGAGTGTGACAACTATATTGGAGGAGACATGATCTTGCAGCCTCGTCTTTGGTGGCAATAGCAATAATTGCACCCTAAAACTAAGTAATAACAAGTTAATACATCAAACAAGACAAACTACGCATTTGACTGATATAAAGGAGCTATGATCTGGAGTTTATAACTGGTCAATGGTTCAATTATTGACCAACACGTCAAACAAATAGGACAAGCAAGCATGCATTAAACAAGTGTGCCTACCGTGAAACGAGCAATCAAAAAATGTGTGTGTGTGGCTTAGAATTTCATCAAAAATAAACTATCCAAGTCATTTCAACAAATATATATGGAAGTAGTTATATACGCTAAAATGCAAGAGATGTCGGGTGACTCGGAATTTGCGCTGAGACACAAAATGGCATGCAGTTACTGTCATAGCAAAGTATGGACCAGATAGAATGCAAACCAGGAATGAACTATATATTTTAGAGGATAGTTATGTCGTGACTTAGGATGAACCAGACCCAGAACCAGATGAAAGATATAATGGCGTCACTCGTGAACCTGTAGAGCAGGACAAACAAGCATTAGACAAGTGTGCCTAGAATGAAATGAGCAATCAAACAAAGTGTTTCTTAGAATTTCAGCAAATATAAACAAGCGAGGTCATTTCAGCAAATATATATGGAAGCAGTGGCATCTCCTGGAATGCATAGTCATTGGGTGACTCAGAATTTACGGTGAGCTACACAATGGCATGTAGTTACTGTCATAGCCAAAAATCAACCAGATAGAAATTATAATGTCATCATAAGAGAACTTCTAGAGCAGGAATGCAAACCATGAGTGAACTACTTCTAGAGCAGGAATGCATCAGATAAGGAATTAATGGCATCCCTTGTGAACCTGTAGAATAGGCTATGCAAACCAACATGTTCATTGTTCCATTTTGAGCTATATGCAAGAAAAAGGAAATAGTTAGTGACGAGGGTTTAACTCGTCAATGCCCATTGTTGTGGACTTGGGTTTTGGAGAAGGAGGGAGCACTGGAGGCATCAATTGGCTAGCAAACAAGCACACAGGGATGCAGGTTTTACACAGGTTCAGGCCTCATAGAGGTCCCTACTCCTGCTTGTCTGCTCTTGGAATTAAGGAAGGAAGCGAAGATTACAGGGGCGTGCAGATGCAATCTGGCGAGAGTTGTGGAAACTAGGGTTGTGATTATCCTCCTCGCCACCCCCTAGCCTTTATATAGATAGGCTAGGTCTCGGGTAGCAGGACGAGTCAGTTACAGATTAGGGTTTTCCCTTTGAACTTTCTATCTTAAACTTCTTCTTGTCTCGCAAGCAATCGAGAGTCCCTGGGCCACTCGAATTCTTCATTGGGACTTGGCAATGCTGTGGGATTCGGCCGTATCTGAATCGTATATACCAAACTTGAGTACCTGTAGGATATACCCATGTCAGTATCCCCCAAGTGTCCAGTGGAATCACAGATTCGAGTGGGGACTTTATGAAGTCTTTTGAGTGCATGACTGAGCATTTTTTCGAGTGTTGTATTTTGTGTCATAGGGATTGTTGATATACGTGCCCGATTTAGCCAATGTATTGATATCAGTTAATTGCCTTAGGGCAAAATAACACAATCTACTCAAACTCGAGTCCCCGGACTCGAATTCGGAAAAGTGCTGGCGTAATTCGACTCAGGCCGCTGAAGTCTTATAGGAGTCGAATTCTACTGTATAAGTGTGAGCACTCGACGCGTCCGTCAAGGCATGTTCATCATACCTGTAGGCATGGATATGTTTTTGGTGGTGCGTAGTAGATGTGTTGCCATGCCTTATTCAGGTCTTACCTTCACGTTGTAAGCGCGGCATCCGAATTTTTGTCATCGCGAGGATGATTCGGGTTGCCTAGGAGATGTAATATATTTGTAGGGAAAACATGAGGCGGAGTCTCCATAGCATTCGAGTGTGGATGTTATCAACACACAGTACGATGTACAAGGAAAAACAATCATAGGGTGCGTGACCAGCGCTCCCTATGGGAGTAGCCCCAGAGTGCCTATTCGAGTTGTATACTCGAGTGGGGACTAAAAACATTTCGCGACTGCTATCATCTTTTGTTGCTTGTTTCAGTCGAATGTGCTTCTAGCGCTCCTTGCGAGTAACCCATAA